>CALYKY020000053.1:0-14025 GCA_944739405.2 Euclidia mi | reverse complement strand
TGGTTTTCTTATGACCCTGCCCCAAACATGGGAGCCCTGCGAAGCAAGGCTGCGTCATCTTAGCTTATTAAACATTACAACATTCGATAATAAATCATAGTAAGTGAGTAAAGGTAAAAATTACAAAGCATCGTTCTCATCCGAACGTAATATTTTAAGCTGGTGGAAATAGTTATTTGTGCAACAAGAGAGCAAAGTTGTTTTTTGTTTCGAGTGCTGATTTTGAGTCCCGAGCAAGCGAAGGATTCTATGATTGATTCACGAGCATAGCGAGTGATTCAAAGTTAAGAATCCTGAGCGTGGTGAGGGACTCAACAGCACAAGATGCAAAAAACTTTGTTCTCGTGTAGCACACATAACTTTTACCTCAGCAGTGAGAACACATATTACTTAGGAGACATAGAAATGAACAGGAAAGGATTGAAATAACGTTTAACACGTTACGCTCTTCGATCAGCAAGGTTACGCTATACGCTATCAGCATCAGCGAAATTGTTATTCATTTATTCCCGCTATTTTTTAAATCGCGTTTTGGTACCGCGTCCCTGATGTTTATTTTTCTTTCTTTGAGGTCGAATTTCAAAGGGGTTTGTTTTTTTCACTCGCTTTTTATACGCATGTGAAAGAGACAGAGCACAGTAAAATTCGAATGTTTCACATTTATGGCTGAACAATGTCAATTCGTGGCACTGAATACTGAAAAATTAAAAAGCTGGTTTGACCCACTCTCGAATCAAAATCGCGTTTTGTTCAATGTTGTCTCGCAGCAAAAGCGGCATGTTTGAGCTGCTGAGGTGAAAAGTATTATGTCAATAAGCAGCAATAATTTGAGTATTGTATTCGGCCGTTCCATCATTTTTAATCGAACCCTTAAATTCGGGTAGTTAATATTTTAGGCAGTGCATTAAATTTTTTGAGTATCATCAACCTATATTTTTATCAGATATTTATAACTAACCAAAAGATGCTTTGAGTTATTCAAACCATAAATAAACAGACGTTATAATTTGTGACGGATAATTTACGTTAGCTGTATTGAACACAGGGTAAAAGACTATCACATGTGTAAAAAATTTTTCTAGTATCAAGTTATTTCATACTTTATAAAATGAACACAGCTAATACTTTTAAAATACTAAACAAATTCCGCAGGCCTATTTTACTGTGTTAAAACTGTCGAGTCAGTATCATAAACATACTGCGAGCGCAGTGCATCGAAGCTGACTATCTTGCCACATTTAAGCATTTTTGGATGGACGATCAAGCATGCGGAATATTTTATGGTTTGTATTAGTGTCAGAGCTTTTTTTCTTTCAAATATTTCTTTCTCTGAGGGCCCTGACTTCCTTTAACAAGGTTTGAAGATATACATGAAATCCGATTCCAAAGGCTGAACTTGCTCTTCGAGTCCCGGGACAAACGAGAATTAAAACCTTAATATGCATTTAATTTATAACAGACAGTGATTCACGCTGAGGATTCGAACCCAAGATTTTGTGCATTTTGGTCTATTGGGCGCCATAGTACTGAATCACTAGTGATTGCACAGCTTAAAAATAAACACAGGAAACAATGTTCTGCGAAGCGGGTCGACCGTCGGCACTTACTTGAACTAAATCGTCTATTACTCAAAATTTACAGCACCTAGTTAAGACTTTCTGGATAGCAGCTAATATCACGCATTTATTCTAATAATCTACATATGATGCTACATATATTATCTATACTATCTATACTTTAATATTATAAAGAGGAAAAAAAATTATTTTTGTTTGTAATGGATAAACTCAAAAACTACTGGACCGATTTTAAAAATTCTTTCACCATTAGAAAGCTACGTTATCTGCGAGTAACATAGGCTATATATATTTTTTTTTAATAGGGTACGCGAAGTAGTTCCCTCAGGACGCGAGTGAAACCGCGGGAAACGGCTAGTTTTCCATATAATTGCGTTATTGTGAGGTCATTTTATTTAATTCGAAAAAAAAATTGTTTTTTGACTCTATTTTCAAATTCCACGCTGATAATAGCTTTGTTTTATTTAAAAAGATGGGACATTTAATTGTCTATCAAACAAGGCCAAATTTGATACCTGTAAAAGCCAAAATAATTTTTTTGTGGCTGTTTATAACAAACCTTTGGAATTTACTCAAAAAATCGACTAAATAATTTTATTCCAAAATGGTTCATTTGGGACCCCCATATGTAGGGGTAAAAATACTTAATTATGGTCCTAGAATCATCTCCCGAAGGTAATACGAACAATTACAAATCACCCTGTATATAAAATCCTTGCGTTACTGACTAACTGACAGACATCGTACAGCTAAAAATATAAGGCGCAAGAAGCTGATATTGAGCAAGTATGTTCTCTGGGGACCGTAAGGGTGCACTTAGATGTGATTTCTCGAAATTCCAGCGGGATCGAGCACAAACGAATTAATAAAAAAAAATGTTCAAGCTTAGGGCGTGAGAGAGCTTCTTATAATATTTAAAACGCAATAATAAGAGTATTAGACTAAGAGAACATTGTTAAAACCAAGTAATTGAAATAAATTATTATATTATTCCATCTATCAGAAGCGCATGAGCTACCATTTATCTCAGTTCGGTCAAGTCTCAGGCAGAAGCTAGATGTAATACTAAAAGTCTTAATGAATGAATTGTTGAAGTGACAAATTTAAATAAAGAAATATTAGTTCTCACCGACATTGTTCCAGTGCGCTGTCACGATTGTTATCGCGATACAAAGGTTCCTCTACAACTTCAACACTCTCCTCTTTAATGACAACGGGTGCCTCGGTGTCATCATCATCTACTTTGCTGGTTTGATCTTGTTGCTGAAAATAAAAAGTCAAGTAAATATGTCGATTCTCATCTTACTACTACTATACACGAGACAGCTTATGGCGATTCATTTATGAAGTTTGCTACTCCTTCAAGCAGACTATTAAACGGATGTTGATGGACCTCTGCAGTAATATAGTATATAGGTACATCAGAATATTAGACTAGCTGTTATCTAGTGTATGAAGATAATAATTCGAGGTCGGGGACAAAAGAAGCACAGACAGTGCTCTAACGCTCAGGCCGCACACATCGCGATAACGCGGAGATTCGTGTTAATGTATTATAAGATGGATGAGGAACAATTGCATGTCAGTGATGAGTATATTACAATGAATGTATGGAGTGACTAGACAAGAATGGACAGAACTAGGATTGAGTATGTTAGAGGTAGTCTTAAAGTACGGTTATACAACGATGATTTAGTATGTAGGTTAACAAGTGATGAATATGAAAGTAGAAGGACCAAAAAGAAGAGGGACGATGATTGATTGATTGAGGCCAAGGAAGAGATGGATGGACTGTGTGAGATGAAGAGCGACAGAGAAGAATGGAAGCAAAGACATTCTGCACCACCCTCAAATAAATTGGGACCACGCCAAAAGAATGGTGATGATGCAATTAATAATGAAGCTCATTCACAAAGATACGTCTTTAGTGGGCATTAAACCCAATACTGTAATATAGACCTATAAGTAGGGCTGCCATCACTTAAAGTACCGACGCCAGCAAAACACGGCAACAATCTCGAACATTCGGTTGAAATATGGTTTTTCCCCCGGACACCTCTGAAAACGTACCATTAATAATATCGCTTATCTATAAAACAATTGGATTTCCCCTGACAACAAGTGTGGGGTTTACACCCGGACACTTTCAAATACCCCTGCCTGGATGCCCTTCAAACTAGGGCAAATCCGCGGAATTCCGGACGGATGGCAGCCCTACCTATAGGTTAATCCATACAGCCACTATACTAACTTATCTACCAACAACCTCATTTGCCATAAACTGCAGTACTCACCGATACACTGTCCAGCAGACGCCTACACAACATGTCATGTGATCGCAATAATTGCTTTCTAAATATATTATATTTGTGTAACAAATCTGAACATTCAGTGCACACAAATTCTGGTAACCCATCTGTAGGTGTTATCTGAAATCAAAACAATCATAATTATGAAGGAGATAAACAATTTTAAGGTAAGTTATTAGCCCAAAACTTACTGTTAAGTCAATTTAAAAATAATTATTCATCATCATCACTATCACTCTAACATTATCGGCTGTACCTAAGATTAACACAAGCATCAGCGCAACAGCTTTCTGGCCTAATCCAATATGACAGAATACTGAATAACAGCTTTGCCACAGAATGACTACAGTCTGGCTGCTGTCACCCAAAGTGATAATGATATTCCATGGCTTAGACCAGTGCCAGTATATACCACCGTCTCCTCTCTCTTTCCTCATAACAACTGCCAAAGATCGATGCCATGGGCGATAGGGCCGCCGGTTATATGAGTAAGCTATGTAGGTGTGCAATAAAGCGTATTTCTACCCATCTATCAAAGATCTTCATGACCAGCAGATCTAACGGCTTTGTTTAACAATTTAACACCCACTGAACTTTGAAATGACAATAGAGTGCGCCATAGGTTGAATGCGATGACCTCAGCATGGCTGCTGTGTGAACATGGATGTTAATCATGGTCTGGGTGTTTCTATGTATGTATGTGTATATGTCACCGGAAAATAAGGAGAGCCCGAAATTTATAACCTAACCTAAGCTATCTATAATTTCCTAGGAAATTTATAAATTTGCGGATTTTGTTATCTGCCGGTGACATATACATTGTCTTGTACTCATAGCACAAAATCTTAGTTTGGGACCAGATGGTGTTGTGTTGTAAGGAATTCCTTTATTGCCACACCATCACAACACACAATGATCACGTTACATACATTATGTTATGTAATGTGGTAGACTATTAAAAAATTATATTAATAACATTGTGTAGCGGTTGGATACAGGCAGCTCAAGATTGATCTGCATGGAGAGACTTGGAGAGGCCTTGACCAGCTGTAGATGATGTTCGTTTAGAAAAACGATGAAACATGTCTATTAAATAATTTTAGCTTCATGTTAACAGACAAACAAATAGTTGGCATTAAAGTCAATATCCTGGCAAACAACAACACTTGCATCCACTGGCACATCATACAAACATAGACTCACGCCTGTTTCCCTGTTGGAGAGGTAGGGAGAGACTATGGAACGCCATTTGCAACGGTCCTGACATACTTTTCTTGCTTCATTCACTCACATCAATTTCTCATGCATGCTCTTCTGTTGGATACTGGCACATAATAAAATTGCAGATCCTAATCTACTAAAACTATAAATACTAACTTTGGACAGTTTCCAATTTCAGTTTCCTAGCATTATCTCAGTGGCAACCCAGTGTCAGCATACTAGTTTAACCAAACTGCAACCAAAAGTATGACTCTCTCTTTGGGAAAGAGAAAAGCCCATGGTTTAAACTAGTGGCAGTACATTCAGGGGTACAAACCCAGTAAAAACTGTCATAGATCTGCAAGACAACCAGTATTAATGGTATAACATGCACTTCCTCAGAGGACTTGTTATACCAGTTTGTCCTGGCAAGGCCAACAATAAAAAACATTTCAATTCCCACATAACTTTGAAAAGCCATTGTGCACACCTTGAATTCAAATCCAACAGCCTCGACATGGCAGTCTGTTGGTATCTCCACTAGGCTCACACTGCTTTCAACCCACTAAGGATACATACATACATAACTTCACACCTTTATCCCGAAGGGGTACGTAATTTTTAATACACATATAACCTCAAAAAGTCTGAGGTATGTGCCCGGGGTAACTGGGGATTGAACCCGAGACCATCGTCTTGGCAATGGGTTACATTCACTACTATGCTATCACCGCTACATCCACTACAGATGTATTATGACATATGCTTGAAGTAGAGCTACAAGTTAGTTTGTAACTCCATTGATGTTGCAGCTAGCACTACTTGCAGCTAGAGTAGCACATGCAGTACCAACCATAGATCTAAACATCTTGTGACATTCTGTAACCATGACTGACTTACTTACTTTAGGTATGTTTAACTTACAACACAAATATATTCTACATAATATACCAGCCTTGTTTATAAAATAAATAAATTGAATAATACTCCCTGCTGGACACAACACTCTTCTCATTCAGAGTGTTGTGATTGATTCATTATATCTTTCAACATAATTCACATTCAGCTCTCAGACATGCAGGTTTCCTCACAATGTTTGCCTTCACTGTTCAGCCAGTAATCATAGAGTTTCTCCACTCGACTGGTAGGGTATGGTAAATCTTGATGAATTCATAACATAGTTAATTGTTACAGAGTACAAGATGTGTTAAGTTGGATACTAGTTGATGTTGTGTAGTATAGGGCAGAAAAAACTAACAAAATTGTATAAAATCTAGGTATAGGACTCAGGTACTGGTATATGAGAGATAATATAAAAGGTACAACTTACACTTATGCCGGTCAAATGTTTATATATCAAAGCAAAACATATTGCTTTCGTCGTCCCACTATCATTCGCCAGACATCCTCTACAGATATACGAGGACTGATACATACTCGTTTTAAATGTCCTTTATTTTCGCTCAATTTGTTTCACTGAGAATTCCTGTCAACAATGAATCAAATCAATGTCCTAGGATCATAATTCATAATTATGCCTAGGATAAATAATCTGTCATAATTGTCAGTTGGTCAGTTGTCAATTATACGTAACGTTCCGTTTCTCATAAAAAAAAGATATTTATAACATTGAATTATTACCTACAGAAACCAAGTACGCACACGTAACAGGCGCCGTTCATTTGGGTCAGAATCTGACCCAATCGGCGGCCGCGTTGTCTGCGGTCCGAGTCGCACGGTAGCGTAAAGGCCGGGCCAGACTTTTCTCAAGAAGCTTTCAACAGGGGTCACCTTGGTGGGAGGTTTGTGGAGCCCACGGTTGGTGTTTGCGTTCACACTGTTTACAACCAGGCTCCCACCTCAGTTTGTTGTCGATTCTTTGTTTGGAAGCACGCGTTGCGATATGGCTCCTTATTTAACTAAACTTCAAAAAGTTGGCGTGGCATTAGCACTTGTGTGCGCAAGTGAGGAGAAAAAGAAAAAAGAAAAGAATTTGGATGAAGCGTTGGCTTAAGGAAAGAATAAAACTTAGTCATCTAAATTTAATGAATCTACTTGATTTTGGTGACCTGCGCAACTTTCTCAGAATGGAAAAAGAAACATTCTATGAGTTATTAGAAATGGTGAGGCCATTTATAACTAAAAAAAATACGCATCTGAGGAAGGATGTTTCTGCTGAAGAAAGACTATAAGTCACTCTCAGATACCTAGCCACTGGATCATGTTATAGAGATCTGAGATACAGGTCTATAATATCACATGAACTATTATCGGAAATCATTCCTGAAACTTGTTGGGCAATTTACAAAGTTTTAAAAGAAACAATAAAGGTAAGTTTAAAAAAATATTTATTTTTTAATATCGTAAACGTTCGGACGCAACGGTTGCTGCTGCGCGACTGCCCTTGCGTGGTTTACAACAAGCGTTTACACTGTGGAATACGTCTTTACAACGGCGGCATCCACACGCGGTTGGCAACGCGCGTCCGTCCACAGAGGTTGTTGAAGGTCAAACTAGGAGTGGGTAATATCACTTTTTATGAATATCAAATCGTATCTATATATCGATATTCGATATCGGATTTTGAAACACCTTATTCGCTGAAACTATATATTAATAGATACTGTCAGATACAACGGATGCGCTGTATTTCTGATATATTGCAACGAATACCTATCTTTTATCGTGTCATACCGAATGTGATATTTAATTTTAATTTTATTGTATCAATGATGTGATATAGTATCAAAATTTAAATGAACCGTCCTTCATACTATATATTTTATCCACCTATTCAGTTGCAATATTATAACAATATTTTATGTTAATTTCAGTTATATTATTACAGTTTAAGTTTCACCAAATTGTATATTATTGCATAACGCATCATTATTTACTTACTCGCTGACGAGTAAGTAAATAATGATGTGTGATTGCTGCTTGGACCTTAGGTCCAAGTTTAAAATGAAACAATCATTTTACCAAAATATAAGGGCTACACTTAAAGCATGGCAATATTATATTTACGCCTAGAACGTACCGTTTAGAATCGTAGTATGTATAGTATCTGTCCTTTTACAACCATTTCACTCTTATTATTCGCACTCTCACTCTGTCGTCGCTTCGTCGGCCGGCAAGCAAAATAGGTATAACCACTCGTATACGATTCCAATTGTTCGATGTGATACGCGTATCGCTAGATATTTGACAGTATAGTGTTTCGTGAAATATATAGTTTTAGATTTGGCCGATATCCGATTTACGATATTGCATCGATATATAGATTCAATATCTATATACGATTTATATCGCCCACTCCTAGGTCAAACGAATTTTTGTTGCAAACAAGTGTTTACACTGTTGTAAACCGCCGGTGGAAATCGATGTGGATTGTGGAGGGCTTGTTGACAACAGTCTGGCCGGGGTTTAAGCATCTCCCGCAAAATAATCGAAATTATGACATATTGTACAGTGTTTTTGAGCCACAATGCTTCAGAAAAAGATTATAAGGTTGCTGGAGTATCATTCCACCGGTCAGACATCTATTTTATTACGTAGATTGTCTAATAATTCAAATACAGTGAATCATAATAACTAAATCTAAGTATTTTTTTTTTATTAATTTATTTCATGACCACAGCGTCCTTCAGTCGGAATATTAAATATTAGTTCTAAGTTACACAGTACTTTTTTCTATACCTATGTTACTTATTATCTAAATTATTTACTAAAAAGTTATATCTTTTCTACACTATTTAAAATAAATTTAAAAACAGAAATAAAATAAACATCTTTAGCAAGTAAATCATTAACTTGGCGGGGAACACTTAGCGAGTTTTGTTCCGAAATATCACAAATGTCACTGACAAATAACAGACGTTGAATATTGAAAGTTTTACACTTAAAAATAACGGTGTCCGTTTCGATGGCGCGGCCATGACGTTATTTAAAAAAAAAAATGATAAGATTTTGTAAAAAATTGTAAAAGTAGACTCCCAAAACCATAAATTTGTCAAAGCTATGGTTAAAAAGTTATAAGGGTTTGAACGTGGCCACGCCATTGAAACGCTCCGAACCGCGCGGCCACGTTCAAACCCTTATAACTTTTTAACCATAGCTTTGACAAATTTATGGTTTTGGGAGTCTACTTTTACAAATTTTCGCAAAATCTTGTTACCATTTTTTTTAAAAAAAAAGGTCATGGCCGCGCCATCGAAACGGACACAAATATGAAATAATGTGATGTCAGCATTTGGCTCTAAACAGTGAAATTACATTTGTTGTCTTGAATAATTTTAAGTCTGAAGAGATGAGCTGGAACCAGACAATGTCCAAACCGAAGGCGATTAATGACTGTGATGAACTTTCTATTGCAGTACTTACTTAAATCTGTTGTACCAAGGTGTTATTGGTAAGTCTCGCTGTATCTCTGCATACCACCTTCCTTTATTCTCAGTGGTGATGTCCCAGTATTCTTTCCACAGTCTTTGCAGCTTGCTTTTAAACGAGCAGAAATAATCTGTGAATGGTACCTACTTTCAGTACATCCGTATGATCATCGTCATAATCTTGTCAAGTCGTCAAGTCCACAACCTCATTTCCGAATATGCCACTATGTGAGGGAACCCATACAAACTCTACATGTTTTGTTTCTTTCAACTTTTGTACAATTTCTTTTATTTTAAATATAATATAATTGAGTTTGTATGTAAAATTACTATGACATATTGTAGATAAAACGCTTTTTGGATCACTTACTACTAATATATTTACATTATTTACACAATTATGTACATATGTCAATGCTAACAAAATAGCATAGCTTTCTGCTGTAAAGACACTACAATTATTATCTAACTTAATACACTTAGCCATATTGACCTGAGGATCATAATATGCTGCCTTTACACCAGTGTCACTTTTAGATCCATCTGTATAGATCACATAAAAATTTGCCTTGGTATTAACAAAATCTAAGAAATCAAATTTATTTTTAATAGAATCTAAATGACAATCAATATCCAAATAATTTAGTAGAGCATTATAAGAACATTCATATACAGGCCAGTTATTATGTACACAAATATTATTTACAAGATTTTTTAAATTTGTCATAATGGATGGTATTTCAGGTAGAACTCCAGAAACCAGAGTGCTAGCTGAAATATTAGCTGACTGAACTGTGCAAGAGAGTTCTGCAGGGTATAGAAGATTACTTAACACTACAATACTGTTGGAAGATAACTGCTTGAGACAGAATCTCTCAACCAGTTGCAGGCGGCGCAATATTAGTGGAGGAATACAATTCTCAACTTCCATTGAATTAATGGGGGTAGAGCACATAGCTCCACTAATTATCCTTAATCCAATGTTTTGTATGACATCAAGTTTTCTCAATGATGTGACATTAGAATTCAAGTAAGCTAAACAGCTATAATCAAAGTGACTTCTCACTATACTTTTGTATAACATGTTTAAAGTTTTGGGGTCAGAACCCCAAAAAGTTCCAGCTAAGCATCTTAAGATATTGATACTTTTCATAGCATTTTGACAAATATAATCTACATGGGTATCAAATTTTAATTTGTTATCTATTATTACACCTAAGAATTTATGTTGATTAACAACAGGGATAATTTCACCATTAAAGGATATATTAACAGATAACTGTGTAAGTGAATCTTTGCTAAAAACCATAACTGAACTTTTCTCAGGACTAATGTCTAGTTTCAAAATATTATTATAGTAATGATGTAATTGATGTAATGCAGTATTCATATTATTAATAGCCATATCTATGTTTTGACTTTCACTGTATAAAAGTAAGTCATCTGCAAACTGCAAAATTTTAATATGTGAAGTTTCAACATAATCAAAAATTTGAGATGTGTACAAGTTATATAGCAAAGGAGACAGGGTTGCTCCTTGCATTGTTCCTTTATTAACTAACCTTGGTCCATGTAGTTTATTATTAAATTTAACATATAGAGTCCTATTGTATAAAAAGTAAAATATCCATTTTAGTATTTTATTTGGAAAGTTCAAGGTATATAAAACATGGATAAGGCTTTCAATGTTGACATTATCAAAGGCACCTTTGACATCTAAAAAGACACATATAACATTAGAGTGACTTAGTTTTGCCTTTTTTAAATCAGATATAAACGATACAAAACTTTCAGAGCAACTTTTTCCCTTTCTAAATCCAAATTGCATGTCTGGTAGCTTAGACTGTGTTTCAGCAAAATAATCTAACCGTAACTTCAACATATTTTCGAAAAGTTTGCCTAGACAGGAAGATAGGGAGATTGGTCTGTATGATGATGCATTATTAGCAGATTTATTAGGTTTTAAGACAGGAATAACACACTGAATAACATCACTTTTCCATGATTCTGGTATAGCAGTAATGTCCCAAAGTTTGTTATAAATATGCAATAATATAGTCTGTGCATGTGGATGTAAATTTTTAATTAACTTGTATGGTATGTTGTCCATTCCTGGTGTTGTGTCTTTTCTACCATTTAGTGAAATGTAAAGCTCATTGAGTGTGAAAGGCTTAGTGAGAAAACAGTTACTGTCATTGCATCTATCAGAATTGTCTAAAATTTCCTTTATTTTATCCTTATCTAATTGTGAGGAATCCGATAAATTATTTAAAAAACACGGTACCCATTCATCATTTAAAAACCTGTTATAAGAACTACCTATTCTTTTAAATCTTTTTATGTAACCCCAAATTCTAGCAACAGGTGTCATTCTGTTGAAACTAGTGCATAATTCATGCCATGACTTTTTCCTTTCTTCTTTTAATGTTCTTTTCTTTATGGCATCAATTCTTTTGTAATTTAAAAAAATTGGAATTGTGGGTGAATCTTTATAAGCTTTAAGAGCTTCTTTAGACTTTTGAACAGCATCAGCACATGATTTGATCCACCAAGGTGCTGGCTTCCTTAATATTCTGATAGTTTGATTTGATTTTAGTTGTGGAACTGTTTCATCTCTAATTTGGTTCAAAATATTAACAAATTTTTGATACAATTCAATAGGTTCTGTATTTTCTATATCTAGTTGTGAGAAGCAGTTCTCAGATAAGGAGTTAAATTTAGACCAGTCTGCTCTATTATATATATATTTTCCTTCCACAAAACCGACTTCGTAAACTGATGGCTTCACATTAACATAAACAAGAGTTGGATAATGATAACTACCCATCGGATCATCATGGACGCGCCATTCACTGAGGGGAGCTATCGTTGGACTAACCAGGGCTAAATCAATTGCTGAAGGATTCTTGTTTGGATATTGAACAGTTGTCGGGCTACCATCATTCAAAACACACAAATCTAATTCATCTACAAGATTATATAAAGCATTGCCTCTACTGTTGTTTGTATGACAGCCAAACAAAGTATGATGACAATTGAAGTCTCCCATGATGAGACAGGGCTTAGGTGTTTTCATAAGTATTTTTTTCAGTTTGTTACTATCAAACCTAGTGTGAACATTATTGTGAGGACAATATACACATAATATATGTAACATACCTAGTGAGGTCTCTATTGAAATGCAAATGTTTTGGACAGATTCATAAAATGGTGTGTCTACAACATCATATTTCAAATTATGCTTAATTAATATACCAACTCCATTATGTTCATTTTTTGAATTTTTATAAATAATATTGTAAGATGTAAAATTTGGAATTTTATTTCTACTCTTAAGCCAAGTTTCATTCAATAGGCATATATCAACATTTTGTTCAGATAGAAATTTATTAAGTAGACTTTTCTTACTCTGTAAGCTTTGTATGTTAAACTGTGCTATTCTTAAATATATATCCATACTATCAGACTAAATTAGATAATAAAATTTCTTTAATTCTTTTAATTGTGATGGGTTCATTATTCTTGTTGTTACCAAGAGCAACCAGGGATTTAATTAAGGCATTCATTATAATATCATTACTTAGGATTTGCTCAGTGTCAAGCACCTTGCTAATTGGGCTTTTGTCAGTTCCCAGCAAGAGGGTACCTTTAGGTTTATCCAATGCAGGAAATATTTTAGGGTCCGTTAAGTTTGATGGCAAACTCACCATAGTGGCATATGATTGGTTCATGGCCTTGCTTCTTTTTTCTTCCATTTTCTTTTGTTTGATGGGACAATCTCTTGATATTGCCAGGTGTTGGCCGCTGCAATTGATGCATACAATTTCTTCCACATTACATTCTCTGTATGAGTGCTGACCGGCGCACGATGAGCACATCTGTTGTCCTCTGCAAACTTTCGCAGAATGATTAAATTTGAGGCATTTATAACACTGTACCAGCGGTGGAATGTAGGTGTGCACCGGGTATCTGAAGAGCCTGATGTAAGCGTGCCGTGGCAAGGAAGTTGCTGCAAATGTTACAGCCACAGTTCCTAGTGCAGTAAGTTTGTCTTGTTCTTTACGCATAAAGCGCTTAATTGTGATAGCTTCCGCGTCGCAGGTGATGTTTTTGTAGATTTCTTCATTGGTCATGGTGACTGGAACATGTCGAATAACTCCAATAATTTCCGTCATATGAGCAGGTATAAACGCTCTCAATTTATTCATGCTGAGGAAACTTTCCATACTCAAAAAGTTATTAGCTGGGGCAGGTTTTAAATGTAACGCCCACTTTGTAGGCATTCACTCTATGCACTCCAACGATGCCCTTCACATTGTCCGTAAAGAAGTTGGTCAGGGAAATAGGGTTTTTGTTCCCAACTTTTTCTTGTTTGCTCGATTCAACGTAGACCACACAATCACCGCTATGGTTTTCTGGGAAGAGTCTTTTATAGAGCGGCTTGGTGAAAATTTTATAAGCACTATCACTAGCACTAGAAGTCGGTTTGGTAATTTTACGTTTTTTTGTGCCTTCGACGGGGTCTCCCCCGTCGCTCGCCACACTCATGGT
>CALYKY020000052.1:0-28579 GCA_944739405.2 Euclidia mi | reverse complement strand
CAATGGACTAGGGAAGCCAAATATCTAGGTGTGATTCTTGATGATCAACTATCGTTCCGCTCACACATTACGAAGGCTCGCAATAGAGCCTCCTTTGTGCTTGGGCGCTTACATAGCTTAGTCAACCCCAAATCTAAACTATCGCTTAAGAACAAGATTAGGTTATACACATCGTGTATTAGGCCTATAATGACATACGCTAGTGTAGTTTTCGCACACACTAGGCCACACAGGATCCATAGGCTACAAACACTTCAGAATAAGTTCATGCGGCGAGCTACGGGCGCACCGTGGTACGTACGTAACGAGGAGTTACATGTAGACTTACAACTGCCGACCATCAGGCAATTCATGAAACAGTGCTCCCGTAGCTACTTTGACTCTGCTTCGACACACCCCAACCCACTATTGGTTGCGGCGTTAAACTATACACCATCTAGGATTTCTAAGATTAGGAGACCTAGGCACGTATTAGACGAACCTGACGATAACACTACACTTGCTCAAATCAGAGCACACACGGCTCGCGCAGCCATACAACTTCGACCGCGGTTCCGTACTCGCCGACGAGGACGGAATACGCGACGCGTTAACGTTAATACCGCGGGACACCTTAGTCCCGCATTGCCGGCAGCGCCCCAAGCCGAGGTCCGTGGGAGTCCACCCTTGGGGAGTCAAAACGCTGTCTAGTATACTTTAACGGGTTGGGAGCCTTCTGCGCTCACCCATAGTCCGCGTAAAGTTGTCAAGGCCATCAGCGGCCAACAACTAGTCCACACACACAAAAAAAAAAAAAAAAAAATGCAGCCGTTTTCAGACACGCTCTGGCATCCGTTCCGTGCAGACGCATTCGCGCTCACGCTCGCTCGCTACCGCTGTCGTCCTACATACGTTAAACGTTTACACGCTTATTCGTATTCATAACAATTGCTGTGGCAATTCACACGGTCCTTTTTAGGATAGTGTAATTGACATAACAGGCGTTATAAGTCGTGTTTCTACGAACATTCAAACAAAAGTCCTACTGTTTCTGTAAACATTATAACAAAAGTCTTGGCCCCTTCAGGGATAAAACCAGTGTTGTGCCTGGTCGCCCGGTTGATACCTAACGGTGTTAACGAAGCCGGGTGGGTGTAGACCCGACACACCTGCGGAGCCCCTTCAGGGCTACGTAAAAGTCGGCTGGGGTTGGATCATTCGGCCTTGGGGTGTCTCCTAGTCGAACCCAACCATCTCCTTCCCACCTACCTAATTCCTCATCCTATTCTTTGGTGTGCAGTTTGGGTGTGCCGGCCTACTCAGGCCCATACCACCCCGGCACCAAGGCAGTTAGGAACCCTTTTGCACATTAAGATTGGCGAAGGGAATACAAGCTTAGGGCTCACTAATTAAGTACACATCCCCCCCTGACCATCCCCGGGTCGGGAGGGACATTCACAACCACACCTCGGGCTATTCCCGCTCGAGACCAGATAGGGAAACAAGTTAGGTATACAACGCGTTCACAGCGCGCTGTTGTGTGTTTCGCGCCAAAACCGGCGACCGTTAGGAAGTTAGCGCGTTCGACCCGCGCTAATAATAGTAGGTATTGTTATTACTTGTCTGTTCCGTTGTAAGTTAGGCATAGTTCTCGCGACGCGTGTCGCTTATAATAAGTCAGCCGACACTTTATTTATATTTAGGATTATAGTGCGCTTAGCGACTATATAGATATTGTAGTGTAGTTAATAAGTTAGTAAACTTACACTCCGGTCACGATGGCCGGAGTGATAAGTTTAGAAACTATCCTTTCTAACCCTAGGGCGTTCTCCTTTCTAAAGGAAATCTTTGGGGATGCCATTCAGGCGCCAGTAGGTCCGCAGCCGCGTGTCAGCGCGGCCCGCCCGCCTTCGCCGACTTCATCGGCTAGATCGCGCTCTCGCAGCCCGCTGCCGAGTTTGCGCGCTACCGACTCCGAAGCCACCACCAGCCGCCCGTCTAGCGCTCAGAGCGAGATGGACGTGACGGTGTGTGGCTCGGACGAGGAAGAAGAGGAGTCTGGTAGCGAGTCGACAGACTCGTCAGACTTAACCTCGGTCCCAGAAGAGGACTTCACCCTCGTAGAGGGCAAAAAGCGTCGCCGAGCGGCCAAGTCAAAGCCGAGCAAGGCGGCTAAGCCGGCCAAGACGGCTAAGACTTTGGCGCCTACGCCATCAAGCTCGCGGCCAGGACACAGCCGTCCAGCCACACCACGACCCAAGACCCCCCAGCCCCCATCAGGGGCCCCCCCGACAAAGCCCCCAATGCCTCCACCCCTGTTCATACAGGACAAGGCAAAGTGGCTGGCAGTGTCCACCTGGTGCAATGAGCACCAAGTCAACTACACCAGCGCCAGATCCACCCAACAGGGGATCAAGGTACAGGTGGCCACGTCCCAGGACCACCGCGCGCTGACCAGGGTGTTGAAGGAGAGGCAGATCTCCTTCCACACTTATACCCTCCCCGAAGAGCGGCTCCTCCGAGCCGTTATTAGGGGAGTACCGAAGGAGCTGACGACCGAAGAGGTCAAGGCTTCCTTGCTCCAGGAGCAACTGCCTGTGCACGAAGTGCACCGCATGACAAAGGCGAGGACGCGTGAGCCATACGACATGGTTCTCGTCGTGCTCGACAAATCAGAGGCGGGGAAAGCCATCTTTAGGCTGACCTCGATATGCCACCTGTCTGGCATTAAGGTCGAGCCTCCCCGCCGCAACAGCACTATAAGTCAGTGCCACCGATGCCAGCTGTATGGGCACTCGGCGCGTAATTGTTTCGCGCGGCCTAGGTGCGTCAAGTGCCTAGAGGACCACGCAACCGCCGACTGCAAGCGCCCCAGGGACAAGGCGCTTTGCGAGGACCCTCCCGCATGCGTATTGTGCGGGCAGCTGGGTCACCCCGCGAACTACCGCGGGTGTCCCAAGGCACCGCGTGCCACTCGACCCGCGGCGAAGGCGCCTCAAACGCCCGCACGCAAAGTCCTCCCGGGGCCCACGGCCCCAGCCCCCGCCCGGCCCTCTGGCCCGTCTCAGCCTTCAGCTCAGCCTTCAGCTTGGAACACGCCTTTAGCGTTCCCGTCATTGCCATCTCGCCCGCATGCTCCCCTCGCGCAAACAGCTAGGCCCGCTACAATCCAAACCCCTACACCCGCGTTAAAGGTGGCCCAGCCCACCACTAACCCGCGCCCGGCGACGGTACCGGTACTCGTTGCCAGCCCCAACTCCCCCCAGGTTGAAGACGACTTCAGCCTGGTAGCTAGATTCGCAGCGCTCGCGAGCAACGCTGATATTAGCGCCATCGCGGCGGAGCTTAGGCGCGCTCAAGGCAACTTAAACGCCATGTTAGAAATACGTTTCAGGTACGCGTACGTATTTCAGTCATTCGAGAACTTTAGGGCTTAGTAATGGATAGGCACACTATAGGCAGAGTCAAACCACGATCACTCAAGGTAGGGTTTTTCAATGCTAATAGCATTGCATCGCAACGCGATGAAATAGGCACGTTCCTTAGGGACCATCAGACAGATATACTACTCGTGCAAGAGACTTTCTTAAAGCCAGCACACAGAAACCCTAACATTGCAAACTATTGTTTAGTGCGTAATGATAGGCTGAACTCGCCCGGTGGGGGCACTCTGATATACTTTAAGAAGTCTCTGCATTGTATACCTATGGATCCGCCAACCTTGGAGTACATTGAGGCCTCGGTCTGTCAACTCGCCATGACAGGGCACCCATCTATTACCCTGGTATCTGCTTACCTCCCACCATCGTCTAGCACTTCACACAACCCTAAGAGGCTCCTGAAAAAAGACCTTCAGGCCCTCCTGGGGCTAGGCGACTCGGTTATCGTGGCGGGCGATCTGAACGCCAAGAACGCCCGCTGGGGGTGTCAAGTGACTAACCCACGCGGCACGATACTCGAGTCACTCTCTGAGTCGCTTAACTATGACATTATAACGCCGCTCGAGGCGACACATTATCCTGATAACGTGACGCACAGACCTGACATACTAGACGTGGCCCTTTTAAAGAACATAAGTTTACGCTTGTGTTCGGTAGAAGTGTTACACGAGTTAGACTCCGACCATAGACCGGTCCTGTTAGACTTTGCACCCAGAATAGGGCCCATAGACACAGGGCACAGGCCGACTAAACTGGTCACTGACTGGGCACGACTCGGGAAAGAACTCGTGTCGTCCTCGCCAGTGCTCAGAGAGCAGATACCACTAGGCGCCAATCAAATGGGGGTCAATGACACACTACAAGCGGTCGATAGCTTCACGAGTCACGTGCAATCGTTAATTAACGATTGCTCACGGCAGGTACCCGAGACGGGCGACCGTCGATGGAGCCTGCCCGCTGATGTACGTGACTTGTTGCGGCGTAAGAACGCAGCGATTCGTGCCTACGACCGATACCCGACTGAGTCCAATCGTCTCACTATGCGCTCTCTACAGCGTGACGTCAAGTCGCGTATTAAAGAGATGCGTAACTCTCGATGGGAAACTACACTTAGCGAGTTAGAACCCACTCACCTCGCCTTCTGGCAGCTATCTCGTTCGCTCTCTAAAGATGTCACCAAGACCTGTTTACCACCTCTAAACAGGCCTAATGGTCCACCGGCTTTCGAGGACGGGGACAAGACAGAATGCCTGGCAGACAGCCTGGAGCAACAATGTACGCCGAGCACGTCACACATAGACACAGACCACCTAATAGAGGTAGATAACGAGGTGGAGCGTCGAGCCTCTCTCACGTCGCCACCTCGTCCCCTGACAGACAGACATGACGTAATAGGAGACGACGATGACGAGCAACACATACCCCTAGCCACCCCCGATGAGGTTAGGATGATCATTAAGGGTTTACACCCCCGTAAAGCTCCCGGCTCGGACGGCATAACAAACAGGGTCATTAAAATGTTCCCCTTAGCTTTCATAGTCATTTTGACTACTATATATAACGCCGCAATTAACAACAACATATTTCCACATCAGTGGAAAGAAGCCGTGGTAATAGGAATCCACAAACCCGGCAAGCCTAGGTCCGAGCCTAGTAGTTATCGTCCTATCAGTCTGCTTAAAGGTTTAGGGAAAGTTTACGAGCGGCTTTTATATGTTAGGCTGAAAGCATACGCTGATGCATCGCTCTTGGTCCCTCACGAACAGTTTGGGTTCCGAACCCGCCACTCGTGCGTACAACAGGTTCACCGTATCGTTGAGTATATCAGCGTGCGGTTGCAGCGTAATTTATTCACCGGCGTTGTTTTCTTCGACGTAGCGAAAGCTTTCGACAAAGTGTGGCACAACGGCTTGATTTACAAGCTTTTCACTATGGGAGTGCCTCACAAGCTCGTGCTCATCATACGAGACTATCTGTCGGATAGAAGCTTTCGGTACCGCGTTGAAGGCACGCTCTCTTCGAGTCACGCCATCCGCGCCGGTGTCCCTCAGGGGTCAGTGCTCTCGCCTCTCTTGTATTCATTGTTTACCGCTGATATACCGATGCATCGGCTAGTGCAGACAGCACTTTTTGCAGACGACACAGCCATCTATTACGCAGGCGCAGACCCTGGCGCAGTCAGTAGGAAGCTCCAATCCGCAGCCAACGCCCTAGGCGCGTGGTTCCGGAGATGGCGGATAGAGGTCAATCCCGAGAAGAGTCAGGCGGTGCTTTTCCATCGGAGAGCCCCTCACCTGTACCCTCCGGGTGCGACCCCACAAATAAGGATGTTTGGGTCCCCTATTCAATGGACTAGGGAAGCCAAATATCTAGGTGTGATTCTTGATGATCAACTATCGTTCCGCTCACACATTACGAAGGCTCGCAATAGAGCCTCCTTTGTGCTTGGGCGCTTACATAGCTTAGTCAACCCTAAATCTAAACTATCGCTCAAGAACAAGATTAGGTTATACACATCGTGTATTAGGCCTATAATGACATACGCTAGTGTAGTTTTCGCACACACTAGGCCACACAGGATCCATAGGCTACAAACACTTCAGAATAAGTTCATGCGGCGAGCTACGGGCGCACCGTGGTACGTACGTAACGAGGAGTTACATGTAGACTTACAACTGCCGACCATCAGGCAATTCATGAAACAGTGCTCCCGTAGCTACTTTGACTCTGCTTCGACACACCCCAACCCACTATTGGTTGCGGCGTTAAACTATACACCATCTAGGATTTCTAAGATTAGGAGACCTAGGCACGTATTAGACGAACCTGACGATAACACTACACTTGCTCAAATCAGAGCACACACGGCTCGCGCAGCCATACAACTTCGACCGCGGTTCCGTACTCGCCGACGAGGACGGAATACGCGACGCGTTAACGTTAATACCGCGGGACACCTTAGTCCCGCATTGCCGGCAGCGCCCCAAGCCGAGGTCCGTGGGAGTCCACCCTTGGGGAGTCAAAACGCTGTCTAGTATACTTTAACGGGTTGGGAGCCTTCTGCGCTCACCCATAGTCCGCGTAAAGTTGTCAAGGCCATCAGCGGCCAACAACTAGTCCACACACACAAAAAAAAAAAAAAAAAATGCAGCCGTTTTCATTCTGACTCGCACCGCCGTCTCGTTCGTATCGCTGATCGCATCGTCCGTCGTGCACACGTACAACTCAACAATGGCCCGTACCAAGCAGACTGCTCGCAAATCGACCGGCGGTAAAGCGCCCAGGAAACAGCTCGCCACTAAGGCGGCTCGCAAGAGCGCACCTGCCACCGGTGGTGTCAAGAAGCCCCATCGCTACAGGCCAGGCACGGTGGCGTTGCGTGAGATCCGTCGTTACCAGAAGAGTACCGAGCTGTTGATCCGCAAGCTGCCTTTCCAACGTCTGGTCCGTGAGATCGCTCAAGACTTCAAGACCGACCTACGTTTCCAGAGCTCCGCCGTTATGGCGCTGCAGGAGGCCAGCGAGGCGTACCTGGTCGGCCTCTTCGAGGACACCAATCTCTGCGCCATCCACGCTAAGCGCGTAACCATCATGCCTAAGGACATACAGCTCGCCCGCAGGATCAGAGGAGAACGCGCCTAAGCAACGTCGTCGTAGCCACGAGCGCTCGCTAGCTCGCTCGTGTGTTTGTTATGTTGATTGCTTGCATGCATTGCAACAACAACAACTAACGAACGTACAAAACAAAAGGCCCTTTTCAGGGCCGCATATCTATCGTGTAAATGAAACATGTTTCTTATTTAAACATAACAAACCAAAAGTCAACCAACCAATCGACACATTACTTAAGTATATTCACACACACAAATAAATAAGTAAATATAACTACATACTTACTAGCCAAATGGTCAAATACTAATAGATAATTATTTAGGTACATACATAAATTAATATTTTAATATAATATATAAGTACATATTTACTTTAATAGTGGCTACAGTACACTATTATGTAGTACCTACCTATGGTTAAGTTAGGTTAGCTAGTTTAGGTGTTACTTACGGATACTGGGACATAATATAATATATACTGTACGTATGTGCCTATATTGTTAAATATGCCTAATAATAATAAATAAAAGTTAATATAAACAATGGTAGAGACGGTCTCTACCTACACATGAATATATTTTTTATTATATTTAGCTTGTGAGTAGGTATACTTATTATTTTATTACTTACATAGTATTATAATAATTACATATTTATAACCTACCTATATAATATGTATATAAATATATAAAATATTTTCTGGCTTACAAATTAGTTGCTTACAATGTGTTTGTTAGACTTAGTACTACATTATATCTATTTCCGGGCACTAGTGCATCGTTCGTATGTCTGTTCTGTCGTCGTTGATGATAAAAATTATTATTATATATACTTATGTAGGTTAATATAATATAATTAATAACATTCATATTTTGTCTTTTGTCAAAATCCAAACCAAAGTCTTGTATCGGTGTATGTCTGTCGTGTGTTCGAAACGCGGGCTCGTACGCTCGGTGCGATCTACAGCGGCAGACTATAAATATAAGGGGCCGTGGCTAGCGCATTTTGTATCCAGTCGTCCGCCAGCGCTCGCCCGTTCAACAGCAACGTGTGCGCGCTTCCAAAGTTCGTGCCAAGCTCAAGTTAATACAACAACTACAACCACCGATTCAAGATGACCGGCCGCGGCAAAGGTGGTAAAGGTCTGGGAAAAGGAGGAGCCAAGCGTCACAGGAAAGTGCTTCGTGATAACATCCAGGGTATCACCAAGCCCGCCATCCGTCGTCTCGCTCGCAGAGGTGGCGTCAAGCGTATCTCCGGTCTGATATACGAAGAGACCAGAGGTGTGCTGAAGGTGTTCCTCGAGAACGTGATCCGTGACGCCGTCACATACACCGAGCACGCCAAGAGGAAGACCGTCACCGCGATGGACGTCGTGTACGCTCTTAAACGTCAAGGGCGCACCCTGTACGGTTTCGGCGGTTAAACACCACACCACGCCACGCCACGCACGTCTCATACCGCACATTTCATCTTCTGGATGATCGATGTGCGAGACGTAGTCGTAAACAACTTAAAAAAGGCCCTTTTCAGGGCCGCATATGATTCATATAAACCATAATATTACATATAATAATATAATGGTTTATGTTTCTATTTAATAACATTATACATACAAAAGTCAAACACAAACGTAGGTACACGTCTTATATTATGTATAATTATTAACATAGTAGGTAAATATACCTAATTATATATAAGTACTTACGTATTATAATAAATTTACCTACTTACTTACAATTATTTACTGTATGCGATGTGTGAGACCTCCGTCGCCTCGGAGCTCTGCGTAGCAGCAGCAGCAGCAGCAACAGCATCAGCAGAGTTCATCCACCACTCAGCTCTGCTGTAGCCGTCGGTCGTCGTGGAGTCTGAAATTCGTTTAAAATAATATATTATTACCAAAATATTTATTATTTTGCGTGGTTCGTTAGTATTGAAAGATTAATGATGGTTAGTATGGATTAGTTGGTTAGGTCACATTTAATTTAAATACTACTTATTACTTACTTACTTACTTAGGTAGGTAGGTAGATAGGTACTTATAATTAAGTAAGTATATAAATATATTTTATATAATTATAAACACATTGATGAATATGAGAAAGAAACATGCAAGTAGATACACCTATGACCTATAAATACCTACGTAACTATAGATTTATATTTAAATAGGTAGGTACGACATTTTTATATCATAATTTTTAATATTTAATATGCTTTTATATCAAAAGATTACACTTATTTCAAATACTTCGTCGTTGATACTAGCTAGATGCTAGTATTGTACGTAATCGACTCGGATAGAGGTATCAATGTTCTGCGTGTATGTACACTACGAACGTGAAACACACACATAATTTAAAGGTAGGTATTCGCGCGCGTTTATTATTTTTATATTATTGTTACTTACTTTTATAATAAAATAATTAAATATATAACAACACATTATTTGTTCTTTGTATATTCGGTACGTCTAGACTGGCATCATCGTACAGGGCGAGACCTGGTAGTGCGTCGACTGTTGTGTGTGTTTTACGAAGGTTCACTTTAATACAAATAATTCTTCAGTTAATGTTGTAGGTACGAATTGTGTGGTGTTAGTATTGAACCTCGATTACATAGTCGTCGATTTGTAACCGTTTCACACTGTTTAAATAATATATTATAGAGAAAAATACATTTTAAACTGAACACTGGGTGCGCTTCGAGTATAGTGGGGAAAATAAACATTAATAACTGCTCGATTGATCCATATGCACCAGTATAATTAGGATATTCACGTGGGCTCGTTCATTATGTACGCCTATAATAATATATAAATCTAGTTTGTATGAGAAAATCATTTAAAAATGTTATTTAATTAGATAGGTGTTAGTGAAAAGTACGAAGTGTTCATACGAGAAAACGTCTCGCGACACAACGGCCCTCGTTATGGTAAAGTTCCGAAGTACCTGAGCGAGTGGCCACTAGCGTATGGTGGCGACATCTACGCAAGTCGAAGTCTCAATTCAACTCAACGCTAAAGCATTACACGAATCGTGTACGTGTTTTAATTTCATCTAAACCAACTACAACTCTTATCACATCACCGACGACATGGCCGACACAGCGGTTGCCACCGAAGCTCCGGCTCCAGCTACACCAGCGAAGAAACAAGCAAGACAATCGGGAGGAGGCGCGAAGAAACCAAAGGCGAAACCCACTCATCCCAAGACATCGGAGATGGTGAACAACGCTATCAAGGAGATGAAGGAGCGCAGCGGATCCTCGTTGCAAGCCATCAAGAAGTACATCGCCGCTCAGTACAAGGTAGACGCCGAGAAATTGGCGCCGTTCATAAGGAAATACCTGAAGAGCGCCGTTGAATCGGGCGCCCTCATCCAGACAAAGGGCAAGGGCGCGTCGGGTTCGTTCAAACTCGAGTCCAAGTCCGCCGCGTCTAAGAAACCGAGCGCCGGCGCAGCCGCAACTAAAAAGAAGCCCAGCGCGGCCGCCTCCAAGGGTGCCGCCGCCGGCAAGAAGGCGACCGCCTCGGCCGCCGGTGCCAAGACCAAGAAGGCGGCCGCCGCGGCCGCTTCTGCATCTCCGTCTAAATCGAAGGCGTCCGCCGCAGCGAAGGACAAGAAGGCCGCAGCCGCCAAAAAGAAGCCCGCCGCTAAGAAAGCGGCCACGCCGGCCAAGGCGAAATCAGCCGCCGCCCCCAAGGCTAAGAAGACCGCGAAGCCTCCTACCAAGAAGCCAAAGGCGCCTAAACCCAAGAAGGCCGCCGCCGCTACGCCTAAATCGAAGCCGGCCGCCAAGAAAGCAGCCGCTGCCAAGAAGTAAATTAGGTACAGATTGTATGTACACACGCCACTGTATGTACGTCGCGTCGCGTCGTGTCTTCGTCGGTCGTAGCAACAGCGCGCGGTGCATGAACGCGTCGCGTTCGCTCGCTCCAAATCCTGCTGAATGAAGCCGTCAGCCAGCCAGCCAAGATAGCAAGCTAGCTATCACATCATCAACAACAGCAGCAGCAGCAGCAGCAGCAGCAGCAGCAGCAGCAGCAGCAACATCAGCGGGATAGAAGAGCCGAGTGCGCTGCGCGCACACTGCAACACCTACGTGAGCGCGCAAACATTACAAACAAACAGCCCTTTTCAGGGCTAACAATCTATTCATGAATGCTCGCGAGCCTAGCGTGTGAGCGAGCTTCGTTTCTATTTAAGTATAAACAAAAGTCTCAAAAGTCTAATTCTATGTACTTACAGCTACATACTTATTTACGTCAACAACTACTTAAGCACAGCATACTTACTTTAACTTGTAGATTAGAGAGATACATGTAGGTACTTACTCATTATGAAAAGTTCTCGTCCGCCCCGGATACCTACTTAGTTAGGTATGTGTTGAAGGTGTACATAATAGGTTATGTTAGGTTTTCTTGTGACCCCTCACTCGAAAATAGGAGCCCTGCGGAGCAGGGCTCCGTGGCTACTTAGCTTATTGGGCGACTAGGCAACGATGAGAAATGAAACAATTCATTCATTTATGTGGCAGTACATACATATAGGTAAATAGGTAGGTACAACAAATAACAACAACAATAATTATTAATTATACTTATATTTAAAATAAATAGGTACTTACCTACTTACTACATACAGATATTATTCAACTAGTAGCTGCATAACTTAGGTACCTACATACTAGCTCTTACTACAAAACTTAACTACATTACTTGATATAAGTAGGTACTAGATACTTACTACTAACTATGTATATAAGTATAGATATCTACATAATAAAATATTACTTATCTAGTATACAATTTCATACCTATGTTAAACACTTATGTAATTTTGTTTTGTTTGTTCGTTATTCTATGTTCACATCGCATCACACACAAGTCACAACCACAACACGCACAGCGGCCGTACCTAACACAGTTTTCTTATATTTTAATACAACAGTTCAACCGCACATATTACACACGACGCACGCACACAATACAATAATGTTATTATTGTATTAACTAGGTAACTAAAACTAAATAAATTAATAAAATTGCGCACACGCACAGCGCGAACGAGCCCGCCCGACTGCCCGAATAAAACAAACTAACTCTATATTAATTTACTAGATAGGTAGGTACTCTATATTTCATCAACGAAAAACAATCAACATTTATTTTATTTTACTTAGGTACACATGTATATTTCATTTTTTTTTTTTTTTTTTTTTTTAAGTATATTATTATTATTTTATTCTATAATACAATACCTATTTACGTCTCGTCGATACGTACGGTGTGTGTAATTGTGTATTACGATACAAAATTTATTACGAGCAGCGCGCGTGCGCGCGTTTCTTTTAAGCTCCCTCGTCCCACCGGTGAGCCGTACGACTGCGGTAGACTATATAATAAAATGGCACCCTCGTTCGCCACGTTCATACGACGCTCGACGTTCTCGACGTTCGCACGCATTCAGCACAGTACCAGTACCACTGCTCAACTATCAACATGTCCGGTCGTGGCAAAGGCGGCAAAGTCAAGGGGAAGGCAAAGTCCCGTTCAAACCGTGCCGGTCTACAGTTTCCAGTGGGTCGTATACACAGACTTCTGCGTAACGGCAACTACGCTGAGCGCGTAGGTGCCGGTGCACCGGTATACCTGGCGGCCGTTATGGAATATCTGGCGGCTGAAGTTCTCGAGTTGGCCGGCAACGCGGCGAGGGACAACAAGAAGACCAGGATCATACCTCGTCATCTTCAATTGGCGATACGCAACGACGAGGAGTTGAACAAACTCCTGTCCGGCGTTACGATCGCTCAAGGCGGTGTACTGCCTAACATCCAGGCGGTACTCCTCCCCAAGAAGACCGAAAAGAAGGCGTAAACTCACACAACGCGCGCATACTTTGTATGTTGATTGGGAAATCAACATCAGAGATGAACAAAAAAGGCCCTTTTCAGGGCCACAATATGTATCATAGTCACAAAAATACATTCACATCGCAATATGCATTATTGTGAATGTACGAAATGACTGTTTCTATATTTAACGTTACAAACAAAAGTCTTATTAGGTAGGTACCTATCAAAAGTTTGATATAATATGTAGGTACTTAATTTAATAAAGTTTAGGTTGTGCGACTGTAATTAAAGTAACTAAATAGGTTATGTTAGGTTCTCTTGTGACCGCGCACTCAAAAATAGGAGCCCTGCGAAGCAGGGCTCCGTCGACTTGGTTTATTAAAGTTGGTCAATGGACATATTATGTAATTAATGTCTACTTAGGTATATTTTATTTACTTATACTTATCATATACAATAATAATTTATCAACAAATAGAATTTATGTGTTGGTATTTCATACAACAAACAATACTTACTTATTTATACTTACATAATATAATATTAGGTTAAATTATAACCGGTACCTACCTAATGTGTAATATATTAATACCTACACTTAAATATTACACTTACTTAAACTTGTACCTAAGTACATACATCTACAATTTATAAAATATAATAATTACCTATAAGTAATCATACTTAGGTACTTACTTCTTATCAATAAGTAGAAGAAGAAAAATATACTTACTTATTTATAATAAAGTAAATATAAGATTTAAGTCTAGATTTATAATTTTGGCTAGTTCACAACACCGTGAGTGTGGTGTGGTGTTTTGTTAATGTTTGAGTTAGAGTGTGTGTGTGCGAGCGTGCGACGCTACGTCTAACGCACACAACTACAACAAACAAACAAACGTTGTACGTCGCTCGCTGGCATAGAAACTTTTAAAGCAGCTCTCACCCGATTGGTGGAACGGACGCGGCGCGCTCGTCTGGCGTGCCGCGAACACACCAACGGGCGCCCTTTATATACAAATGGCACCCGTAATGCGGCGCTCACTCACTGATCGAACGTCGCTGAGTACGCACGCATCCAACTACTACGCATCAACATGCCACCCAAGACAAGCGGAAAGGCCGCCAAGAAATCCGGCAAGGCCCAAAAGAACATCTCCAAGACAGACAAGAAAAAGAAGAAGCACAAGAGGAAGGAGAGTTACGCCATCTACATCTACAAGGTGCTGAAACAGGTCCACCCCGACACCGGTATCTCCAGTAAGGCGATGTCCATCATGAATTCGTTCGTGAACGACATCTTCGAACGTATCGCCGCCGAGGCGTCGCGTCTCGCCCACTACAACAAGAGGTCGACCATCACCAGCAGGGAGGTGCAGACCTCCGTGAGACTGCTGTTGCCCGGTGAACTCGCCAAGCACGCCGTCAGCGAGGGCACCAAAGCCGTCACCAAATACACCAGCTCCAAGTAAATATCATTGTCGTCGTCGTCGCCGTAGTAACGACGATGGGATGATAGGAGAAACAAAAGGCCCTTTTCAGGGCCACAAATGTTATCGAATAATATGCAAGTTTCTATTGGCATAAAACAAAAGTCATAACAACCTGACCTAAACCTAATAATCCTAAATCCTGCACACTTACATGCGATATAAGTATACATACATAATTATATAATTATGATGTACATACCTAATATTACCTACTTTGATTTACGTAGACCTAAGATAGGTACGCTATGAATGATGAGACACATTTAGCTGTAATATTGCATAAATGGTTTTGCGAATTAGTCATTAGGTAGGTAATATAAAAAATATATATACCTATAGGCTAAACTTAGCTTAAGAAAGGTACTTACTAAGATACATATAATTATATAATAATTATATTACTCACCTAAGTAGAAATAAATGTAAATGTAAAAAAGCAGTAAGATAAAAGGATAAGTATATAGGTACCTACTTACAATACTTAGGTAGGTATATAATATACCTAGGTATTATTCCGAAGCCATAGCAATATTTATTTATTATAAGTATAATCAGGTACCTATACATATATTTAAAGTACCTACCTACGTAGGGCACCTTACCTTTTAATAATATAGGTAGTTATCTAGTGAGTGAATAACCATAGGTTATACAGGTACATACCACATACAGGTACTTAATTATTATTGTAAAATATAACATAATTATATAGCGAATCGACGCGACGTACCTAACAAAATATTAGTATACGCGCGCCTTGCGCGTCCAGATCCGCTCGCGCATATAAATATGGGTGGCGCGCGTGCAGCCGTTTTCTACGACCGATACCCAACTGAGTCCAATCGTCTCACTATGCGCTCTCTACAGCGTGACGTCAAGTCGCGTATTAAAGAGATGCGTAACTCTCGATGGGAAACTACACTTAGCGAGCTAGAACCCACCCACCTCGCCTTCTGGCAGCTATCTCGTTCGCTCTCTAAAGATGTCACCAAGACCTGTTTACCACCTCTAAACAGGCCTAATGGTCCACCGGCTTTCGAGGACGGGGACAAGACAGAATGCCTGGCAGACAGCCTGGAGCAACAATGTACGCCGAGCACGTCACACATAGACACAGACCACCTAATAGAGGTAGATAACGAGGTGGAGCGTCGAGCCTCTCTCACGTCGCCACCTCGTCCCCTGACAGACAGACATGACGTAATAGGAGACGACGATGACGAGCAACACATACCCCTAGCCACCCCCGATGAGGTTAGGATGATCATTAAGGGTTTACACCCCCGTAAAGCTCCCGGCTCGGACGGCATAACAAACAGGGTCATTAAAATGTTCCCCTTAGCTTTCATAGTCATTTTGACTACTATATATAACGCCGCAATTAACAACAATATATTTCCACATCAGTGGAAAGAAGCCGTGGTAATAGGAATCCACAAACCCGGCAAGCCTAGGTCCGAGCCTAGTAGTTATCGTCCTATCAGTCTGCTTAAAGGTTTAGGGAAAGTTTACGAGCGGCTTTTATATGTTAGGCTGAAAGCATACGCTGATGCATCGCTCTTGGTCCCTCACGAACAGTTTGGGTTCCGAACCCGCCACTCGTGCGTACAACAGGTTCACCGTATCGTTGAGTATATCAGCGTGCGGTTGCAGCGTAATTTATTCACCGGCGTTGTTTTCTTCGACGTAGCGAAAGCTTTCGACAAAGTGTGGCACAACGGCTTGATTTACAAGCTTTTCACTATGGGAGTGCCTCACAAGCTCGTGCTCATCATACGAGACTATCTGTCGGATAGAAGCTTTCGGTACCGCGTTGAAGGCACGCTCTCTTCGAGTCACGCCATCCGCGCCGGTGTCCCTCAGGGGTCAGTGCTCTCGCCTCTCTTGTATTCATTGTTTACCGCTGATATACCGATGCATCGGCTAGTGCAGACAGCACTTTTTGCAGACGACACAGCCATCTATTACGCAGGCGCAGACCCTGGCGCAGTCAGTAGGAAGCTCCAATCCGCAGCCAACGCCCTAGGCGCGTGGTTCCGGAGATGGCGGATAGAGGTCAATCCCGAGAAGAGTCAGGCGGTGCTTTTCCATCGGAGAGCCCCTCACCTGTACCCTCCGGGTGCGACCCCACAGATAAGGATGTTTGGGTCCCCTATTCAATGGACTAGGGAAGCCAAATATCTAGGTGTGATTCTTGATGATCAACTATCGTTCCGCTCACACATTACGAAGGCTCGCAATAGAGCCTCCTTTGTGCTTGGGCGCTTACATAGCTTAGTTAACCCTAAATCTAAACTATCGCTTAAGAACAAGATTAGGTTATACACATCGTGTATTAGGCCTATAATGACATACGCTAGTGTAGTATTCGCACACACTAGGCCACACAGGATCCATAGGCTACAAACACTTCAGAATAAGTTCATGCGGCGAGCTACGGGCGCACCGTGGTACGTACGTAACGAGGAGTTACATGTAGACTTACAAATGCCGACCATCAGGCAATTCATGAAACAGTGCTCCCGTAGCTACTTTGACTCTGCTTCGACACACCCCAACCCACTATTGGTTGCGGCGTTAAACTATACACCATCTAGGATTTCTAAGATTAGGAGACCTAGGCACGTATTAGATGAACCTGACGATAACACTACACTTGCTCAAATCAGAGCACACACGGCTCGCGCAGCCATACAACTTCGACCGCGGTTCCGTACTCGCCGACGAGGACGGAATACGCGACGCGTTAACGTTAATACCGCGGGACACCTTAGTCCCGCATTGCCGGCAGCGCCCCAAGCCGAGGTTCGTGGGAGTCCACCCTTGGGGAGTCAAAACGCTGTCTAGTATACTTTAACGGGTTGGGAGCCTTCTGCGCTCACCCATAGTCCGCGTAAAGTTGTCAAGGCCATCAGCGGCCAACAACTAGTCCACACACACAAAAAAAAAAAAAAAAATAATGCGGCGCTCACTCACTGATCGAACGTCGCTGAGTACGCACGCATCCAACTACTACGCATCAACATGCCACCCAAGACAAGCGGAAAGGCCGCCAAGAAATCCGGCAAGGCCCAAAAGAACATCTCCAAGACAGACAAGAAAAAGAAGAAGCACAAGAGGAAGGAGAGTTACGCCATCTACATCTACAAGGTGCTGAAACAGGTCCACCCCGACACCGGTATCTCCAGTAAGGCGATGTCCATCATGAATTCGTTCGTGAACGACATCTTCGAACGTATCGCCGCCGAGGCGTCGCGTCTCGCCCACTACAACAAGAGGTCGACCATCACCAGCAGGGAGGTGCAGACCTCCGTGAGACTGCTGTTGCCCGGTGAACTCGCCAAGCACGCCGTCAGCGAGGGCACCAAAGCCGTCACCAAATACACCAGCTCCAAGTAAATATCATTGTCGTCGTCGTCGCCGTAGTAACGACGATGGGATGATAGGAGAAACAAAAGGCCCTTTTCAGGGCCACAAATGTTATCGAATAATATGCAAGTTTCTATTGGCATAAAACAAAAGTCATAACAACCTGACCTAAACCTAATAATCCTAAATCCTGCACACTTACATGCGATATAAGTATACATACATAATTATATAATTATGATGTACATACCTAATATTACCTACTTTGATTTACGTAGACCTAAGATAGGTACGCTATGAATGATGAGACACATTTAGCTGTAATATTGCATAAATGGTTTTGCGAATTAGTCATTAGGTAGGTAATATAAAAAATATATATACCTATAGGCTAAACTTAGCTTAAGAAAGGTACTTACTAAGATACATATAATTATATAATAATTATATTACTCACCTAAGTAGAAATAAATGTAAATGTAAAAAAGCAGTAAGATAAAAGGATAAGTATATAGGTACCTACTTACAATACTTAGGTAGGTATATAATATACCTAGGTATTATTCCGAAGCCATAGCAATATTTATTTATTATAAGTATAATCAGGTACCTATACATATATTTAAAGTACCTACCTACGTAGGGCACCTTACCTTTTAATAATATAGGTAGTTATCTAGTGAGTGAATAACCATAGGTTATACAGGTACATACCACATACAGGTACTTAATTATTATTGTAAAATATAACATAATTATATAGCGAATCGACGCGACGTACCTAACAAAATATTAGTATACGCGCGCCTTGCGCGTCCAGATCCGCTCGCGCATATAAATATGGGTGGCGCGCGTGCAGCCGTTTTCATTCTGACTCGCACCGCCGTCTCGTTCGTATCGCTGATCGCATCGTCCGTCGTGCACACGTACAACTCAACAATGGCCCGTACCAAGCAGACTGCTCGCAAATCGACCGGCGGTAAAGCGCCCAGGAAACAGCTCGCCACTAAGGCGGCTCGCAAGAGCGCACCTGCCACCGGTGGTGTCAAGAAGCCCCATCGCTACAGGCCAGGCACGGTGGCGTTGCGTGAGATCCGTCGTTACCAGAAGAGTACCGAGCTGTTGATCCGCAAGCTGCCTTTCCAACGTCTGGTCCGTGAGATCGCTCAAGACTTCAAGACCGACCTACGTTTCCAGAGCTCCGCCGTTATGGCGCTGCAGGAGGCCAGCGAGGCGTACCTGGTCGGCCTCTTCGAGGACACCAATCTCTGCGCCATCCACGCTAAGCGCGTAACCATCATGCCTAAGGACATACAGCTCGCCCGCAGGATCAGAGGAGAACGCGCCTAAGCAACGTCGTCGTAGCCACGAGCGCTCGCTAGCTCGCTCGTGTGTTTGTTATGTTGATTGCTTGCATGCATTGCAACAACAACAACTAACGAACGTACAAAACAAAAGGCCCTTTTCAGGGCCGCATATCTATCGTGTAAATGAAACATGTTTCTTATTTAAACATAACAAACCAAAAGTCAACCAACCAATCGACACATTACTTAAGTATATTCACACACACAAATAAATAAGTAAATATAACTACATACTTACTAGCCAAATGGTCAAATACTAATAGATAATTATTTAGGTACATACATAAATTAATATTTTAATATAATATATAAGTACATATTTACTTTAATAGTGGCTACAGTACACTATTATGTAGTACCTACCTATGGTTAAGTTAGGTTAGCTAGTTTAGGTGTTACTTACGGATACTGGGACATAATATAATATATACTGTACGTATGTGCCTATATTGTTAAATATGCCTAATAATAATAAATAAAAGTTAATATAAACAATGGTAGAGACGGTCTCTACCTACACATGAATATATTTTTTATTATATTTAGCTTGTGAGTAGGTATACTTATTATTTTATTACTTACATAGTATTATAATAATTACATATTTATAACCTACCTATATAATATGTATATAAATATATAAAATATTTTCTGGCTTACAAATTAGTTGCTTACAATGTGTTTGTTAGACTTAGTACTACATTATATCTATTTCCGGGCACTAGTGCATCGTTCGTATGTCTGTTCTGTCGTCGTTGATGATAAAAATTATTATTATATATACTTATGTAGGTTAATATAATATAATTAATAACATTCATATTTTGTCTTTTGTCAAAATCCAAACCAAAGTCTTGTATCGGTGTATGTCTGTCGTGTGTTCGAAACGCGGGCTCGTACGCTCGGTGCGATCTACAGCGGCAGACTATAAATATAAGGGGCCGTGGCTAGCGCATTTTGTATCCAGTCGTCCGCCAGCGCTCGCCCGTTCAACAGCAACGTGTGCGCGCTTCCAAAGTTCGTGCCAAGCTCAAGTTAATACAACAACTACAACCACCGATTCAAGATGACCGGCCGCGGCAAAGGTGGTAAAGGTCTGGGAAAAGGAGGAGCCAAGCGTCACAGGAAAGTGCTTCGTGATAACATCCAGGGTATCACCAAGCCCGCCATCCGTCGTCTCGCTCGCAGAGGTGGCGTCAAGCGTATCTCCGGTCTGATATACGAAGAGACCAGAGGTGTGCTGAAGGTGTTCCTCGAGAACGTGATCCGTGACGCCGTCACATACACCGAGCACGCCAAGAGGAAGACCGTCACCGCGATGGACGTCGTGTACGCTCTTAAACGTCAAGGGCGCACCCTGTACGGTTTCGGCGGTTAAACACCACACCACGCCACGCCACGCACGTCTCATACCGCACATTTCATCTTCTGGATGATCGATGTGCGAGACGTAGTCGTAAACAACTTAAAAAAGGCCCTTTTCAGGGCCGCATATGATTCATATAAACCATAATATTACATATAATAATATAATGGTTTATGTTTCTATTTAATAACATTATACATACAAAAGTCAAACACAAACGTAGGTACACGTCTTATATTATGTATAATTATTAACATAGTAGGTAAATATACCTAATTATATATAAGTACTTACGTATTATAATAAATTTACCTACTTACTTACAATTATTTACTGTATGCGATGTGTGAGACCTCCGTCGCCTCGGAGCTCTGCGTAGCAGCAGCAGCAGCAGCAACAGCATCAGCAGAGTTCATCCACCACTCAGCTCTGCTGTAGCCGTCGGTCGTCGTGGAGTCTGAAATTCGTTTAAAATAATATATTATTACCAAAATATTTATTATTTTGCGTGGTTCGTTAGTATTGAAAGATTAATGATGGTTAGTATGGATTAGTTGGTTAGGTCACATTTAATTTAAATACTACTTATTACTTACTTACTTACTTAGGTAGGTAGGTAGATAGGTACTTATAATTAAGTAAGTATATAAATATATTTTATATAATTATAAACACATTGATGAATATGAGAAAGAAACATGCAAGTAGATACACCTATGACCTATAAATACCTACGTAACTATAGATTTATATTTAAATAGGTAGGTACGACATTTTTATATCATAATTTTTAATATTTAATATGCTTTTATATCAAAAGATTACACTTATTTCAAATACTTCGTCGTTGATACTAGCTAGATGCTAGTATTGTACGTAATCGACTCGGATAGAGGTATCAATGTTCTGCGTGTATGTACACTACGAACGTGAAACACACACATAATTTAAAGGTAGGTATTCGCGCGCGTTTATTATTTTTATATTATTGTTACTTACTTTTATAATAAAATAATTAAATATATAACAACACATTATTTGTTCTTTGTATATTCGGTACGTCTAGACTGGCATCATCGTACAGGGCGAGACCTGGTAGTGCGTCGACTGTTGTGTGTGTTTTACGAAGGTTCACTTTAATACAAATAATTCTTCAGTTAATGTTGTAGGTACGAATTGTGTGGTGTTAGTATTGAACCTCGATTACATAGTCGTCGATTTGTAACCGTTTCACACTGTTTAAATAATATATTATAGAGAAAAATACATTTTAAACTGAACACTGGGTGCGCTTCGAGTATAGTGGGGAAAATAAACATTAATAACTGCTCGATTGATCCATATGCACCAGTATAATTAGGATATTCACGTGGGCTCGTTCATTATGTACGCCTATAATAATATATAAATCTAGTTTGTATGAGAAAATCATTTAAAAATGTTATTTAATTAGATAGGTGTTAGTGAAAAGTACGAAGTGTTCATACGAGAAAACGTCTCGCGACACAACGGCCCTCGTTATGGTAAAGTTCCGAAGTACCTGAGCGAGTGGCCACTAGCGTATGGTGGCGACATCTACGCAAGTCGAAGTCTCAATTCAACTCAACGCTAAAGCATTACACGAATCGTGTACGTGTTTTAATTTCATCTAAACCAACTACAACTCTTATCACATCACCGACGACATGGCCGACACAGCGGTTGCCACCGAAGCTCCGGCTCCAGCTACACCAGCGAAGAAACAAGCAAGACAATCGGGAGGAGGCGCGAAGAAACCAAAGGCGAAACCCACTCATCCCAAGACATCGGAGATGGTGAACAACGCTATCAAGGAGATGAAGGAGCGCAGCGGATCCTCGTTGCAAGCCATCAAGAAGTACATCGCCGCTCAGTACAAGGTAGACGCCGAGAAATTGGCGCCGTTCATAAGGAAATACCTGAAGAGCGCCGTTGAATCGGGCGCCCTCATCCAGACAAAGGGCAAGGGCGCGTCGGGTTCGTTCAAACTCGAGTCCAAGTCCGCCGCGTCTAAGAAACCGAGCGCCGGCGCAGCCGCAACTAAAAAGAAGCCCAGCGCGGCCGCCTCCAAGGGTGCCGCCGCCGGCAAGAAGGCGACCGCCTCGGCCGCCGGTGCCAAGACCAAGAAGGCGGCCGCCGCGGCCGCTTCTGCATCTCCGTCTAAATCGAAGGCGTCCGCCGCAGCGAAGGACAAGAAGGCCGCAGCCGCCAAAAAGAAGCCCGCCGCTAAGAAAGCGGCCACGCCGGCCAAGGCGAAATCAGCCGCCGCCCCCAAGGCTAAGAAGACCGCGAAGCCTCCTACCAAGAAGCCAAAGGCGCCTAAACCCAAGAAGGCCGCCGCCGCTACGCCTAAATCGAAGCCGGCCGCCAAGAAAGCAGCCGCTGCCAAGAAGTAAATTAGGTACAGATTGTATGTACACACGCCACTGTATGTACGTCGCGTCGCGTCGTGTCTTCGTCGGTCGTAGCAACAGCGCGCGGTGCATGAACGCGTCGCGTTCGCTCGCTCCAAATCCTGCTGAATGAAGCCGTCAGCCAGCCAGCCAAGATAGCAAGCTAGCTATCACATCATCAACAACAGCAGCAGCAGCAGCAGCAGCAGCAGCAGCAGCAGCAGCAGCAACATCAGCGGGATAGAAGAGCCGAGTGCGCTGCGCGCACACTGCAACACCTACGTGAGCGCGCAAACATTACAAACAAACAGCCCTTTTCAGGGCTAACAATCTATTCATGAATGCTCGCGAGCCTAGCGTGTGAGCGAGCTTCGTTTCTATTTAAGTATAAACAAAAGTCTCAAAAGTCTAATTCTATGTACTTACAGCTACATACTTATTTACGTCAACAACTACTTAAGCACAGCATACTTACTTTAACTTGTAGATTAGAGAGATACATGTAGGTACTTACTCATTATGAAAAGTTCTCGTCCGCCCCGGATACCTACTTAGTTAGGTATGTGTTGAAGGTGTACATAATAGGTTATGTTAGGTTTTCTTGTGACCCCTCACTCGAAAATAGGAGCCCTGCGGAGCAGGGCTCCGTGGCTACTTAGCTTATTGGGCGACTAGGCAACGATGAGAAATGAAACAATTCATTCATTTATGTGGCAGTACATACATATAGGTAAATAGGTAGGTACAACAAATAACAACAACAATAATTATTAATTATACTTATATTTAAAATAAATAGGTACTTACCTACTTACTACATACAGATATTATTCAACTAGTAGCTGCATAACTTAGGTACCTACATACTAGCTCTTACTACAAAACTTAACTACATTACTTGATATAAGTAGGTACTAGATACTTACTACTAACTATGTATATAAGTATAGATATCTACATAATAAAATATTACTTATCTAGTATACAATTTCATACCTATGTTAAACACTTATGTAATTTTGTTTTGTTTGTTCGTTATTCTATGTTCACATCGCATCACACACAAGTCACAACCACAACACGCACAGCGGCCGTACCTAACACAGTTTTCTTATATTTTAATACAACAGTTCAACCGCACATATTACACACGACGCACGCACACAATACAATAATGTTATTATTGTATTAACTAGGTAACTAAAACTAAATAAATTAATAAAATTGCGCACACGCACAGCGCGAACGAGCCCGCCCGACTGCCCGAATAAAACAAACTAACTCTATATTAATTTACTAGATAGGTAGGTACTCTATATTTCATCAACGAAAAACAATCAACATTTATTTTATTTTACTTAGGTACACATGTATATTTCATTTTTTTTTTTTTTTTTTTTTTTAAGTATATTATTATTATTTTATTCTATAATACAATACCTATTTACGTCTCGTCGATACGTACGGTGTGTGTAATTGTGTATTACGATACAAAATTTATTACGAGCAGCGCGCGTGCGCGCGTTTCTTTTAAGCTCCCTCGTCCCACCGGTGAGCCGTACGACTGCGGTAGACTATATAATAAAATGGCACCCTCGTTCGCCACGTTCATACGACGCTCGACGTTCTCGACGTTCGCACGCATTCAGCACAGTACCAGTACCACTGCTCAACTATCAACATGTCCGGTCGTGGCAAAGGCGGCAAAGTCAAGGGGAAGGCAAAGTCCCGTTCAAACCGTGCCGGTCTACAGTTTCCAGTGGGTCGTATACACAGACTTCTGCGTAACGGCAACTACGCTGAGCGCGTAGGTGCCGGTGCACCGGTATACCTGGCGGCCGTTATGGAATATCTGGCGGCTGAAGTTCTCGAGTTGGCCGGCAACGCGGCGAGGGACAACAAGAAGACCAGGATCATACCTCGTCATCTTCAATTGGCGATACGCAACGACGAGGAGTTGAACAAACTCCTGTCCGGCGTTACGATCGCTCAAGGCGGTGTACTGCCTAACATCCAGGCGGTACTCCTCCCCAAGAAGACCGAAAAGAAGGCGTAAACTCACACAACGCGCGCATACTTTGTATGTTGATTGGGAAATCAACATCAGAGATGAACAAAAAAGGCCCTTTTCAGGGCCACAATATGTATCATAGTCACAAAAATACATTCACATCGCAATATGCATTATTGTGAATGTACGAAATGACTGTTTCTATATTTAACGTTACAAACAAAAGTCTTATTAGGTAGGTACCTATCAAAAGTTTGATATAATATGTAGGTACTTAATTTAATAAAGTTTAGGTTGTGCGACTGTAATTAAAGTAACTAAATAGGTTATGTTAGGTTCTCTTGTGACCGCGCACTCAAAAATAGGAGCCCTGCGAAGCAGGGCTCCGTCGACTTGGTTTATTAAAGTTGGTCAATGGACATATTATGTAATTAATGTCTACTTAGGTATATTTTATTTACTTATACTTATCATATACAATAATAATTTATCAACAAATAGAATTTATGTGTTGGTATTTCATACAACAAACAATACTTACTTATTTATACTTACATAATATAATATTAGGTTAAATTATAACCGGTACCTACCTAATGTGTAATATATTAATACCTACACTTAAATATTACACTTACTTAAACTTGTACCTAAGTACATACATCTACAATTTATAAAATATAATAATTACCTATAAGTAATCATACTTAGGTACTTACTTCTTATCAATAAGTAGAAGAAGAAAAATATACTTACTTATTTATAATAAAGTAAATATAAGATTTAAGTCTAGATTTATAATTTTGGCTAGTTCACAACACCGTGAGTGTGGTGTGGTGTTTTGTTAATGTTTGAGTTAGAGTGTGTGTGTGCGAGCGTGCGACGCTACGTCTAACGCACACAACTACAACAAACAAACAAACGTTGTACGTCGCTCGCTGGCATAGAAACTTTTAAAGCAGCTCTCACCCGATTGGTGGAACGGACGCGGCGCGCTCGTCTGGCGTGCCGCGAACACACCAACGGGCGCCCTTTATATACAAATGGCACCCGTAATGCGGCGCTCACTCACTGATCGAACGTCGCTGAGTACGCACGCATCCAACTACTACGCATCAACATGCCACCCAAGACAAGCGGAAAGGCCGCCAAGAAATCCGGCAAGGCCCAAAAGAACATCTCCAAGACAGACAAGAAAAAGAAGAAGCACAAGAGGAAGGAGAGTTACGCCATCTACATCTACAAGGTGCTGAAACAGGTCCACCCCGACACCGGTATCTCCAGTAAGGCGATGTCCATCATGAATTCGTTCGTGAACGACATCTTCGAACGTATCGCCGCCGAGGCGTCGCGTCTCGCCCACTACAACAAGAGGTCGACCATCACCAGCAGGGAGGTGCAGACCTCCGTGAGACTGCTGTTGCCCGGTGAACTCGCCAAGCACGCCGTCAGCGAGGGCACCAAAGCCGTCACCAAATACACCAGCTCCAAGTAAATATCATTGTCGTCGTCGTCGCCGTAGTAACGACGATGGGATGATAGGAGAAACAAAAGGCCCTTTTCAGGGCCACAAATGTTATCGAATAATATGCAAGTTTCTATTGGCATAAAACAAAAGTCATAACAACCTGACCTAAACCTAATAATCCTAAATCCTGCACACTTACATGCGATATAAGTATACATACATAATTATATAATTATGATGTACATACCTAATATTACCTACTTTGATTTACGTAGACCTAAGATAGGTACGCTATGAATGATGAGACACATTTAGCTGTAATATTGCATAAATGGTTTTGCGAATTAGTCATTAGGTAGGTAATATAAAAAATATATATACCTATAGGCTAAACTTAGCTTAAGAAAGGTACTTACTAAGATACATATAATTATATAATAATTATATTACTCACCTAAGTAGAAATAAATGTAAATGTAAAAAAGCAGTAAGATAAAAGGATAAGTATATAGGTACCTACTTACAATACTTAGGTAGGTATATAATATACCTAGGTATTATTCCGAAGCCATAGCAATATTTATTTATTATAAGTATAATCAGGTACCTATACATATATTTAAAGTACCTACCTACGTAGGGCACCTTACCTTTTAATAATATAGGTAGTTATCTAGTGAGTGAATAACCATAGGTTATACAGGTACATACCACATACAGGTACTTAATTATTATTGTAAAATATAACATAATTATATAGCGAATCGACGCGACGTACCTAACAAAATATTAGTATACGCGCGCCTTGCGCGTCCAGATCCGCTCGCGCATATAAATATGGGTGGCGCGCGTGCAGCCGTTTTCTACGACCGATACCCAACTGAGTCCAATCGTCTCACTATGCGCTCTCTACAGCGTGACGTCAAGTCGCGTATTAAAGAGATGCGTAACTCTCGATGGGAAACTACACTTAGCGAGCTAGAACCCACCCACCTCGCCTTCTGGCAGCTATCTCGTTCGCTCTCTAAAGATGTCACCAAGACCTGTTTACCACCTCTAAACAGGCCTAATGGTCCACCGGCTTTCGAGGACGGGGACAAGACAGAATGCCTGGCAGACAGCCTGGAGCAACAATGTACGCCGAGCACGTCACACATAGACACAGACCACCTAATAGAGGTAGATAACGAGGTGGAGCGTCGAGCCTCTCTCACGTCGCCACCTCGTCCCCTGACAGACAGACATGACGTAATAGGAGACGACGATGACGAGCAACACATACCCCTAGCCACCCCCGATGAGGTTAGGATGATCATTAAGGGTTTACACCCCCGTAAAGCTCCCGGCTCGGACGGCATAACAAACAGGGTCATTAAAATGTTCCCCTTAGCTTTCATAGTCATTTTGACTACTATATATAACGCCGCAATTAACAACAATATATTTCCACATCAGTGGAAAGAAGCCGTGGTAATAGGAATCCACAAACCCGGCAAGCCTAGGTCCGAGCCTAGTAGTTATCGTCCTATCAGTCTGCTTAAAGGTTTAGGGAAAGTTTACGAGCGGCTTTTATATGTTAGGCTGAAAGCATACGCTGATGCATCGCTCTTGGTCCCTCACGAACAGTTTGGGTTCCGAACCCGCCACTCGTGCGTACAACAGGTTCACCGTATCGTTGAGTATATCAGCGTGCGGTTGCAGCGTAATTTATTCACCGGCGTTGTTTTCTTCGACGTAGCGAAAGCTTTCGACAAAGTGTGGCACAACGGCTTGATTTACAAGCTTTTCACTATGGGAGTGCCTCACAAGCTCGTGCTCATCATACGAGACTATCTGTCGGATAGAAGCTTTCGGTACCGCGTTGAAGGCACGCTCTCTTCGAGTCACGCCATCCGCGCCGGTGTCCCTCAGGGGTCAGTGCTCTCGCCTCTCTTGTATTCATTGTTTACCGCTGATATACCGATGCATCGGCTAGTGCAGACAGCACTTTTTGCAGACGACACAGCCATCTATTACGCAGGCGCAGACCCTGGCGCAGTCAGTAGGAAGCTCCAATCCGCAGCCAACGCCCTAGGCGCGTGGTTCCGGAGATGGCGGATAGAGGTCAATCCCGAGAAGAGTCAGGCGGTGCTTTTCCATCGGAGAGCCCCTCACCTGTACCCTCCGGGTGCGACCCCACAAATAAGGATGTTTGGGTCCCCTATT
>CALYKY020000051.1:42500-50375 GCA_944739405.2 Euclidia mi | reverse complement strand
CCGAATCCGGCAAGGATATGCTCACTGTGGAGCCCCGAGAGTCGGGAGGCTCTAAACAATGTGACTTTACTAGTCGCGCTTCACTCCGTGAGGTGCGACGTCGAAGCCCATTTGGATCGCAGAGATCGATGCTGTCCGTTTAACGCGTGCATCACGGCTCTGAAGGTCCGAATCTACCTCAGTTCGATGTCGGGGCTCGGAATAGTCTGTAGACGACTTCCGTTCCTGGCGGGGTGTTGTGCTCGGTAGAGCAGCGTCGTGCTGCGATCTGTTGAGACTCAGCCCTACGCCAGGTGATTCGTCCGAGGACGATGATATAATAATATCGCGTGCATATATATATTGTACACTTGGTGTACTTTATATGTTGTGCTTGTTGTGCACACACGGGATATACTTTTGCTTCGTCGTTAATACACGAACTACGCGCGATCGTACTCTGTTAAAACTGTCCAAGTTTCGTTTGACAGAAATTAATACACGAACAACTACTGTCTTACGCGCTGAAATTAATACACGAACTACGCTCGTTAGCCGCTGTTACAACTTTATACTACCCTGGGACTTGGAAAAATCCACTATGAAAGAAAATCAACCACTTGAGAATAAACACATCACATCGTCAATATAGACGAAAAATTTACACACATCATACCTGCATCTTGACCCGTTAATACGTACAAGCTTGTAATAAATATGATTATAAGTCATCTTTACCAAATAATATCAACACATTGTACAACTCTTAACACAAACTTTAGTACTATTTCTGAGCCATATGTAACTGTATTTCACCTAATACATGATACTTATTATAGGTACTTATTTACGACACACACAATATAAAAAGTCAGTTACACATACAATATAGGTACATACGTTCTTAAACACAACGACACAATTCCAAAGTCACAATATTTTTTGCACCTAAATATATTACCACCAACGGCAACTGAGATTTTGTTACAAAAAAAAAAAGATTTTAAAAAAGAAAAATAGAGTTCGATATTTTTTGCGCCTACCAAGACAAATTCGCGCGAACAAAATAAATAGGTATGGCACAGAAATTAAATAAAGAAAATAAAAATAATTAGATCGACGCCACGATGAAAAATCACGAAATTTTTGCACCTACCAAGAGATATTCGCTCGACAAAATAAAAAAAAAAAAATTAAAAAAAGAGTAAAAAAAAAATTTCAATATAAAGTACCTGTCAAATTTTATTCGTGATCCCTACACGCCGACATGCCGCTGGCTGGTGATACATAGGTGTAATTTACTGATTTCAGCAAAAACATTCCCCAAACATCCACATGTCATCCCCGAGTAATTCATCTATAAAAGAAAAAACAACAGTCATTTTAGAAATCTTATTATGTCAGCTAAATCATATAAAAGCCAAATAAAACACTCCTAGTAATTTTTATTATGTTCAGAAAACGTGCATACTGCAAACTTTACTAATATTTATGTCATTATTTCAGGTACGTTCGGGCGCCGGTCGGGACTCATATACTGATTGAATCCAGCGCCAGTTTGTTACATACAGTAAGAAATCAATGATTATACAAGTGCCATAGTAACAAGAAAAAATCACAGGTATTCAATAAAACAGACCAAGTAATTTTTATTGAGATCAAAAAACGTGCCATATACTGATTTCACACATATTTGTTTCATTGTTACAGAGCTGCTTGGGCGCCGCGCGGGAACAATATACTGATATGACTTGGCGTCAAATACTCACATATATAAGGAAAAGTAAAAAAAAAGTTTATAAATATTCAAATAAAATGATGATATATCGTCAATATAAGCAAAAGTAACCCTTACTGTTTTCATAAAACTTGGATTTTTAATAATTTTACACATCTAATTTGCTAAAAAGAGAGAAAAAATACATAATTCATATAGGTTAAAAATGCTTCCAACAAGAAGTATGATACTTCAATAAGACAGAAAAAGTAGGTTTTATTGTGTCTAAAAAGTTTGGTCGGTATAGCTCCAAAGAGTTTAGATAATGTAGTCGGTCAGATGTTCCTACTTGAAAAAGTATAAAACAATCAAAAGAGTTTCTATTATGTATGAAAAATGTTCAGGTGTAGGAGCCGGTCGACGCAATGTCGCCATTGTTCCTTTGTTATAATTGTGCAAGAAAGTCGCTAATGACTGAATGGACCTAGGAGCATTGTGACGGGCTCACAATTCTTATATAGTGTTAGTTTTGAAACATATTCTGTTCGCAGGTGTGCATCTGCTTGGGCGCCGCCGCCAGTACTTAGTTACTTGGAAGCGTTTGTAATCAGTCGTAGGTTTGTAGTACAAATGGCTAATTTTGGAGAGAATGCTTGCTATTTTGATATATAATTGCTATTTACTAAGAGGGATATTGGATTGTATAGGAAGTGTCTTTTATTACAGTTTGTACTAAGAGAATATTGCATCTGCTTGAGCGTCGCCTTGTATAAGTTACTAGAGGGTATGGAAGTGTCTTAGAATTGCTTTGAATTACTGTATTATAGAGAGAATGTCTGTTAGTTTCTCATATATAGGTGTTTGCTTCACTGCATCTGCTTGGGCGTCGCTGTGTATAAGTTACTAAGGAAGGTGTTGGTTTGTACTAGAAATGGTGCTATTTTCATACATCATTGCTAGTTACTAAGGGAGATGTTGGTTTGCATAGGAAGTGTCTTTTATTATTGTTTGTAGTAAGAGAACATTGAATTTGCTTGGGCGTCTGCCTATAAGTTACTAGGAGGCGGTGGAATCAGTAGCAAGTTTGTACTGGAGATGGCTTGTAATTGATATTTGCTTGCTTTTTGGAGTATCATATATAGTGCTTTTGAAGAACCGTCTGCATCTGCTTGGGCGTCGCTTCAAGTTACTAAGGGATTTTGACGCATATTAGTTAGTTACTAAGGGCGGTGTTGGCTTGTATGTGTGCCTATAAACTACTTGGGGGTGTCGGTTTGTATAGAGAGAATGACTGTATTACTTGTAGCTAGTTACTATGGGCGGTGTTCGCTTGTATAAGCTTGTACTGTTGCTATTCTGTAGCTAGTTAGTATGGGCTGCATCTGCTTGTGCGTCTGGTGTCGGTACATACACATATACACACCAACACACCACAGGACGACACAACACTACACTACACGACCACACCAACGTGCGCGATGCGCGCGTCGCGGCACCGCACCACCGCACCACCGCACCACCGCACCACCGCACCGCAAGCTAAGTGTACAACAAGCAACAAGCACTACACTACACAGTCATAGTACTAATAGTGGGCTGGGGTGGGCCGTGGATAGTGAACCATCCAAGTACCCCAGACACAGTAAGTGAACGTAAACAGGTAGGTAGACCTGTACCTATATACCTACCGTGTGAAGTGTGTTCTGTCAATGTATGTTGACATTGACGTTTAATCATTCATAAAAATATTATATATTATATATAATACACCTACCTTTAATCTCTGCACTACCCTAAGGTAGACTGGCGGAAAATGCCTAAGGCATTAAGTCCACCTTGTATACGCATTGTGTATATGAAGTTTTAAAATAAATAAATAATACGCCAAATGTAACACTCCTGCATGCGCGCTTATTGCTTAAAAATTGCTAAATACGTATAATGTTTTTATTTTGGGTTAACCCTTTGAACGCCGACTGACCCACCGGTGACTCCAAACATAGGTACATTTTTAATTATATTTCATGTATGTTTTACTGTGTCAACTTTTTTTTATATTTGTTGTTAGATCAAATTTATACTAAGCAACTTATTAGGTTATGTTAGGTTCCCTTGTGACCCTGCACCCAAAAATAGGAGCCCTGCGAAGCAGGGCTCCGTCAACTTAGCTTATAAGAGTATGTTATGCTAAAACGAATTTGCTAACTGGAAAGCTGTTTTCACAAATGTTTATTATTTTCTTCTGCCAAACGAAAATTTATGAAAACTTGTTTTTTGCCCATAAATTCAGTTTTACTTTTGGTAACTGAATTTGATGGATAAGAAATTGAAAATGGGCATCAGATTCTATTTGGAATGGTTTTTGTATGAAAAATAAATAATATATGAACTTGTTTACTAACCCAACCTAACCTAACCTAACCTAACCTAACCTAACCTAACCAAACCTAACCTAACCTAACCTAACCTAACCTAACCTAACCTAACCTGACCTAACCTAACCTGACCTAACCTCTAACCTAACCTAACCTAACCTAACCTAACCTAACCTAACCAAACCTAACCTAACCTAACCTAACCTAACCTAACCTAACCTAACCTAACCTAACCTAACCTAACCTAACCTAACCTAACCTAACCTAACCTCAAAGCTAAGCTAACCTAACCTAACCTAACGTAACCTAACGTAACGTAACCTAACCTAACCTAACCTAACCTAACCTAACCTAACCTTAAACCTAACCTCACTAAATGTAACCTAATCGAACCTAACCTAAACCTAAACAATTTTTAACTGACTTGTGTAATTTATTCGCTACCTTAACACTTTTTTTTTTGATCGTTCGAGGATGTAATTGTCGCCAAAATATTTAATCGTTCTAATATTAGTTGCAAATACTTGGCCGCCTCTTACGTTGTCAGCAATTTTTTTTTTTTTTGCTTTTTTTCTTGCGATTTGACACGTTCACTGTAGGTAGGTAAGTATGTGTATAATGTACATTTCTTTTTTTTTCCCCATTGGAATTGGGGTGATATTTGTTCACACGTAATAATATATTCATACTTATCATTTGATACGTCATAATATCAAATGACGTCAACCGCTGCCCCCTCCCCGTCACCCCCTGCACCCCTGCAACCCCCGCCTCCACCCCATCCTTGCCCCGTACACCGCCTGTATGTACGAAGTACTGAATAGATTGTAACGATGTGAGCAGAAAAAAAAATATAATTACATAACTCTAATCCCGAAATCCCGTCAAAATCCAGCTCAACCCCCTGTACGACGGATCGCTCCTTAAAAACACATCAACCCCGTAACATTCTAAAACCGTTCCAATACAAGCCCCCACTCCCTCCTCATCCCCCCTCTTCCCCTGCCCCTCTCCCTCGGGACCCTGCTCGATTAACCCTCACCCGCTCGCCAATTTCAACCGAAAAATTTGCCAAACTTCAAAAAAAAATTTTTTTTTTTTTTCCTTTTACTCTGATTAACCCTGCGAATGGCGACGCGCCGCGGCGCGCTGCGCGCCGTAGGGTTAGGCGTTGGAACGTCGCATAAGTGTAGTGCGACGAGACGGCGCGCGGCGCGCGGCGGCGAGGCGTTTGACGATGAGATTCGTTTATCAGAGTCAAAGGCATCGGGCGCGCGCGCGGCGCACGCGCTTATATCGTCGTGCGAGAGTTTTCAAAGTGTTTGGTGTTTTTGAAGAATTGTAGTGAGCGTCGTGTGTGCTGCTGGTGTGTGCGTTGTTCATACAGTTTTTTATTATAATACCAACACATGTCCGTTAAACGGTGTGGATCGACGGATCGTTACTTATGTACGTGTCCGTGTGTGTAATACAATCGAACGGTCCTTTAAAACAATTTACCACAAACTTTTGTGCGAGGTACTCTATAGATTCCGGGCGGAATCGAAAATGTACACGAAAGTGTTAAACATTACTTTTATAATGTGAAACACGTCTCGGTACGAACGTTCACAATTGGGGTGATTCACTTGACTGTGAATAACCCTGAAAATGCTTACGCACGGTGCTTTTGACGCGTTTGAGATATAACCGTTTAAATGCTAGCGCGTTCGCGACCAAAAAACGACTCTTCACGAGCTCGCCCGTTAGCGACGACCGAAAGGTTGACGCGCGGGGTTTTGTTATATGTGCGCGCGTGTGTCGCGTGTGTAACTACACAACACACATGTGTGCGCGTATATCAACTATGATAGCTCCCTGGTTGATCCTGCCAGTAGTTATATGCTTGTCTCAAAGATTAAGCCATGCATGTCTCAGTGCAAGCCGTATTAAGGCGATACCGCGAATGGCTCAATATATCAGTTTTGGTTCCTTAGATCTTACTCAGTTACTTGGATAACTGTGGTAATTCTAGAGCTAATACATGCAATCAGAACTCTGACCAGTGATGGGATGAGTGCTTTTATTAGATCAAAACCAATCGACGGAGGGCCTCGCGTCTGAAGTCGTTACTTTTGATGAATCTGGATAACTTTTGCCGATCGCATGGTCCAGTACCGGCGACGCATCTTTCAAATGTCTGCCTTATCAACTTTCGATGGTAGTTTCTGCGACTACCATGGTTGTCACGGGTAACGGGGAATCAGGGTTCGATTCCGGAGAGGGAGCCTGAGAAACGGCTACCACATCCAAGGAAGGCAGCAGGCGCGCAAATTACCCACTCCCGGCACGGGGAGGTAGTGACGAAAAATAACGATACGGGACTCTTACGAGGCCTCGTAATCGGAATGAGTACACTTTAAATATTTTAACGAGGAACAATTGGAGGGCAAGTCTGGTGCCAGCAGCCGCGGTAATTCCAGCTCCAATAGCGTATACTAAAATTGTTGCGGTTAAAAAGCTCGTAGTTGCATTTGTGCGCCGCGCTGTCGGTGCACCGCATCCGCGGTGATACTGACACGTTTGCGGAGCATATCGTCGGTGAGCCGGCGGTAATACGCCGGTTCAATATCAAAATCCTATCGCGGTGCTCTTCAGTGAGTGTCGAGGTGGGCCGACAATTTTACTTTGAACAAATTAGAGTGCTCAAAGCGGGCTCAAAATGCTGCTTGAATATTTCGTGCATGGAATAATAGAATATGATCTCGGTTCTATTTTGTTGGTTTTCAGAACTCCGAGGTAATGATTAATAGGGATAACTGGGGGCATTCGTATTGCGACGTTAGAGGTGAAATTCTTGGATCGTCGCAAGACGAACATCAGCGAAAGCATTTGCCAAAGGTGTTTTCATCAATCAAGAACGAAAGTTAGAGGTTCGAAGGCGATTAGATACCGCCCTAGTTCTAACCGTAAATATGTCATCTAGCGATCCGCCGACGTTACTACAATGGCTCGGCGGGCAGCTTCCGGGAAACCAAAGATTTTGGACTCCGGGGGGAGTATGGTTGCAAAGCTGAAACTTAAAGGAATTGACGGAAGGGCACCACCAGGAGTGGAGCCTGCGGCTTAATTTGACTCAACACGGGAAATCTCACCAGGCCCGGACACCGGAAGGATTGACAGATTAACAGCTCTTTCTTGATTCGGTGGGTGGTGGTGCATGGCCGTTCTTAGTTGGTGGAGCGATTTGTCTGGTTAATTCCGGTAACGAACGAGACTCTAGCCTGCTAAATAGGCGTCGTCATTTAGGTGTGCGTGGCCTCGTGTCGCGCAACTCACTGGCGACGTATTAAAATTCTTCTTAGAGGGACCGGCGGCTTCGAGCCGCACGAGATTGAGCAATAACAGGTCTGTGATGCCCTTAGATGTCCTGGGCCGCACGCGCGCTACACTGAAGGAATCAGCATGTTCTCCCTGGCCTAGAGGCCCGGGCAACCCGCTGAAACTCCTTCGTGCTGGGGATTGGGGTTTGCAATTATCCCCCATAAACGAGGAATTCCTAGTAAGCGCGAGTCATAAGCTCGCGTTGATTACGTCCCTGCCCTTTGTACACACCGCCCGTCGCTACTACCGATTGAATGATTTAGTGAGGTCTTCGGACCGACACGCGGTGGCTTCACGGCCGTCGGCGTTGCTGGGAAGTTGACCAAACTTGATCATTTAGAGGAAGTAAAAGTCGTAACAAGGTTTCCGTAGGGGAACCTGCGGAAGGATCATTAACGTGATTATGTTGCATTATTGTGACGTAAACGCTTAATACACATC
>CALYKY020000051.1:35000-37500 GCA_944739405.2 Euclidia mi | reverse complement strand
CGCATCACCCATACGCCCCCACAACGGTTCTCCACTCCGTTCAGCAGCCCTGCGCCTCGTCCCCCCTCGCCCCCCCCCGTGCCTCGTCCTACCTCGCCCCCCGCTACCTCTGGGAAGCGGACGCTAACATCTCCGGGGGAGGTGCCGGAACAGACCCGGCGTAAGGTGGGGACGGTGCGCAAGCAAGCACCCCCAATAGTGCCAGCCGCTGAAGCCTTGCCGACACTGGCGCCACCTACCACTCCGGTGCTAGCGACGACATCAACCATCGCCGAGCTCGTGGACATGGCGACCGCGTCCACTGGCGGCATTATGGAGGCAGTGCGGTCGAAGACATCAAAGTTAAACAAGGAAGAGATCGCAATTATAGGACAGTGTGTTAGCTCGGTCGGGTCGGTTATTACCCACCTGGTCGCCCGCCTCGCCGCTGCCGAACAGCGAGCAGCAGTCGCTGAGGAGCGCGCCCGGCTGATGCCGGCGCAGACGCAGTCCTACCAGCAGCAACAACCGCAAGCACCGGCTCCTGTAAGTTATGCAGGCGCAATCAAGTTGGGAAGGAATACGGAGCCGGTCCCACTACCAACACGCCCGGGTCCTGCAGTGGCTGTGTATCCCGCCGAAGACCAACGGGACAAAATCAAGACCGCCGAAGAGACTAAAAAGATCCTCAGGGCCAGCGTAGATCCCGCCGAACTGGGTTTCCGGGTGCACGGCGTCAGGAAGACCGGTGGAGCGGGTCTCATTGTGGAGACGCCGTCCGAAAAAGACGCCAAGGCCCTACGCGCAGCCGTCCCAGTCACGCTTCGCGTCGAGGAGCCGCGCGACAGGCGGCCGGTCATCTCGCTCTCTGGAGTAGACGCGAGCCTCAAGGCAGAGGAAGTGATCCAGCAAATCCACGAGCAGAACCTGCGCGACACACACACCCTAGAAGAGGTGAAAAAGAACTTACGCCCTGTCTTCAATAGGAACCGTCGGAACGCCAGGAAGATGTGGATGTGTGAGTGTTCGCCGTCACTTCGCTCGCTGCTCATCGCCCGCGGACGGGTATACATTGGCTGGGACGTCGTTGAGGTAAACGACTTTATCGACGTGACTTGCTGCCGTAGGTGCCAAATGTTCGGGCACCCGGAGAAATACTGCCGAGCCAAGGCCATGACGTGCGGACGCTGTGGAGAGGACGGACACAAGGCTGCGGAGTGTCAAGCCAAGCAGGAGGCCTGCGCCACATGCAAAAAGTTTAACCGGAAGGGGGCCAGCGATCATCACACAAACAGCCGGGATTGCCCTGCCCGAAAATACGCCGAGGGACGCTCACTGGCCATGACTAACTATGGCCAGTAATAATCACCAGCTCAGGATCGGGCAGGTGAATCTACAGGGTTCTGCGGTGGCCTCAGCAGAGCTGCCCGCCATCGCGGGGGGGATGGGGCTGGACGTGGTTCTTGTCCAAGAACCATACCCCATGCCTCATCTCTCCTCCACCGCTGGACCAACATGGATTTACGGCAGCAGCACCCAACCCAAGAGCGGAATACTACTCCTCCGGACTGACACTCCGTGCGCCATGCTCACCCATTTAAGCAACAGCCACTGCACCGTGTGCCACATAGATCTGGATCCGCGCGGACAGGAAGATACTGCGACACCGTCGTCGATTCACCTAGTCAGCGCCTACTTCCAGTACTCGGACGACATCGCCATACATCTTGAACACCTAAACCTGGTACTGGACTCTCTGCGATGTCCCCGGGTGCTGATAGGCGCTGACGTAAACGCCCACTCGCCGATGTGGCACTGTGCGGCACGAAATTTCGTTGGGAGAGGACCGGATGTGACGTACCGACGCCAGCAAATGGAGGACTTCATCGTTGGCCGTGGACTCATCATACACAACCAAGAGGGACAACCACCTACCTTCGCCACGGTCAACGGGGAGTCCAACATCGACCTCACGCTGGCCACCAGGAGCACTCCGGTCCAGGACTGGACCGTGCATGAGGACCGCAGCTGCAGCGACCACAGGCTGATTACATACAATCTATGTGGCACACGGACAGGAAGAACAGGCTCGCCGGCGGAACCGCTGGAAGAGCCGAAGAGATTCCGCGAGCGCGGCGTGAACTGGGGGCGCTTCCAGTCAGTGGTCCACGAACGTGTGGGGACGATTGACTGGCGGATGAATGCAGGTGAAGTAAGCAAGGTGTTTACAGATGTTATTGTAGGTGCGGCGAATGAATGTCTTGGAGTATGTGGGAACAGTAAGCGTGTCAAAGGATATGAATGGTGGTCTCCTGCACTGGAGGCCGCGCGTAAAAGGGCTAATCGTGCAAGAAAGGCATGGCAGACTGCGAGAAAGCGAGGATTTGGGGCTTTTGAAGAGATTGCGCGTAAGAAGCATAATGAGTGCCGCAATAGCTACAGGGCGTTGATGGCGAGGACGCAGAGCGAGTTCTTCCGGGGACTTGCCAATACCGGCAACCAAGACCCCTGGGGTCTGGCT
>CALYKY020000051.1:25000-30000 GCA_944739405.2 Euclidia mi | reverse complement strand
ATGATACTTCAATAAGACAGAAAAAGTAGGTTTTATTGTGTCTAAAAAGTTTGGTCGGTATAGCTCCAAAGAGTTTAGATAATGTAGTCGGTCAGATGTTCCTACTTGAAAAAGTATAAAACAATCAAAAGAGTTTCTATTATGTATGAAAAATGTTCAGGTGTAGGAGCCGGTCGACGCAATGTCGCCATTGTTCCTTTGTTATAATTGTGCAAGAAAGTCGCTAATGACTGAATGGACCTAGGAGCATTGTGACGGGCTCACAATTCTTATATAGTGTTAGTTTTGAAACATATTCTGTTCGCAGGTGTGCATCTGCTTGGGCGCCGCCGCCAGTACTTAGTTACTTGGAAGCGTTTGTAATCAGTCGTAGGTTTGTAGTACAAATGGCTAATTTTGGAGAGAATGCTTGCTATTTTGATATATAATTGCTATTTACTAAGAGGGATATTGGATTGTATAGGAAGTGTCTTTTATTACAGTTTGTACTAAGAGAATATTGCATCTGCTTGAGCGTCGCCTTGTATAAGTTACTAGAGGGTATGGAAGTGTCTTAGAATTGCTTTGAATTACTGTATTATAGAGAGAATGTCTGTTAGTTTCTCATATATAGGTGTTTGCTTCACTGCATCTGCTTGGGCGTCGCTGTGTATAAGTTACTAAGGAAGGTGTTGGTTTGTACTAGAAATGGTGCTATTTTCATACATCATTGCTAGTTACTAAGGGAGATGTTGGTTTGCATAGGAAGTGTCTTTTATTATTGTTTGTAGTAAGAGAACATTGAATTTGCTTGGGCGTCTGCCTATAAGTTACTAGGAGGCGGTGGAATCAGTAGCAAGTTTGTACTGGAGATGGCTTGTAATTGATATTTGCTTGCTTTTTGGAGTATCATATATAGTGCTTTTGAAGAACCGTCTGCATCTGCTTGGGCGTCGCTTCAAGTTACTAAGGGATTTTGACGCATATTAGTTAGTTACTAAGGGCGGTGTTGGCTTGTATGTGTGCCTATAAACTACTTGGGGGTGTCGGTTTGTATAGAGAGAATGACTGTATTACTTGTAGCTAGTTACTATGGGCGGTGTTCGCTTGTATAAGCTTGTACTGTTGCTATTCTGTAGCTAGTTAGTATGGGCTGCATCTGCTTGTGCGTCTGGTGTCGGTACATACACATATACACACCAACACACCACAGGACGACACAACACTACACTACACGACCACACCAACGTGCGCGATGCGCGCGTCGCGGCACCGCACCACCGCACCACCGCACCACCGCACCACCGCACCGCAAGCTAAGTGTACAACAAGCAACAAGCACTACACTACACAGTCATAGTACTAATAGTGGGCTGGGGTGGGCCGTGGATAGTGAACCATCCAAGTACCCCAGACACAGTAAGTGAACGTAAACAGGTAGGTAGACCTGTACCTATATACCTACCGTGTGAAGTGTGTTCTGTCAATGTATGTTGACATTGACGTTTAATCATTCATAAAAATATTATATATTATATATAATACACCTACCTTTAATCTCTGCACTACCCTAAGGTAGACTGGCGGAAAATGCCTAAGGCATTAAGTCCACCTTGTATACGCATTGTGTATATGAAGTTTTAAAATAAATAAATAATACGCCAAATGTAACACTCCTGCATGCGCGCTTATTGCTTAAAAATTGCTAAATACGTATAATGTTTTTATTTTGGGTTAACCCTTTGAACGCCGACTGACCCACCGGTGACTCCAAACATAGGTACATTTTTAATTATATTTCATGTATGTTTTACTGTGTCAACTTTTTTTTATATTTGTTGTTAGATCAAATTTATACTAAGCAACTTATTAGGTTATGTTAGGTTCCCTTGTGACCCTGCACCCAAAAATAGGAGCCCTGCGAAGCAGGGCTCCGTCAACTTAGCTTATAAGAGTATGTTATGCTAAAACGAATTTGCTAACTGGAAAGCTGTTTTCACAAATGTTTATTATTTTCTTCTGCCAAACGAAAATTTATGAAAACTTGTTTTTTGCCCATAAATTCAGTTTTACTTTTGGTAACTGAATTTGATGGATAAGAAATTGAAAATGGGCATCAGATTCTATTTGGAATGGTTTTTGTATGAAAAATAAATAATATATGAACTTGTTTACTAACCCAACCTAACCTAACCTAACCTAACCTAACCTAACCTAACCAAACCTAACCTAACCTAACCTAACCTAACCTAACCTAACCTAACCTGACCTAACCTAACCTGACCTAACCTCTAACCTAACCTAACCTAACCTAACCTAACCTAACCTAACCAAACCTAACCTAACCTAACCTAACCTAACCTAACCTAACCTAACCTAACCTAACCTAACCTAACCTAACCTAACCTAACCTAACCTAACCTCAAAGCTAAGCTAACCTAACCTAACCTAACGTAACCTAACGTAACGTAACCTAACCTAACCTAACCTAACCTAACCTAACCTAACCTTAAACCTAACCTCACTAAATGTAACCTAATCGAACCTAACCTAAACCTAAACAATTTTTAACTGACTTGTGTAATTTATTCGCTACCTTAACACTTTTTTTTTTGATCGTTCGAGGATGTAATTGTCGCCAAAATATTTAATCGTTCTAATATTAGTTGCAAATACTTGGCCGCCTCTTACGTTGTCAGCAATTTTTTTTTTTTTTGCTTTTTTTCTTGCGATTTGACACGTTCACTGTAGGTAGGTAAGTATGTGTATAATGTACATTTCTTTTTTTTTCCCCATTGGAATTGGGGTGATATTTGTTCACACGTAATAATATATTCATACTTATCATTTGATACGTCATAATATCAAATGACGTCAACCGCTGCCCCCTCCCCGTCACCCCCTGCACCCCTGCAACCCCCGCCTCCACCCCATCCTTGCCCCGTACACCGCCTGTATGTACGAAGTACTGAATAGATTGTAACGATGTGAGCAGAAAAAAAAATATAATTACATAACTCTAATCCCGAAATCCCGTCAAAATCCAGCTCAACCCCCTGTACGACGGATCGCTCCTTAAAAACACATCAACCCCGTAACATTCTAAAACCGTTCCAATACAAGCCCCCACTCCCTCCTCATCCCCCCTCTTCCCCTGCCCCTCTCCCTCGGGACCCTGCTCGATTAACCCTCACCCGCTCGCCAATTTCAACCGAAAAATTTGCCAAACTTCAAAAAAAAATTTTTTTTTTTTTTCCTTTTACTCTGATTAACCCTGCGAATGGCGACGCGCCGCGGCGCGCTGCGCGCCGTAGGGTTAGGCGTTGGAACGTCGCATAAGTGTAGTGCGACGAGACGGCGCGCGGCGCGCGGCGGCGAGGCGTTTGACGATGAGATTCGTTTATCAGAGTCAAAGGCATCGGGCGCGCGCGCGGCGCACGCGCTTATATCGTCGTGCGAGAGTTTTCAAAGTGTTTGGTGTTTTTGAAGAATTGTAGTGAGCGTCGTGTGTGCTGCTGGTGTGTGCGTTGTTCATACAGTTTTTTATTATAATACCAACACATGTCCGTTAAACGGTGTGGATCGACGGATCGTTACTTATGTACGTGTCCGTGTGTGTAATACAATCGAACGGTCCTTTAAAACAATTTACCACAAACTTTTGTGCGAGGTACTCTATAGATTCCGGGCGGAATCGAAAATGTACACGAAAGTGTTAAACATTACTTTTATAATGTGAAACACGTCTCGGTACGAACGTTCACAATTGGGGTGATTCACTTGACTGTGAATAACCCTGAAAATGCTTACGCACGGTGCTTTTGACGCGTTTGAGATATAACCGTTTAAATGCTAGCGCGTTCGCGACCAAAAAACGACTCTTCACGAGCTCGCCCGTTAGCGACGACCGAAAGGTTGACGCGCGGGGTTTTGTTATATGTGCGCGCGTGTGTCGCGTGTGTAACTACACAACACACATGTGTGCGCGTATATCAACTATGATAGCTCCCTGGTTGATCCTGCCAGTAGTTATATGCTTGTCTCAAAGATTAAGCCATGCATGTCTCAGTGCAAGCCGTATTAAGGCGATACCGCGAATGGCTCAATATATCAGTTTTGGTTCCTTAGATCTTACTCAGTTACTTGGATAACTGTGGTAATTCTAGAGCTAATACATGCAATCAGAACTCTGACCAGTGATGGGATGAGTGCTTTTATTAGATCAAAACCAATCGACGGAGGGCCTCGCGTCTGAAGTCGTTACTTTTGATGAATCTGGATAACTTTTGCCGATCGCATGGTCCAGTACCGGCGACGCATCTTTCAAATGTCTGCCTTATCAACTTTCGATGGTAGTTTCTGCGACTACCATGGTTGTCACGGGTAACGGGGAATCAGGGTTCGATTCCGGAGAGGGAGCCTGAGAAACGGCTACCACATCCAAGGAAGGCAGCAGGCGCGCAAATTACCCACTCCCGGCACGGGGAGGTAGTGACGAAAAATAACGATACGGGACTCTTACGAGGCCTCGTAATCGGAATGAGTACACTTTAAATATTTTAACGAGGAACAATTGGAGGGCAAGTCTGGTGCCAGCAGCCGCGGTAATTCCAGCTCCAATAGCGTATACTAAAATTGTTGCGGTTAAAAAGCTCGTAGTTGCATTTGTGCGCCGCGCTGTCGGTGCACCGCATCCGCGGTGATACTGACACGTTTGCGGAGCATATCGTCGGTGAGCCGGCGGTAATACGCCGGTTCAATATCAAAATCCTATCGCGGTGCTCTTCAGTGAGTGTCGAGGTGGGCCGACAATTTTACTTTGAACAAATTAGAGTGCTCAAAGCGGGCTCAAAATGCTGCTTGAATATTTCGTGCATGGAATAATAGAATATGATCTCGGTTCTATTTTGTTGGTTTTCAGAACTCCGAGGTAATGATTAATAGGGATAACTGGGGGCATTCGTATTGCGACGTTAGAGGTGAAATTCTTGGATCGTCGCAAGACGAACATCAGCGAAAGC
>CALYKY020000051.1:10000-20000 GCA_944739405.2 Euclidia mi | reverse complement strand
CAGAATGCGAGAAAGCGTGGATTCGGGGTTTTTGAAGAGATTGCACGTAAGAAGCATAATGAGTGTCGCAATAGCTATAGGGCATTGATGGAGAGGACGCAGAACGAGTTCTTCCGGGGACTTGCCAATACCGGGAACCAAGACCCCTGGGGTCTAGCTTACCGAGCAGCCAGCGGGCGGGTTAGGCCGCCCTCTAATGTCATCAACGGTACGAAGTTCTCGGAGGGATACGCTGGGGACGCGCGGGCCGCCATGGGGGTTCTAATCCGAGCACTCTGCCCGGACGATGACCCAGGCGCTGACAGCGCCTACCACCGACAGGTGAGGCTACTGGCGGCCTGCGCGCCCTCGGGTCGCGACGCGCCCCCTCCATCTTTAAATGTGGTGGGCTCTATAGTTCGGGATCTACCTAACACGGCACCCGGCATCGACGGGATCACCGCCCGCATGGTAAAACATGTGTGGCACGTAGCTGACTCCGAGCTGACGCGTGTTTTAGGCAAATGCGTTGAAGAGGGCACATTTCCCGATACGTGGAAGGACGGTCGGCTTATCGTCTTGCCGAAAGGCAACGACAGGCCGCTGACTGATCCTAAAGCGTATCGCCCTATCACGCTCCTTTCGGTTCTGGGCAAGATCTTGGAGAGGGTCATGATCTACTGCGCACCTAACATCTCGCGCAATATCTCACCCTGCCAGCACGGTTTCTCTCGAGGTCGTAGCACTTTAACAGCCTTACGGTCCCTTCAGGACATTGTTACAGGTAGCCGGGCCAAATATGTCCAGGCCCTTTGTCTGGACATATCAGGTGCTTTTGACAACGCGTGGTGGCCCATGATCCTGCTGAAGGCGAAGAACGGTGGTTGCCCGCCCAATATCTACCGGATGTTGGTCGCGTATTTTACGAGTCGCCGGGCGGGTCTCTTCGTCGGCAGTGGGGTCGTGTGGAAGCCACTGACCATGGGCTGCCCGCAGGGCTCAGTCTTGGGACCCTCACTGTGGAACCTCCTGATGGATGACTTGTTTCGGTTACCATACCCGGACGGAGTGCAATTGGTCGCATACGCCGATGATGTAACGATCCTCATTGAGTCCAACTCGAGAGCCGGCATCGAGGCATCCGCCTCATGCGCCATGGCCTTAGTTAGTGAGTGGGGGCAGCGGAACCGCCTGGGCTTCTCCCCCTCCAAGTCATATTCTATGACCTTGAAGGGGAAGATGGCCGGACGACCGCCAACTGTCCGACTCAATGGGGTCTCAGTCAAGAGCGTACAGTCGACCAAAGTTCTGGGTGTGGTAATCGACTCAACCATGTCCTTTAAGGAACATGCGGAGTCCATCGGTGAGCGAGCTGCAGCTGCGTACGGTAAGATGTCGAGAGTCTCCGCCGCATCCTGGGGTATGCGCTACAAAGCGCTCCGTGTCCTGTATAAGGGCACGTACGCCGCTATTTTAACTTATGCGGCCGGATGTTGGTGGAGGCGAACGACCGTGTTTGTGGTCAGAAGCGCGTTGTTGAGAACACAAAGACCCGCGCTCATTCTGCTGACCAAGGCCTACAGGTCTTGCAGCACAGCGGCCCTGCCCGTCCTGGCGGGTGTTCTGCCAGCCGACCTCGAGGTCAGCCGTGCGGGCAGGATTGATGATATCCGACACCTACCCAAGGAGGAGTTCAGAAACGAATGTAGGCAAATTTCGGAGGAGACTGTTGCCTCTTGGCAACAGAGATGGGAAGGCGAGGCGAAGGGTAGGGAGCTCAGTCGATATTTCCCGGACGTGGCGGCTCGGCTCAAGTACACTTGGGTCGAGCCGGACTATCAAGTCTCACAGCTTCTGACAGGGCATGGATGTTTTAGGAAACGGTTGTGTGAGATGAAGCTATGTGAGGATAGTATGTGCTATTGCGGAGAAGAGGAGGAAAGCCTGGATCATGTGTTGTGGCGATGCCCCCTGTATGAAGAGCTTAGGACCGAGATGATGGATGGGATCACTGTCCCAGCGGTCGGGCCACCTTTCTACGCCGAGCTTGTGAGCTCCGAGGCGAACTTCCGGCGGTTTAGAGACTTCGCCCACAATTGGCATACAAAGAGGAAGAACATAGAGCAAGAGGAACGGACCCGGGCCAGCGACGAAGCCGTGAACGTGACGTCGGCTGTGAGAAGTGCAGCGCCTAGCGTACTACAGTAGTACAGCCGCCCCTGAATGGGGAGAGTGGCTCAGGGACAAATAATTTGTAGGGAGTCTTCAACGGGCGCGCGGGAAAGAGCATACAGCAAGTACCGTGCGCCTCTCCCAAGATTCGGTCCATATACCCAGACGGGTGGTGGGACCATGAGGTGGAGGTGGGAATATGTCCCTATCTACTATCTAGCGAAACCACAGCCAAGGGAACGGGCTTGGGAGAATCAGCGGGGAAAGAAGACCCTGTTGAGCTTGACTCTAGTCTGGCATTGTAAGGAGACATGAGAGGTGTAGCATAAGTGGGAGGCGGTTCGCCGTCGACGCTGAAAAACCACTACTTTCATTGTTTCATTACTTACTCGGTTGGGCGGAAGCGGTGCGCGGTCGATAATATCGGCGAGCGCACGGTGTTTCGTTCCAAGCGTGCAGAGTGGTGACGTGGCGGAAACGCTCGTTGCCGTACAACTCCCGCGTGATCCGGTTCGAGGACACTGCCAGGCGGGTAGTTTGACTGGGGCGGTACATCTGTCAAAGAATAACGCAGGTGTCCTAAGGCCAGCTCAGCGAGGACAGAAACCTCGCGTGGAGCAAAAGGGCAAAAGCTGGCTTGATCCAGATGTTCAGTACGCATAGGGACTGCGAAAGCACGGCCTATCGATCCTTTAGTATAAAGAGTTTTTAGCAAGAGGTGCCAGAAAAGTTACCACAGGGATAACTGGCTTGTGGCAGCCAAGCGTTCATAGCGACGTTGCTTTTTGATCCTTCGATGTCGGCTCTTCCTATCATTGCGAAGCAAAATTCGCCAAGCGTTGGATTGTTCACCCATCAAAAGGGAACGTGAGCTGGGTTTAGACCGTCGTGAGACAGGTTAGTTTTACCCTACTGATGGCTTGTCGTTGCGATAGTAATACTGCTCAGTACGAGAGGAACCGCAGTTTCGGACATTTGGTTCATGCACTCGGCCGAGCGGCCGGTGGTGCGAAGCTACCATCCGCGGGATTATGCCTGAACGCCTCTAAGGCCGAAGCCAGCCTAGCCGAATCCGGCAAGGATATGCTCACTGTGGAGCCCCGAGAGTCGGGAGGCTCTAAACAATGTGACTTTACTAGTCGCGCTTCACTCCGTGAGGTGCGACGTCGAAGCCCATTTGGATCGCAGAGATCGATGCTGTCCGTTTAACGCGTGCATCACGGCTCTGAAGGTCCGAATCTACCTCAGTTCGATGTCGGGGCTCGGAATAGTCTGTAGACGACTTCCGTTCCTGGCGGGGTGTTGTGCTCGGTAGAGCAGCGTCGTGCTGCGATCTGTTGAGACTCAGCCCTACGCCAGGTGATTCGTCCGAGGACGATGATATAATAATATCGCGTGCATATATATATTGTACACTTGGTGTACTTTATATGTTGTGCTTGTTGTGCACACACGGGATATACTTTTGCTTCGTCGTTAATACACGAACTACGCGCGATCGTACTCTGTTAAAACTGTCCAAGTTTCGTTTGACAGAAATTAATACACGAACAACTACTGTCTTACGCGCTGAAATTAATACACGAACTACGCTCGTTAGCCGCTGTTACAACTTTATACTACCCTGGGACTTGGAAAAATCCACTATGAAAGAAAATCAACCACTTGAGAATAAACACATCACATCGTCAATATAGACGAAAAATTTACACACATCATACCTGCATCTTGACCCGTTAATACGTACAAGCTTGTAATAAATATGATTATAAGTCATCTTTACCAAATAATATCAACACATTGTACAACTCTTAACACAAACTTTAGTACTATTTCTGAGCCATATGTAACTGTATTTCACCTAATACATGATACTTATTATAGGTACTTATTTACGACACACACAATATAAAAAGTCAGTTACACATACAATATAGGTACATACGTTCTTAAACACAACGACACAATTCCAAAGTCACAATATTTTTTGCACCTAAATATATTACCACCAACGGCAACTGAGATTTTGTTACAAAAAAAAAAAGATTTTAAAAAAGAAAAATAGAGTTCGATATTTTTTGCGCCTACCAAGACAAATTCGCGCGAACAAAATAAATAGGTATGGCACAGAAATTAAATAAAGAAAATAAAAATAATTAGATCGACGCCACGATGAAAAATCACGAAATTTTTGCACCTACCAAGAGATATTCGCTCGACAAAATAAAAAAAAAAAAATTAAAAAAAGAGTAAAAAAAAAATTTCAATATAAAGTACCTGTCAAATTTTATTCGTGATCCCTACACGCCGACATGCCGCTGGCTGGTGATACATAGGTGTAATTTACTGATTTCAGCAAAAACATTCCCCAAACATCCACATGTCATCCCCGAGTAATTCATCTATAAAAGAAAAAACAACAGTCATTTTAGAAATCTTATTATGTCAGCTAAATCATATAAAAGCCAAATAAAACACTCCTAGTAATTTTTATTATGTTCAGAAAACGTGCATACTGCAAACTTTACTAATATTTATGTCATTATTTCAGGTACGTTCGGGCGCCGGTCGGGACTCATATACTGATTGAATCCAGCGCCAGTTTGTTACATACAGTAAGAAATCAATGATTATACAAGTGCCATAGTAACAAGAAAAAATCACAGGTATTCAATAAAACAGACCAAGTAATTTTTATTGAGATCAAAAAACGTGCCATATACTGATTTCACACATATTTGTTTCATTGTTACAGAGCTGCTTGGGCGCCGCGCGGGAACAATATACTGATATGACTTGGCGTCAAATACTCACATATATAAGGAAAAGTAAAAAAAAAGTTTATAAATATTCAAATAAAATGATGATATATCGTCAATATAAGCAAAAGTAACCCTTACTGTTTTCATAAAACTTGGATTTTTAATAATTTTACACATCTAATTTGCTAAAAAGAGAGAAAAAATACATAATTCATATAGGTTAAAAATGCTTCCAACAAGAAGTATGATACTTCAATAAGACAGAAAAAGTAGGTTTTATTGTGTCTAAAAAGTTTGGTCGGTATAGCTCCAAAGAGTTTAGATAATGTAGTCGGTCAGATGTTCCTACTTGAAAAAGTATAAAACAATCAAAAGAGTTTCTATTATGTATGAAAAATGTTCAGGTGTAGGAGCCGGTCGACGCAATGTCGCCATTGTTCCTTTGTTATAATTGTGCAAGAAAGTCGCTAATGACTGAATGGACCTAGGAGCATTGTGACGGGCTCACAATTCTTATATAGTGTTAGTTTTGAAACATATTCTGTTCGCAGGTGTGCATCTGCTTGGGCGCCGCCGCCAGTACTTAGTTACTTGGAAGCGTTTGTAATCAGTCGTAGGTTTGTAGTACAAATGGCTAATTTTGGAGAGAATGCTTGCTATTTTGATATATAATTGCTATTTACTAAGAGGGATATTGGATTGTATAGGAAGTGTCTTTTATTACAGTTTGTACTAAGAGAATATTGCATCTGCTTGAGCGTCGCCTTGTATAAGTTACTAGAGGGTATGGAAGTGTCTTAGAATTGCTTTGAATTACTGTATTATAGAGAGAATGTCTGTTAGTTTCTCATATATAGGTGTTTGCTTCACTGCATCTGCTTGGGCGTCGCTGTGTATAAGTTACTAAGGAAGGTGTTGGTTTGTACTAGAAATGGTGCTATTTTCATACATCATTGCTAGTTACTAAGGGAGATGTTGGTTTGCATAGGAAGTGTCTTTTATTATTGTTTGTAGTAAGAGAACATTGAATTTGCTTGGGCGTCTGCCTATAAGTTACTAGGAGGCGGTGGAATCAGTAGCAAGTTTGTACTGGAGATGGCTTGTAATTGATATTTGCTTGCTTTTTGGAGTATCATATATAGTGCTTTTGAAGAACCGTCTGCATCTGCTTGGGCGTCGCTTCAAGTTACTAAGGGATTTTGACGCATATTAGTTAGTTACTAAGGGCGGTGTTGGCTTGTATGTGTGCCTATAAACTACTTGGGGGTGTCGGTTTGTATAGAGAGAATGACTGTATTACTTGTAGCTAGTTACTATGGGCGGTGTTCGCTTGTATAAGCTTGTACTGTTGCTATTCTGTAGCTAGTTAGTATGGGCTGCATCTGCTTGTGCGTCTGGTGTCGGTACATACACATATACACACCAACACACCACAGGACGACACAACACTACACTACACGACCACACCAACGTGCGCGATGCGCGCGTCGCGGCACCGCACCACCGCACCACCGCACCACCGCACCACCGCACCGCAAGCTAAGTGTACAACAAGCAACAAGCACTACACTACACAGTCATAGTACTAATAGTGGGCTGGGGTGGGCCGTGGATAGTGAACCATCCAAGTACCCCAGACACAGTAAGTGAACGTAAACAGGTAGGTAGACCTGTACCTATATACCTACCGTGTGAAGTGTGTTCTGTCAATGTATGTTGACATTGACGTTTAATCATTCATAAAAATATTATATATTATATATAATACACCTACCTTTAATCTCTGCACTACCCTAAGGTAGACTGGCGGAAAATGCCTAAGGCATTAAGTCCACCTTGTATACGCATTGTGTATATGAAGTTTTAAAATAAATAAATAATACGCCAAATGTAACACTCCTGCATGCGCGCTTATTGCTTAAAAATTGCTAAATACGTATAATGTTTTTATTTTGGGTTAACCCTTTGAACGCCGACTGACCCACCGGTGACTCCAAACATAGGTACATTTTTAATTATATTTCATGTATGTTTTACTGTGTCAACTTTTTTTTATATTTGTTGTTAGATCAAATTTATACTAAGCAACTTATTAGGTTATGTTAGGTTCCCTTGTGACCCTGCACCCAAAAATAGGAGCCCTGCGAAGCAGGGCTCCGTCAACTTAGCTTATAAGAGTATGTTATGCTAAAACGAATTTGCTAACTGGAAAGCTGTTTTCACAAATGTTTATTATTTTCTTCTGCCAAACGAAAATTTATGAAAACTTGTTTTTTGCCCATAAATTCAGTTTTACTTTTGGTAACTGAATTTGATGGATAAGAAATTGAAAATGGGCATCAGATTCTATTTGGAATGGTTTTTGTATGAAAAATAAATAATATATGAACTTGTTTACTAACCCAACCTAACCTAACCTAACCTAACCTAACCTAACCTAACCAAACCTAACCTAACCTAACCTAACCTAACCTAACCTAACCTAACCTGACCTAACCTAACCTGACCTAACCTCTAACCTAACCTAACCTAACCTAACCTAACCTAACCTAACCAAACCTAACCTAACCTAACCTAACCTAACCTAACCTAACCTAACCTAACCTAACCTAACCTAACCTAACCTAACCTAACCTAACCTAACCTCAAAGCTAAGCTAACCTAACCTAACCTAACGTAACCTAACGTAACGTAACCTAACCTAACCTAACCTAACCTAACCTAACCTAACCTTAAACCTAACCTCACTAAATGTAACCTAATCGAACCTAACCTAAACCTAAACAATTTTTAACTGACTTGTGTAATTTATTCGCTACCTTAACACTTTTTTTTTTGATCGTTCGAGGATGTAATTGTCGCCAAAATATTTAATCGTTCTAATATTAGTTGCAAATACTTGGCCGCCTCTTACGTTGTCAGCAATTTTTTTTTTTTTTGCTTTTTTTCTTGCGATTTGACACGTTCACTGTAGGTAGGTAAGTATGTGTATAATGTACATTTCTTTTTTTTTCCCCATTGGAATTGGGGTGATATTTGTTCACACGTAATAATATATTCATACTTATCATTTGATACGTCATAATATCAAATGACGTCAACCGCTGCCCCCTCCCCGTCACCCCCTGCACCCCTGCAACCCCCGCCTCCACCCCATCCTTGCCCCGTACACCGCCTGTATGTACGAAGTACTGAATAGATTGTAACGATGTGAGCAGAAAAAAAAATATAATTACATAACTCTAATCCCGAAATCCCGTCAAAATCCAGCTCAACCCCCTGTACGACGGATCGCTCCTTAAAAACACATCAACCCCGTAACATTCTAAAACCGTTCCAATACAAGCCCCCACTCCCTCCTCATCCCCCCTCTTCCCCTGCCCCTCTCCCTCGGGACCCTGCTCGATTAACCCTCACCCGCTCGCCAATTTCAACCGAAAAATTTGCCAAACTTCAAAAAAAAATTTTTTTTTTTTTTCCTTTTACTCTGATTAACCCTGCGAATGGCGACGCGCCGCGGCGCGCTGCGCGCCGTAGGGTTAGGCGTTGGAACGTCGCATAAGTGTAGTGCGACGAGACGGCGCGCGGCGCGCGGCGGCGAGGCGTTTGACGATGAGATTCGTTTATCAGAGTCAAAGGCATCGGGCGCGCGCGCGGCGCACGCGCTTATATCGTCGTGCGAGAGTTTTCAAAGTGTTTGGTGTTTTTGAAGAATTGTAGTGAGCGTCGTGTGTGCTGCTGGTGTGTGCGTTGTTCATACAGTTTTTTATTATAATACCAACACATGTCCGTTAAACGGTGTGGATCGACGGATCGTTACTTATGTACGTGTCCGTGTGTGTAATACAATCGAACGGTCCTTTAAAACAATTTACCACAAACTTTTGTGCGAGGTACTCTATAGATTCCGGGCGGAATCGAAAATGTACACGAAAGTGTTAAACATTACTTTTATAATGTGAAACACGTCTCGGTACGAACGTTCACAATTGGGGTGATTCACTTGACTGTGAATAACCCTGAAAATGCTTACGCACGGTGCTTTTGACGCGTTTGAGATATAACCGTTTAAATGCTAGCGCGTTCGCGACCAAAAAACGACTCTTCACGAGCTCGCCCGTTAGCGACGACCGAAAGGTTGACGCGCGGGGTTTTGTTATATGTGCGCGCGTGTGTCGCGTGTGTAACTACACAACACACATGTGTGCGCGTATATCAACTATGATAGCTCCCTGGTTGATCCTGCCAGTAGTTATATGCTTGTCTCAAAGATTAAGCCATGCATGTCTCAGTGCAAGCCGTATTAAGGCGATACCGCGAATGGCTCAATATATCAGTTTTGGTTCCTTAGATCTTACTCAGTTACTTGGATAACTGTGGTAATTCTAGAGCTAATACATGCAATCAGAACTCTGACCAGTGATGGGATGAGTGCTTTTATTAGATCAAAACCAATCGACGGAGGGCCTCGCGTCTGAAGTCGTTACTTTTGATGAATCTGGATAACTTTTGCCGATCGCATGGTCCAGTACCGGCGACGCATCTTTCAAATGTCTGCCTTATCAACTTTCGATGGTAGTTTCTGCGACTACCATGGTTGTCACGGGTAACGGGGAATCAGGGTTCGATTCCGGAGAGGGAGCCTGAGAAACGGCTACCACATCCAAGGAAGGCAGCAGGCGCGCAAATTACCCACTCCCGGCACGGGGAGGTAGTGACGAAAAATAACGATACGGGACTCTTACGAGGCCTCGTAATCGGAATGAGTACACTTTAAATATTTTAACGAGGAACAATTGGAGGGCAAGTCTGGTGCCAGCAGCCGCGGTAATTCCAGCTCCAATAGCGTATACTAAAATTGTTGCGGTTAAAAAGCTCGTAGTTGCATTTGTGCGCCGCGCTGTCGGTGCACCGCATCCGCGGTGATACTGACACGTTTGCGGAGCATATCGTCGGTGAGCCGGCGGTAATACGCCGGTTCAATATCAAAATCCTATCGCGGTGCTCTTCAGTGAGTGTCGAGGTGGGCCGACAATTTTACTTTGAACAAATTAGAGTGCTCAAAGCGGGCTCAAAATGCTGCTTGA
>CALYKY020000051.1:0-2500 GCA_944739405.2 Euclidia mi | reverse complement strand
AATAATTTTACACATCTAATTTGCTAAAAAGAGAGAAAAAATACATAATTCATATAGGTTAAAAATGCTTCCAACAAGAAGTATGATACTTCAATAAGACAGAAAAAGTAGGTTTTATTGTGTCTAAAAAGTTTGGTCGGTATAGCTCCAAAGAGTTTAGATAATGTAGTCGGTCAGATGTTCCTACTTGAAAAAGTATAAAACAATCAAAAGAGTTTCTATTATGTATGAAAAATGTTCAGGTGTAGGAGCCGGTCGACGCAATGTCGCCATTGTTCCTTTGTTATAATTGTGCAAGAAAGTCGCTAATGACTGAATGGACCTAGGAGCATTGTGACGGGCTCACAATTCTTATATAGTGTTAGTTTTGAAACATATTCTGTTCGCAGGTGTGCATCTGCTTGGGCGCCGCCGCCAGTACTTAGTTACTTGGAAGCGTTTGTAATCAGTCGTAGGTTTGTAGTACAAATGGCTAATTTTGGAGAGAATGCTTGCTATTTTGATATATAATTGCTATTTACTAAGAGGGATATTGGATTGTATAGGAAGTGTCTTTTATTACAGTTTGTACTAAGAGAATATTGCATCTGCTTGAGCGTCGCCTTGTATAAGTTACTAGAGGGTATGGAAGTGTCTTAGAATTGCTTTGAATTACTGTATTATAGAGAGAATGTCTGTTAGTTTCTCATATATAGGTGTTTGCTTCACTGCATCTGCTTGGGCGTCGCTGTGTATAAGTTACTAAGGAAGGTGTTGGTTTGTACTAGAAATGGTGCTATTTTCATACATCATTGCTAGTTACTAAGGGAGATGTTGGTTTGCATAGGAAGTGTCTTTTATTATTGTTTGTAGTAAGAGAACATTGAATTTGCTTGGGCGTCTGCCTATAAGTTACTAGGAGGCGGTGGAATCAGTAGCAAGTTTGTACTGGAGATGGCTTGTAATTGATATTTGCTTGCTTTTTGGAGTATCATATATAGTGCTTTTGAAGAACCGTCTGCATCTGCTTGGGCGTCGCTTCAAGTTACTAAGGGATTTTGACGCATATTAGTTAGTTACTAAGGGCGGTGTTGGCTTGTATGTGTGCCTATAAACTACTTGGGGGTGTCGGTTTGTATAGAGAGAATGACTGTATTACTTGTAGCTAGTTACTATGGGCGGTGTTCGCTTGTATAAGCTTGTACTGTTGCTATTCTGTAGCTAGTTAGTATGGGCTGCATCTGCTTGTGCGTCTGGTGTCGGTACATACACATATACACACCAACACACCACAGGACGACACAACACTACACTACACGACCACACCAACGTGCGCGATGCGCGCGTCGCGGCACCGCACCACCGCACCACCGCACCACCGCACCACCGCACCGCAAGCTAAGTGTACAACAAGCAACAAGCACTACACTACACAGTCATAGTACTAATAGTGGGCTGGGGTGGGCCGTGGATAGTGAACCATCCAAGTACCCCAGACACAGTAAGTGAACGTAAACAGGTAGGTAGACCTGTACCTATATACCTACCGTGTGAAGTGTGTTCTGTCAATGTATGTTGACATTGACGTTTAATCATTCATAAAAATATTATATATTATATATAATACACCTACCTTTAATCTCTGCACTACCCTAAGGTAGACTGGCGGAAAATGCCTAAGGCATTAAGTCCACCTTGTATACGCATTGTGTATATGAAGTTTTAAAATAAATAAATAATACGCCAAATGTAACACTCCTGCATGCGCGCTTATTGCTTAAAAATTGCTAAATACGTATAATGTTTTTATTTTGGGTTAACCCTTTGAACGCCGACTGACCCACCGGTGACTCCAAACATAGGTACATTTTTAATTATATTTCATGTATGTTTTACTGTGTCAACTTTTTTTTATATTTGTTGTTAGATCAAATTTATACTAAGCAACTTATTAGGTTATGTTAGGTTCCCTTGTGACCCTGCACCCAAAAATAGGAGCCCTGCGAAGCAGGGCTCCGTCAACTTAGCTTATAAGAGTATGTTATGCTAAAACGAATTTGCTAACTGGAAAGCTGTTTTCACAAATGTTTATTATTTTCTTCTGCCAAACGAAAATTTATGAAAACTTGTTTTTTGCCCATAAATTCAGTTTTACTTTTGGTAACTGAATTTGATGGATAAGAAATTGAAAATGGGCATCAGATTCTATTTGGAATGGTTTTTGTATGAAAAATAAATAATATATGAACTTGTTTACTAACCCAACCTAACCTAACCTAACCTAACCTAACCTAACCTAACCAAACCTAACCTAACCTAACCTAACCTAACCTAACCTAACCTAACCTGACCTAACCTAACCTGACCTAACCTCTAACCTAACCTAACCTAACCTAACCTAACCTAACCTAACCAAACCTAACCTAACCTAACCTAACCTAACCTAACCTAACCTAACCTAACCTAACCTAACCTAACCTAACCTAACCTAACCTAACCTAACCTCAAAGCTAAGCTAACC
>CALYKY020000050.1:0-18476 GCA_944739405.2 Euclidia mi | reverse complement strand
TATGCCATGTGTTCATAGATGTGATAAACAGATTTTTCGTATAAGTATGTGGCCAACTCTGGTGTCAGTTTCTAGGCTACCAGAAGGCCTCCAACATGGCCTTCTGAGACTTGAACCGGGAACGACGACTTTACGTGCCGGCAGCGCATTGATATAAATGTCATACAAGTAGTCGTCTATTCAAATAGTGAAAACTGTGAAGGTCGTTCAATTATAAACACTACATGGTAAACAGTAACTATAAGAACGTATCAGGGTGTACAAGCTTAAAGTGTAGACACTAGACGTACCACGTGTAGGGATTACTGTCATTTTTAAGTGTAGGTACTAATATTAAACAAGGCTTCTCTTCAAAGATTTACACTACAGTCGAAATTAAATGAATTTAATATTCAAATCTTAACATATAAAGTCCTTGCGTTACTGACTGACTGACAGACACGCTACAGCCGAAACTATTGGGCGCAGGAAGCTGAAATTTGGCATGTATGTTCCTTGCGGACCGTAGCGGTGCACTAAGAAGGGATTTCCCGAAATTCCCACGGGATCGGCCAAAACGGGTATATTTTAAAAAAATGTAGGCGTAGCTGCTGGCGTCCTCTAGTTATGTATATTAAGTCAGAATAAACTTATAACAACTTCTAAACAACTTTTTATTAATAAATCATAATAACATCACTTTATTTTGTACCTGTTTAAACGCAATTTTATTCCTAACTGCGGATGCTATAAATAGCCTACTTCGTTCACCGTTTTCACTGCAGTGTCAAGCCAAGCCAAGCGATTTATTGCTAACTATCGGAATAAATTCAATGAATTGGTGCTTAATTATCCAGCAAATAAAGAAACACGGGACCTGGTAATCTGTTGCAGCTCGACGTTTTTGTAATAGGTTTAATATATACCCAACGCAAAAGGGCTTACGCAGCAACCATTACAAAATGCCCATTTAAACTATGTTTGTGAATAGGCCAGTAGCCTAACATGAAAGGAAATTGTGCCTAGTAATAACGAAGTCTATAGTAATAAAATTTATTTCAGAAACAAAGTTTTCCGGAAAAGCTAGTTTACCATATAAAAACTGTCCTACTGTGATCCTTTCTGATCGATACCAATAGATCGTCCAACCGACAACAGAAAATTGAAACTAGACATCTCTTTGCCTTCGAGATATAGGACCTTTAAAAAGGGAATGGTTCTGAATTTCTATTTTCGCATGAGGAAATAAAAATGAAACAAGCGTAGAATACAAAAGTGCCATCAATTTGTACTGAATCGTTTGACCTAGATCGGGAAGGCCACAGTCCAATTATACCATTTTGCATTTTGATGGGAAAATTTACGATCGTCGCTTCACGTCGATAGCGATGCTCAGTTATTTGCGCCACTACGGCAAAACTTGTCCTGTTGAACTTCTGACTTGGATAATTATACACTTCTACTGCAAACTGTTAAAAACAATAAAGATATCGACCCTTTAATTTTCCAACTCAAATACTACGTTTTGCTTTGATGAGAAAAGGAAAAATAGTAAACACTTTGTTTACTGCTCACTGTTATGATACTGCTTTGCATAACTTCTTTTGTGAGAGAAATTTACTCGAAAGATAAATTTTATTAAGAAACTGCTCTTTGCTTGACCGTAATCAAGATGACCTAAAATACGTATTTGTGAGAGTGTATGAAGATTAGCAATCGCAATAATATTGCAAGTGACTGGTAACTTCTAATTGTAAAGGGTGCGGTCAGATCACGAGCTTCAAACTTTTAGTTATTAGATAGTTTAAAGCTCACGAATAGCCGAACTGCGCAAAATAACAATACTTTAGGATTACAGCTCAACTTATTAAACTAGCATAGTAAAACAATATGAAGCTTGCTCTTTACTTTCAGTTCTTTTTAATTACAATCTATTATAATTACAACAAGTTTAGTATTAATGTATTGCAAAGATACGTACATTTTAAAAAACTATTCGAAAACGCCGTATATAGATACCCATATTAAAGTACTATCTAACACCATATCCAATAGCCTGTAACTCGCAATCTGAATTCTACTTAATAGTGAAATTAGCGAATCTGGCTCGATAGATTCGTCTTTCAACAACACGACTCTTTTCGGATATGATTGAATAAATATAAAATATTCGTAAGTAATGTAAGAACTTACTTATTTATTTATTTAAAAGGTTATGCACTAAAAGTGTACATAGTTGGACTTAATGCCATTAGGCATTCTCTGACAGTCGACCTTTAGGTGGTGCAGAAATAAATGTGGTAGGTGCATTAGAAGCAGTGTAGAAAGTCGATAACTGAAAAAAGAAATATAGTATATAAACCAGATACCTAATATATTAGGTAATACATAAATAATAATATTTATACCTTCTATAGGTATAAATATAATTAGTCAGATAAATACTGCAACATATGAGTATAACACATAAAAATACATATATATATATATATATATACACTATATGTGACAATGGCCCTGTGCCTGCAGCGTTGTACGCTCGCACCGTCACCATGTGCCCTCACGCCGTACCTCGTAGCCGCCTTTAGCATCCGCGCTGGCCCCGCTCTCAGACCCGGGACTGTCACTCAGTGTCCCTTTACCCTCGTCTGATACCTTCCACCAACGGATTGTGTAGCATAGTAGGGTACCGTGCCAGGTTTCCCGGGGAGGCGGCTAGAAGAAAAGTACTTGTACTACTAACAGTTTAGCATTTTATATAAGAAAGTCAGATACTCTGAATTTATGTAGCGCATCGTGTTTTCAGTTGCAGGTATATAGGGTTAGTCTTATTTGTATTTTAAATACATTTTATAAAATTCAGCATTATAATTAGCGCAATTACTTTCTTATCATGTATTGTTAAGAATGTTCAAATACCACAGTTTAGCATTCCGTACGTTCAGTCAAAAAAGTGCGTAGTAGTATGTTCAGTCAAGAAGTAGATGCAATATTTCGAACAATTGCCATAGACAAATTGTAGTCTTGAAACATACGGCAATATATATAAATACCTAGTCTCGGCTTATTGTAAGGTGCATATAATTAGAGTCAAGAGATACGTCGGCTAACCCTCAGCTTCCGGCTGACGCAGGTGATTACCGGACACGGGTGTTTCGGGAAGTACCTGTGTCGTATAGGCCGGGAGCCGACGTCCCAGTGCCACCATTGTGATGATTGCCGCGACGATACGGCACTGCATACGCTGGCGGAGTGCCCAGCTTGGGCCGAGCAGCGCCGTGACTTAGTCGCGGCCGTAGGTGCTGCGGGAAATCTCTCGCTTCCGGCTGTTGTATCTACCATGGTCGGGAGCGAGTCAGGGTGGAGTGCCGTCGCCACCTTTTGCGAGGCCGTGATGCTCGCAAAGGAGACGGCGGAAAGGGAGAGAGAGGCTGCCTCCTCTCTCCCCTCTCGCAGCAGACGCACTGGGCGTCGTAGGATGGCCGACTTCCGGCCACCGTAGGGCGCGGCCTGCGGACGGCAGACTCGGGGCGTCTTGTCGTCCGATCAGCAGCAGGCCTCGAGGCGGCGGCGTCGTGTTCCGCGCGCGCCTCATAGTGGAGTCCTGCGGCTGGGGTGTCGTCCGCAGTGGGTGACGGGGTCCGGCTAACTGGCGGGCCAATACCCGTCGGGGGGTAGCGACGAATGCCTCGGCGATACCCGCCCCTCCGACACACGAGTACATGAGGAACACGGGTTGGTTTTTAGTCAGTAAGAGTCTGACAGTCCCCTTCACCCTTCCCCCAGGGCGGAGGGACTCCACGAGGATTTTCCAACCCGATACAAAAAAAAAAAAAAAAAAAAAAAAAAAAAAAAAAAAACGTCGGCTAAAGCGGGTTCATAAATATTAAGAGCTCTACACACAACACCACTGTGCGACCTCTCTCGCATGAAACTACACACCACATAACACATCAAGAATATTAATGACACACTGCTACATCGAGTAGTTCTAGTCAGATGGTGTTTATGTCTGATTCAAGATTACAAAACCATGAAATAATTAGAGATGACTTCACCGTTTTTTTACAAAGGTGACGTTTTCATAAATCTTCTTTGTGTAAGTAGGATTTTTGGCAGCCAATTTCGAATAGGCCTTTCAATTGTTATTCGTAAACAAATTTTACCGTAAGCAGAATCGTTAACCGTCGGCGTTTTGATTAAAAACAAAGGTAGCGAACAGTTACAAATAGTTAATGTTTGTAGCTATAAGTTGGTATCGGATGAAAATGAGCTATAGCAATTTATCAACTTTGAGAATTAAACAAGTTACATGAAAGTATTATTACTAATTATGATTAATGATAACGTAAACTGGGATTTGCTCTCGTTTTAGATAGCTATTAGATATACGTAGATTCGTAACAGACAGCCGTGGGTTTAATTAAACCTTTCATAAGTTACAAAGTAAAACAAACATGGTTTTTGGGTTGTGGGCTTTTATGTGAAAGCTCTTCATATAAATAGCTATTTGGGATGCTCTTTGCCCTTTTGATATTAAGATAGTCACAATAATTAAAAAATGATATCAGCTAATTAGACAACGATAGCTATAGCAGGCTATAGCGACATTATCTTCATATGCCAATTTCTAAATACCAATGATTATTTAGTATACAGTGAATATAGAAAAATAAAATTTTATTTTATTCTATTTTTATAGACTCACGCCTGTATCCCCGAAGGGGTAGGCAGAGGTGTAATATTACACCCACATTTCGCCATGAATTTTTAGGTCCCACGTAACTAGTGTTGCCCAAATTCAGTCTTGGTCTTGCAGTCTTGGTCTTGTTCTTGCGTTTTTGCAAGACCAAGACCAAGAACAAGACCGCGTATTTTTAGCAAGACCAAGACCAAGACTGATCGTGCAAGACTTGAGCAAGAACAAGACTAAGCCTGCAAGACTCTTGCGTCTTGCAGCTAGGACTTAGCGCTATTTTACGGAGTAGTTAGGTGTAAAAGTTCGGTGTATAGGTACGCTTAGGAATTCTATGAGACGCAAAAAACTGTATCAAAGAATATGAAAAACTGGACCTATGCGCATTACGACTAATAGGTACCATAAACATACCTACATAGCGAATAAAAAAATATCCATTAAAATCAAACTGAGTGCATGCATAGTTATGTTTTAACCATCGGCACTTTGATAATGCGGCATCAAAGGTTTTGTACTTACTTCTCAAAGAAATTTGCCGCTTTTCGGAAGTACATGGTTATGATACACGCGCCGGCGGCTTCTTTTGAAATCATATACAACAATCGTTGCCGCCGCGCCGAAATCACAACATTTGACACTATTTGATTGCCGCCACAGGGCGTAGGTAGAGTCATGCAAAATAATTTCGAATTTTAAGAGTACCTACAGGTGTTCCAAAGAATAAATAAGTTTCAGAGTGCTTAGAATGAAAATGTATACATTATACTGATCACGCAAGCAGTATTATGATTAGGATAAAATGGTAAGGATAGGTAGTAGATGTCATAATAATTTATTCTAGTAAGTATACAGGGTGTCCGAGTTAGGCCCAACAAAATTTAAAGGTGTTTATCTATATCAAGTTTGGAATCGTATGCGTAAATGTTAATAATGAAAGCGAAACTTTTTTTTCCATACAAAACTAAAAAAAATATTTTTTTGTGTTTTTTTCGACAACCCTAACAACTCTATAGTCGTGGTTGTGGCACGCACACACGTATACTATCACCCGTCATCCCCGCTCCTCCACGCCACCCGCGCCACGTTCAGCGCACGTGCACCTACTTAAAAAAAACTTTCTGTAAGTTATGCAATTAATCGCATGATGTAATAACTTGCATAGGTACACATTTTAACTAGTTTAATTATTATCATCATCCTAACCTTATCTGTGGTCTAATTAGTATCTAACTAAACCTAACTGGATAACCTACCTGCCTATGATTAGGTACAATTATTGATGAATAGGAAAATAAATTGCGATTATTTTAAATCGAAATGTAACAGGTGCCTAGATAGAACCTGACACATTACAAGTAATTCGCTTATCTTAATTCTAATCTAAAAATTTAATTATCTGAATTAAAATACAATACTAAATTTATTTACCTATCATATCACCAAATAATGTCAAGGTGCATTGCTTACCTTAGGGTACCTAAACCGAGGGAGTGAGAGTGATTAAAAATACCATTACTAATTAATTAATCAATGCTTGTTTATTGTTACATACACTTTGGTTTATTATTCACATTTATTCGTAACAAAATTACGATTAACATTTTACTTTCAATGTACTTTACGTACAACGGACGGGTCGTTAGTTTACCTACTTTTCTTTACTCACGACGCATTAAAGAAAAGGTTCGAAGTGCTGGCCTCCCTTCTCAATACACAGCCGGGCGCGCCGAGAAATCGAACTCATGACTTTTTTCAACATTTGTGGGGTTATGTTGTTGAATGCCGCTGTAATGCGCGGTATCATATCTTCTCTCGTGTTGCACGGCTCCGAATACACAATATTCTTTATGGAACCCCACAAAAAGAAATCCAAGGGCGTCAGGTCCGGGGAGCGTGGAGGTCACGACCTCGGCGCATCTTCGCCGCGACCGATCCAACGGCCGGGAAAACGAGTATGTAGGTATTGGCGGACGCGACGTGCGAAATGCGCTGGCGCTCCGTCGTGTTGAAACCACATGTTATGCCCCACGGCCAACGGCAAGTTGTCAATTTCATCTTCCAGCTCACCCTGCAGATGCTCCTAGTAGCCTGCAGCAGTCAAGCTGGCAGGCAAGAAGATAGAGCCGATTAAGCAGTCTCCGATTATGCCCGCCCAGACATTAATCCGCCACTGATGCTGAAAACTGCTTTCGGTAGACGCGTGCGGATTGACGTGTGCCCATACGTGGTCATTGTGCAGGTTGGCAAGTCCACTTCGTGTAAATGTTGCTTCGTCAGTCCATAACACTTTTTCCACGAACGAAGAATCCACAGCAATTTGTTCAATTAACCACTCACAAAAATCAACTCTAGCACTGTAGTCTGCCCGAAGTAGTTCCTGTGTTCTGCGGAAATGATAAGGGTGCTGGCCGTCTTCATGAAGAGTCCTCCACACTACCCTGTGATCGACGCGAAGCCGCGCACCCGCTCGACGAGTGCTAGTACGCGGATCGTCGGCAAAATGCTCCAGGATCTGAGTTTCCACATTACCGCTGATGGTTCGGCCGGCCCTGTTAGTTGGTGCATCATGAAAACTTCCGGTGCTGTGCAGACGTAAACAAAGTCCGCGGAAGCTTGAATATGAAGGGAGACGCCTTTGTGACGCTAGCGGCCTGCCGTCGACGAATCGTTGACGGTACAGCTCGCGACCCCCGCTCCAGGACCCGTTCCCAGCTCCGACGCAAAGTATCATATCGTAATACTCTGCGTTTGAATAAGACATCGTCTGTATGATAAAAAAATAAAATAAAACAAACGTGAAAAAATACAACCTCAAACCTCTAATGACGAAAGCCGAGTGAAGATTTTTAAAATAAAAGCGGCATTTTCAAAGCGGCTCCGTTTAGGGTTCCGTTTTTATTTTTTAATATTCGAAGATAAGCGTTACACTTGACCGTCAACTCGCCTGATGTCAAGCGGATGTTGCTGTCTACGATGGAGCACGCTTTAATGTAATTCTTTAATGCAATACTGTAATGTAATAGTCATTTGTTTTATTCGAAGATAAACTTTGCTCTTGACCGTCAACTCGCCTGATGCCAAGCGGCTGTTGCTATGATGGAGCACGCTTTAATGTAATTCTTTAATGCAATGCTGTAAGTAATACTCATTTTTGCACTTGACCGTTAACTCGCCTGATTTCAAGCGGCTTTTGATGAGCTCCAACCTCGGCCACACCGTCGCTTAATACGTTAGGCAAATTGGTGGTCAATCGGATCTATCTTGCGTAAAAAAACACAATTTTCAAAAATAATTATGACGGAACCCGCAGGGCGATAAATAAGTGTATTTTGTGGGTGTGATTTTCTAAGCGAATTGATTTAGGGTTCCGTTTTTTATTTTTAAAATAATTTCAACACTTTTACTCAAATTTTTATTCAAAAGATACTTTGCACTTGACCGTCAACTCGTCTGATGTCAAGCGACTGTTGCGGTTTACGATGGAGCACGCTTTAATAGATTCCATTAAAAAGTTTCAATTTCAGTTTAGTCATTTGGTTTATTCGAAGATAAGCTTTGCACACTCTGAGTTTCCGGCAGTCTAGTCGGGACACACTGCTACATCGAGTAGTTCTAGTCAGATGGTGTTTATGTCTGATTCAAGATTACAAAACCATGAAATAATTAGAGATGACTTCACCGTTTTTTTACAAAGGTGACGTTTTCATAAATCTTCTTTGTGTAAGTAGGATTTTTGGCAGCCAATTTCGAATAGGCCTTTCAATTGTTATTCGTAAACAAATTTTACCGTAAGCAGAATCGTTAACCGTCGGCGTTTTGATTAAAAACAAAGGTAGCGAACAGTTACAAATAGTTAATGTTTGTAGCTATAAGTTGGTATCGGATGAAAATGAGCTATAGCAATTTATCAACTTTGAGAATTAAACAAGTTACATGAAAGTATTATTACTAATTATGATTAATGATAACGTAAACTGGGATTTGCTCTCGTTTTAGATAGCTATTAGATATACGTAGATTCGTAACAGACAGCCGTGGGTTTAATTAAACCTTTCATAAGTTACAAAGTAAAACAAACATGGTTTTTGGGTTGTGGGCTTTTATGTGAAAGCTCTTCATATAAATAGCTATTTGGGATGCTCTTTGCCCTTTTGATATTAAGATAGTCACAATAATTAAAAAATGATATCAGCTAATTAGACAACGATAGCTATAGCAGGCTATAGCGACATTATCTTCATATGCCAATTTCTAAATACCAATGATTATTTAGTATACAGTGAATATAGAAAAATAAAATTTTATTTTATTCTATTTTTATAGACTCACGCCTGTATCCCCGAAGGGGTAGGCAGAGGTGTAATATTACACCCACATTTCGCCATGAATTTTTAGGTCCCACGTAACTAGTGTTGCCCAAATTCAGTCTTGGTCTTGCAGTCTTGGTCTTGTTCTTGCGTTTTTGCAAGACCAAGACCAAGAACAAGACCGCGTATTTTTAGCAAGACCAAGACCAAGACTGATCGTGCAAGACTTGAGCAAGAACAAGACTAAGCCTGCAAGACTCTTGCGTCTTGCAGCTAGGACTTAGCGCTATTTTACGGAGTAGTTAGGTGTAAAAGTTCGGTGTATAGGTACGCTTAGGAATTCTATGAGACGCAAAAAACTGTATCAAAGAATATGAAAAACTGGACCTATGCGCATTACGACTAATAGGTACCATAAACATACCTACATAGCGAATAAAAAAATATCCATTAAAATCAAACTGAGTGCATGCATAGTTATGTTTTAACCATCGGCACTTTGATAATGCGGCATCAAAGGTTTTGTACTTACTTCTCAAAGAAATTTGCCGCTTTTCGGAAGTACATGGTTATGATACACGCGCCGGCGGCTTCTTTTGAAATCATATACAACAATCGTTGCCGCCGCGCCGAAATCACAACATTTGACACTATTTGATTGCCGCCACAGGGCGTAGGTAGAGTCATGCAAAATAATTTCGAATTTTAAGAGTACCTACAGGTGTTCCAAAGAATAAATAAGTTTCAGAGTGCTTAGAATGAAAATGTATACATTATACTGATCACGCAAGCAGTATTATGATTAGGATAAAATGGTAAGGATAGGTAGTAGATGTCATAATAATTTATTCTAGTAAGTATACAGGGTGTCCGAGTTAGGCCCAACAAAATTTAAAGGTGTTTATCTATATCAAGTTTGGAATCGTATGCGTAAATGTTAATAATGAAAGCGAAACTTTTTTTTCCATACAAAACTAAAAAAAATATTTTTTTGTGTTTTTTTCGACAACCCTAACAACTCTATAGTCGTGGTTGTGGCACGCACACACGTATACTATCACCCGTCATCCCCGCTCCTCCACGCCACCCGCGCCACGTTCAGCGCACGTGCACCTACTTAAAAAAAACTTTCTGTAAGTTATGCAATTAATCGCATGATGTAATAACTTGCATAGGTACACATTTTAACTAGTTTAATTATTATCATCATCCTAACCTTATCTGTGGTCTAATTAGTATCTAACTAAACCTAACTGGATAACCTACCTGCCTATGATTAGGTACAATTATTGATGAATAGGAAAATAAATTGCGATTATTTTAAATCGAAATGTAACAGGTGCCTAGATAGAACCTGACACATTACAAGTAATTCGCTTATCTTAATTCTAATCTAAAAATTTAATTATCTGAATTAAAATACAATACTAAATTTATTTACCTATCATATCACCAAATAATGTCAAGGTGCATTGCTTACCTTAGGGTACCTAAACCGAGGGAGTGAGAGTGATTAAAAATACCATTACTAATTAATTAATCAATGCTTGTTTATTGTTACATACACTTTGGTTTATTATTCACATTTATTCGTAACAAAATTACGATTAACATTTTACTTTCAATGTACTTTACGTACAACGGACGGGTCGTTAGTTTACCTACTTTTCTTTACTCACGACGCATTAAAGAAAAGGTTCGAAGTGCTGGCCTCCCTTCTCAATACACAGCCGGGCGCGCCGAGAAATCGAACTCATGACTTTTTTCAACATTTGTGGGGTTATGTTGTTGAATGCCGCTGTAATGCGCGGTATCATATCTTCTCTCGTGTTGCACGGCTCCGAATACACAATATTCTTTATGGAACCCCACAAAAAGAAATCCAAGGGCGTCAGGTCCGGGGAGCGTGGAGGTCACGACCTCGGCGCATCTTCGCCGCGACCGATCCAACGGCCGGGAAAACGAGTATGTAGGTATTGGCGGACGCGACGTGCGAAATGCGCTGGCGCTCCGTCGTGTTGAAACCACATGTTATGCCCCACGGCCAACGGCAAGTTGTCAATTTCATCTTCCAGCTCACCCTGCAGATGCTCCTAGTAGCCTGCAGCAGTCAAGCTGGCAGGCAAGAAGATAGAGCCGATTAAGCAGTCTCCGATTATGCCCGCCCAGACATTAATCCGCCACTGATGCTGAAAACTGCTTTCGGTAGACGCGTGCGGATTGACGTGTGCCCATACGTGGTCATTGTGCAGGTTGGCAAGTCCACTTCGTGTAAATGTTGCTTCGTCAGTCCATAACACTTTTTCCACGAACGAAGAATCCACAGCAATTTGTTCAATTAACCACTCACAAAAATCAACTCTAGCACTGTAGTCTGCCCGAAGTAGTTCCTGTGTTCTGCGGAAATGATAAGGGTGCTGGCCGTCTTCATGAAGAGTCCTCCACACTACCCTGTGATCGACGCGAAGCCGCGCACCCGCTCGACGAGTGCTAGTACGCGGATCGTCGGCAAAATGCTCCAGGATCTGAGTTTCCACATTACCGCTGATGGTTCGGCCGGCCCTGTTAGTTGGTGCATCATGAAAACTTCCGGTGCTGTGCAGACGTAAACAAAGTCCGCGGAAGCTTGAATATGAAGGGAGACGCCTTTGTGACGCTAGCGGCCTGCCGTCGACGAATCGTTGACGGTACAGCTCGCGACCCCCGCTCCAGGACCCGTTCCCAGCTCCGACGCAAAGTATCATATCGTAATACTCTGCGTTTGAATAAGACATCGTCTGTATGATAAAAAAATAAAATAAAACAAACGTGAAAAAATACAACCTCAAACCTCTAATGACGAAAGCCGAGTGAAGATTTTTAAAATAAAAGCGGCATTTTCAAAGCGGCTCCGTTTAGGGTTCCGTTTTTATTTTTTAATATTCGAAGATAAGCGTTACACTTGACCGTCAACTCGCCTGATGTCAAGCGGATGTTGCTGTCTACGATGGAGCACGCTTTAATGTAATTCTTTAATGCAATACTGTAATGTAATAGTCATTTGTTTTATTCGAAGATAAACTTTGCTCTTGACCGTCAACTCGCCTGATGCCAAGCGGCTGTTGCTATGATGGAGCACGCTTTAATGTAATTCTTTAATGCAATGCTGTAAGTAATACTCATTTTTGCACTTGACCGTTAACTCGCCTGATTTCAAGCGGCTTTTGATGAGCTCCAACCTCGGCCACACCGTCGCTTAATACGTTAGGCAAATTGGTGGTCAATCGGATCTATCTTGCGTAAAAAAACACAATTTTCAAAAATAATTATGACGGAACCCGCAGGGCGATAAATAAGTGTATTTTGTGGGTGTGATTTTCTAAGCGAATTGATTTAGGGTGCCGTTTTTTATTTTTAAAATAATTTCAACACTTTTACTCAAATTTTTATTCAAAAGATACTTTGCACTTGACCGTCAACTCGTCTGATGTCAAGCGACTGTTGCGGTTTACGATGGAGCACGCTTTAATAGATTCCATTAAAAAGTTTCAATTTCAGTTTAGTCATTTGGTTTATTCGAAGATAAGCTTTGCACACTCTGAGTTTCCGGCAGTCTAGTCGGGACACACTGCTACATCGAGTAGTTCTAGTCAGATGGTGTTTATGTCTGATTCAAGATTACAAAACCATGAAATAATTAGAGATGACTTCACCGTTTTTTTACAAAGGTGACGTTTTCATAAATCTTCTTTGTGTAAGTAGGATTTTTGGCAGCCAATTTCGAATAGGCCTTTCAATTGTTATTCGTAAACAAATTTTACCGTAAGCAGAATCGTTAACCGTCGGCGTTTTGATTAAAAACAAAGGTAGCGAACAGTTACAAATAGTTAATGTTTGTAGCTATAAGTTGGTATCGGATGAAAATGAGCTATAGCAATTTATCAACTTTGAGAATTAAACAAGTTACATGAAAGTATTATTACTAATTATGATTAATGATAACGTAAACTGGGATTTGCTCTCGTTTTAGATAGCTATTAGATATACGTAGATTCGTAACAGACAGCCGTGGGTTTAATTAAACCTTTCATAAGTTACAAAGTAAAACAAACATGGTTTTTGGGTTGTGGGCTTTTATGTGAAAGCTCTTCATATAAATAGCTATTTGGGATGCTCTTTGCCCTTTTGATATTAAGATAGTCACAATAATTAAAAAATGATATCAGCTAATTAGACAACGATAGCTATAGCAGGCTATAGCGACATTATCTTCATATGCCAATTTCTAAATACCAATGATTATTTAGTATACAGTGAATATAGAAAAATAAAATTTTATTTTATTCTATTTTTATAGACTCACGCCTGTATCCCCGAAGGGGTAGGCAGAGGTGTAATATTACACCCACATTTCGCCATGAATTTTTAGGTCCCACGTAACTAGTGTTGCCCAAATTCAGTCTTGGTCTTGCAGTCTTGGTCTTGTTCTTGCGTTTTTGCAAGACCAAGACCAAGAACAAGACCGCGTATTTTTAGCAAGACCAAGACCAAGACTGATCGTGCAAGACTTGAGCAAGAACAAGACTAAGCCTGCAAGACTCTTGCGTCTTGCAGCTAGGACTTAGCGCTATTTTACGGAGTAGTTAGGTGTAAAAGTTCGGTGTATAGGTACGCTTAGGAATTCTATGAGACGCAAAAAACTGTATCAAAGAATATGAAAAACTGGACCTATGCGCATTACGACTAATAGGTACCATAAACATACCTACATAGCGAATAAAAAAATATCCATTAAAATCAAACTGAGTGCATGCATAGTTATGTTTTAACCATCGGCACTTTGATAATGCGGCATCAAAGGTTTTGTACTTACTTCTCAAAGAAATTTGCCGCTTTTCGGAAGTACATGGTTATGATACACGCGCCGGCGGCTTCTTTTGAAATCATATACAACAATCGTTGCCGCCGCGCCGAAATCACAACATTTGACACTATTTGATTGCCGCCACAGGGCGTAGGTAGAGTCATGCAAAATAATTTCGAATTTTAAGAGTACCTACAGGTGTTCCAAAGAATAAATAAGTTTCAGAGTGCTTAGAATGAAAATGTATACATTATACTGATCACGCAAGCAGTATTATGATTAGGATAAAATGGTAAGGATAGGTAGTAGATGTCATAATAATTTATTCTAGTAAGTATACAGGGTGTCCGAGTTAGGCCCAACAAAATTTAAAGGTGTTTATCTATATCAAGTTTGGAATCGTATGCGTAAATGTTAATAATGAAAGCGAAACTTTTTTTTCCATACAAAACTAAAAAAAATATTTTTTTGTGTTTTTTTCGACAACCCTAACAACTCTATAGTCGTGGTTGTGGCACGCACACACGTATACTATCACCCGTCATCCCCGCTCCTCCACGCCACCCGCGCCACGTTCAGCGCACGTGCACCTACTTAAAAAAAACTTTCTGTAAGTTATGCAATTAATCGCATGATGTAATAACTTGCATAGGTACACATTTTAACTAGTTTAATTATTATCATCATCCTAACCTTATCTGTGGTCTAATTAGTATCTAACTAAACCTAACTGGATAACCTACCTGCCTATGATTAGGTACAATTATTGATGAATAGGAAAATAAATTGCGATTATTTTAAATCGAAATGTAACAGGTGCCTAGATAGAACCTGACACATTACAAGTAATTCGCTTATCTTAATTCTAATCTAAAAATTTAATTATCTGAATTAAAATACAATACTAAATTTATTTACCTATCATATCACCAAATAATGTCAAGGTGCATTGCTTACCTTAGGGTACCTAAACCGAGGGAGTGAGAGTGATTAAAAATACCATTACTAATTAATTAATCAATGCTTGTTTATTGTTACATACACTTTGGTTTATTATTCACATTTATTCGTAACAAAATTACGATTAACATTTTACTTTCAATGTACTTTACGTACAACGGACGGGTCGTTAGTTTACCTACTTTTCTTTACTCACGACGCATTAAAGAAAAGGTTCGAAGTGCTGGCCTCCCTTCTCAATACACAGCCGGGCGCGCCGAGAAATCGAACTCATGACTTTTTTCAACATTTGTGGGGTTATGTTGTTGAATGCCGCTGTAATGCGCGGTATCATATCTTCTCTCGTGTTGCACGGCTCCGAATACACAATATTCTTTATGGAACCCCACAAAAAGAAATCCAAGGGCGTCAGGTCCGGGGAGCGTGGAGGTCACGACCTCGGCGCATCTTCGCCGCGACCGATCCAACGGCCGGGAAAACGAGTATGTAGGTATTGGCGGACGCGACGTGCGAAATGCGCTGGCGCTCCGTCGTGTTGAAACCACATGTTATGCCCCACGGCCAACGGCAAGTTGTCAATTTCATCTTCCAGCTCACCCTGCAGATGCTCCTAGTAGCCTGCAGCAGTCAAGCTGGCAGGCAAGAAGATAGAGCCGATTAAGCAGTCTCCGATTATGCCCGCCCAGACATTAATCCGCCACTGATGCTGAAAACTGCTTTCGGTAGACGCGTGCGGATTGACGTGTGCCCATACGTGGTCATTGTGCAGGTTGGCAAGTCCACTTCGTGTAAATGTTGCTTCGTCAGTCCATAACACTTTTTCCACGAACGAAGAATCCACAGCAATTTGTTCAATTAACCACTCACAAAAATCAACTCTAGCACTGTAGTCTGCCCGAAGTAGTTCCTGTGTTCTGCGGAAATGATAAGGGTGCTGGCCGTCTTCATGAAGAGTCCTCCACACTACCCTGTGATCGACGCGAAGCCGCGCACCCGCTCGACGAGTGCTAGTACGCGGATCGTCGGCAAAATGCTCCAGGATCTGAGTTTCCACATTACCGCTGATGGTTCGGCCGGCCCTGTTAGTTGGTGCATCATGAAAACTTCCGGTGCTGTGCAGACGTAAACAAAGTCCGCGGAAGCTTGAATATGAAGGGAGACGCCTTTGTGACGCTAGCGGCCTGCCGTCGACGAATCGTTGACGGTACAGCTCGCGACCCCCGCTCCAGGACCCGTTCCCAGCTCCGACGCAAAGTATCATATCGTAATACTCTGCGTTTGAATAAGACATCGTCTGTATGATAAAAAAATAAAATAAAACAAACGTGAAAAAATACAACCTCAAACCTCTAATGACGAAAGCCGAGTGAAGATTTTTAAAATAAAAGCGGCATTTTCAAAGCGGCTCCGTTTAGGGTTCCGTTTTTATTTTTTAATATTCGAAGATAAGCGTTACACTTGACCGTCAACTCGCCTGATGTCAAGCGGATGTTGCTGTCTACGATGGAGCACGCTTTAATGTAATTCTTTAATGCAATACTGTAATGTAATAGTCATTTGTTTTATTCGAAGATAAACTTTGCTCTTGACCGTCAACTCGCCTGATGCCAAGCGGCTGTTGCTATGATGGAGCACGCTTTAATGTAATTCTTTAATGCAATGCTGTAAGTAATACTCATTTTTGCACTTGACCGTTAACTCGCCTGATTTCAAGCGGCTTTTGATGAGCTCCAACCTCGGCCACACCGTCGCTTAATACGTTAGGCAAATTGGTGGTCAATCGGATCTATCTTGCGTAAAAAAACACAATTTTCAAAAATAATTATGACGGAACCCGCAGGGCGATAAATAAGTGTATTTTGTGGGTGTGATTTTCTAAGCGAATTGATTTAGGGTTCCGTTTTTTATTTTTAAAATAATTTCAACACTTTTACTCAAATTTTTATTCAAAAGATACTTTGCACTTGACCGTCAACTCGTCTGATGTCAAGCGACTGTTGCGGTTTACGATGGAGCACGCTTTAATAGATTCCATTAAAAAGTTTCAATTTCAGTTTAGTCATTTGGTTTATTCGAAGATAAGCTTTGCACACTCTGAGTTTCCGGCAGTCTAGTCGGGACACACTGCTACATCGAGTAGTTCTAGTCAGATGGTGTTTATGTCTGATTCAAGATTACAAAACCATGAAATAATTAGAGATGACTTCACCGTTTTTTTACAAAGGTGACGTTTTCATAAATCTTCTTTGTGTAAGTAGGATTTTTGGCAGCCAATTTCGAATAGGCCTTTCAATTGTTATTCGTAAACAAATTTTACCGTAAGCAGAATCGTTAACCGTCGGCGTTTTGATTAAAAACAAAGGTAGCGAACAGTTACAAATAGTTAATGTTTGTAGCTATAAGTTGGTATCGGATGAAAATGAGCTATAGCAATTTATCAACTTTGAGAATTAAACAAGTTACATGAAAGTATTATTACTAATTATGATTAATGATAACGTAAACTGGGATTTGCTCTCGTTTTAGATAGCTATTAGATATACGTAGATTCGTAACAGACAGCCGTGGGTTTAATTAAACCTTTCATAAGTTACAAAGTAAAACAAACATGGTTTTTGGGTTGTGGGCTTTTATGTGAAAGCTCTTCATATAAATAGCTATTTGGGATGCTCTTTGCCCTTTTGATATTAAGATAGTCACAATAATTAAAAAATGATATCAGCTAATTAGACAACGATAGCTATAGCAGGCTATAGCGACATTATCTTCATATGCCAATTTCTAAATACCAATGATTATTTAGTATACAGTGAATATAGAAAAATAAAATTTTATTTTATTCTATTTTTATAGACTCACGCCTGTATCCCCGAAGGGGTAGGCAGAGGTGTAATATTACACCCACATTTCGCCATGAATTTTTAGGTCCCACGTAACTAGTGTTGCCCAAATTCAGTCTTGGTCTTGCAGTCTTGGTCTTGTTCTTGCGTTTTTGCAAGACCAAGACCAAGAACAAGACCGCGTATTTTTAGCAAGACCAAGACCAAGACTGATCGTGCAAGACTTGAGCAAGAACAAGACTAAGCCTGCAAGACTCTTGCGTCTTGCAGCTAGGACTTAGCGCTATTTTACGGAGTAGTTAGGTGTAAAAGTTCGGTGTATAGGTACGCTTAGGAATTCTATGAGACGCAAAAAACTGTATCAAAGAATATGAAAAACTGGACCTATGCGCATTACGACTAATAGGTACCATAAACATACCTACATAGCGAATAAAAAAATATCCATTAAAATCAAACTGAGTGCATGCATAGTTATGTTTTAACCATCGGCACTTTGATAATGCGGCATCAAAGGTTTTGTACTTACTTCTCAAAGAAATTTGCCGCTTTTCGGAAGTACATGGTTATGATACACGCGCCGGCGGCTTCTTTTGAAATCATATACAACAATCGTTGCCGCCGCGCCGAAATCACAACATTTGACACTATTTGATTGCCGCCACAGGGCGTAGGTAGAGTCATGCAAAATAATTTCGAATTTTAAGAGTACCTACAGGTGTTCCAAAGAATAAATAAGTTTCAGAGTGCTTAGAATGAAAATGTATACATTATACTGATCACGCAAGCAGTATTATGATTAGGATAAAATGGTAAGGATAGGTAGTAGATGTCATAATAATTTATTC
>CALYKY020000049.1:0-268944 GCA_944739405.2 Euclidia mi | reverse complement strand
CTGATTTTATCTTTTTCTGTCAAAGGTTTCATTTGTTTTTTATTTAATAGGATTACATATATTTTCTTCACATCTTCTATTAATCTATCAATAAATACTTCAACACAATCAGGGCCTCTATATGTAACATACTTATTTTGACTTGAATCGTGCGAACAACATATATAATATCCAAAACACGACGGCTGATATTTTTTTAGATTGTACGTTTTATCAGAAACTCTTTCTTCACAATTTAACAATAAGCTTTCAAAGTCTGCATAAATTATGTAATTGATCTTTTGTTTCCTTTCATAATTTTTAAAACCGACTTTTGCATTTTTTTCGGGTAATACTGATAAAATTTTCGAGCACGTGTGAGAACTATATTTTGATTCACTGCTGTAATATTGTAAACATGCTTCGCAAAGAAAAAAATTACCTTTGTGATTTGTCAGTTGACGCCTTACTAATCGTGTTAGATTTTTAATAAGACAATAATGGTATATTCCTTTTCTTTCAATACATAACAAATTTACATGCGTAGATTTTCTGTTATTTGTTAAATATAGAGGTCCTGTCACATTTGCATTGTTATTGTCTAATCCGTAAACATTTAAACTAATGTTATTGTTTCTTTCGAAAATAATTATATCTTGGAATGTAACGGGAAATGACATATTCTCGATATTGAATACAGAGCTATAATGTGGATATGAACTCATTCGACATACATTCATTTTGCTAGGATATAAACCAGCTACATCGCTCCATAAAAAACAATGATTGTCATTATTTTGTATATTTATACAACTTCTTGTGTTTTTCACTTTTAATGGTAAGTCTAAATAAGTGCCTCCTCTCAACGGACAATATTTATTAACATTAATTTCGAGATGGCTTACTGAGTGATAGGACCAACCAGATTCTTTGTGCTCAAATTCTGACATTTTACTTTTTATACGTTCAATTACATTCGTGTACATATCATTAATATTCGTATTATTACAAACGATTTAATACTTTGTATTAAATAATTTTAATTGTTGTTCACCCCGTTTTTAGTAATATAAAGTAAGCAAATAATTCGAAATTTATCTTGAAACATGTATTTTTACTAACGACATATTCAAGAGTTTCAGGATATCGCTTTTATTCTGACACAAGAATGTTTCAGGAGTGATATAGTCAACACCTTGTGCAGGATTTAAACGATATGTTACAATGCTTTTTTTAAAAGCACTTGCAATTATATAAATATTTTCAAATTCAGTTCGTAATAAACTATTATTTTTATGCATATTCGTTCTCAAATGATATCGGATTTTATTCATCGGTATTTCAATTAGACATTTATCACATTTTATTAATTCTGTATTATTATTGTATTGCCTCTGAAGAGTTGACGAGGATGATACTGTAAAATAAACAAAAATATGATATGGTTACATGTTTATATATATATTTATCTAGAAACGATTACAATAATTACCATTATTTTAATTAAAAGAAATAAAATTAATACAGTGGAATAGAACTAATAATAAGTACTAACAAAATCTAGAGGCCGGTTCTTAAATTCCTGGCGAGTTTTATTTAAAAACTCTTTTAAATGTTGCCAAGCAGGCGTGCTATCATCAGTGCAATTTTTAACTGATAAAATCGCATGCCTCCAACGATTAATGGGTGCTACGCGCTCGATTTCGCTACAGTCATATATTTTTAATTCTATATAGTATCTTCCCGGCTTCTTATTGTCACTTTGCCTAGACAACCCATTCGCCACACGTCGAGTGTAGCATGAAAGTAGTGGCTGTAATTTTTTACCCTGTATGTTGCCGACGTCTTCCTGATCATCATCGCTGTCACTGCCAAACAGTTCAAGCGCTGTAGGTTTCATGCAAGTGGAAATTGGGTTGATTGTAGTCTTCTTTTTCTTCTTTTTCTCGTCGGTGTTTGATGCCTGACCTTCCATCGTTCTCTTCGCCGAAATCGATAACTTTGTTGAGGTTTTCGATCTCTTCAACTGCTGCTGTTGCTGCTCGGTTTCGTCATCAGATGAGAAAAGGTGGCTTGCAGTTTGAGTCGTCCTGAAAAGATAAAGAGAAATGTATAAGTCGAAAGTTATAAAGAGTGGTTATAAAAGATACCGTAGGTAGATAGATGTATAAGAGTCTAACTGTCGAAACATGAAATGAGGTACTACTTAACTTAACGAAAATATATTATTTGTTTCGTTTAGTACTCTAAACTAATGAATATAGTAAAATACACACTGAGCAGATGATAACTAGAGCAAATAAAATAAAATTATGAATGGAACGAATAGGTGAAATTACCGATAGAGTTAATATATAAGATTATTAGAGAGAATAGATGTAATAAGTGAATAGAATGAATAGATGAATCTAACGAATAGAATGAATATATGAAAATGAATAACTGAATAGAGAGAATATATGAAATTATTGGAAAGAGTGAATAGATGAATGAGTGAATAGAGTGAATAGATGAAATTAATGAATAGAGTGAATATATGAATGAGTGAATAGATGAAATTAATGAAAAGAGTGAATAGATGAGATAAGAGAATAGAGTGAATAGATGACATTAATGAATAGGGTGAATAGATAAAATTAGTGAATAGAGTAAATAGAATAAGTTACTTACATTTCGAGTCCTTCCAAATTTGTTTCACAATAAGTTGATGAGGAAATTCAGGAGCACTGAGGTCTTCTGAAGTGAAGTGATGGCTAGGCTTGCTGCACATGCGTTTATATTGGTGTAGAATCACGTCACGCATATCCTAATTTGTAAATTGCTGACATGGTATAAAATAAGTTCAGCGTACTAAGCCTTGAACTTTGTACATTAGGTTCAATACCTAATATGTACATATACTCACGCCTGATTCCCAGAGGGGTAGGCAGAGACTACAGATTTCTATATGCTGTTATCCGCTCTCATCAGGTTCCTCATTAATAGTAATTTTGTATTTGTAATATTATGCGTATGATCGATTTTAAACTTTCGCGATTTGTATACATCATACAATATTATTTAGCGGGTCTTAGTCGCGATAATTTATTTATTTCAAGGCATAAATACCTCTGTTATTCTCCTACGTTTCTACCGGCTTGCAACGAGACTTGTGGTCGCGGAGGGACAGAGGTATTTATGCCTTGAAATAAATAAATTATCGCGACTAAGACCCGCTAAATAATATTGTATGATTATGCGTATGATACTTTGAAATGAAAATTGTACAATACCAAAGAGACAATTAGCTTGAAATCAATGAATTTGTTCACACTTTTCCCGACCTGAGAATCGAACTTGGGACCCCATGATGCGCAGTCCCATAGGCTACCTCTGGACAACCGAGGCATTTATTTCTAGACAGCAATTAATTTAATGTTTGAGTATTCATTTTCATCATTTTTGCGTTATTGCCGGTTGCAGTATATTGTACACTTAAACAAGTAGATTTCATTAAAAATAAATAATCTCTCGAGCGAATGAAGTCGAAGACAAAAGTAGTATAATTATAAAGAAACAATCTAGACGAGCGCTATAAACACAGCGTTTAAAACGCTGAGAAACATTCATTAAACAATGCATGATATGTACATAGCTGCATAAGATTAGAACTTATTTATTATCACATATTCGATACCTTGATATCGACCGCAGTATTATTACGCTCGTCTGCATTGTTTAATTTTACGATGATGCGAACTAGATCTTCATACCCATATATGGGGACACGTGGCACTAACATGAAATCGATATTCGTTTTAGGTTTCTATGCAAAACAGAAACTAAATGGTTGGATATTTTGAACTTTAATGACAAAAATAAGAAAAAGTATATAATGCGACGACAAACGGGACTAGAAATCACTTACATTACTTGTACGAAGTTACACGCCTGCTGCATAATGTCGGTAAGTAAAATATTTTATTTAAAACCTTTTATTATTATTTATACATATATATATATATATATATATTATCTTACAATGAATTTATATTTGTTTCAGGAGTCCAATGATGTGTTTATTACGAATTCTTCATACTCACCTATCCCCGTTGAAGAGACTCTACGTAATCGAGTGGTGAATTATTTGGAAAGAGATCGACAATTTCGTCCATTTGAATTTGAAGAAACGACGCCTAGAAGCTGCAATAGCAATGAAAACCATAATAAAAGACGGGGAGATGATATCGTCTATTCGTATATAAAAAAACCTTCGAAAGGCCTGCGAGGCAAAATAATACGCATTCAAGTATACGATGCCGAAGATTTCACAAATTCACCGTGTGATTGTACTGCGAATGTATGTGTTCAACATGTTGTGGGGAGTGTATTTAACGATGATATTTATAAAAGTGTAAAGGAAATTATAAATAAGTTGTATAAAAAGATGTAAATAAACAAAAACCAGTAATCCGTGGTTTTATTTCTATTGTGTAGAATTTGCTAATAAATGGTAGTTAATTGAAACTGTTTTGTTTTTATTTCAATATTTTGTGTTGTGTAAACTCTGCATACATAGGTACATATTATATAGTCCCCGTACCTGTATTTCGAAGACGTAGAGGTGTGTATATTTCACTAAGTATGTTTTATGTAACCACCATGTATCAGGGGCGAGCCTAATATCATTTTTATCAGACAATTTTCCAGACTCCATCCTGCTTCTAAGGACTAACTATCAGGAAAACTAAATAACACTTTGCTCTAGTCGGAGAATCGAACCCGATACCATTCGTTTCCACATACACACACACACACTAATTTATATCATTGGACCAGCAAGGCAATCGTAGAATTACATCCACACAACATATGTGTGAGTGAGAGTCATAAGTGTAATTGTTACTTATTATATGCTAATCTGTTATCGATTGAAAGAACTCATACATGTTGTGTTGTAATTATAAATGAAACTAATACGTATGCTATGTACCTACAACAATCGTTAAATACGAAACTTAATTTATCATTAATAACACTACAACATTAACAAGTCGAAATAATATTTTAACTACTAAGCTGGATTGTAACAGGTATGTATGTATATTTGAAATTCTATATAAGAAGACATTGGAGAGCATCTGCGCGCATTTATCCATCGGGTTTGGAATGTGTCGAATAGACAATTCGTGCTTACTGTGAACTATTGAATGCTTAAATGAAACAATACTATAATGAATTGATGAATGCATGTTATATAACTTTGATAATATATTCTCAACATAATTACTGTGGTGTATGTCACCACAGTAAATGTTCTTTAATACTTATATTATTGCGATATTCATTTCATAATTAGTACAGTAATTAAATAAATACTACTTTTCTTAGAGCTGCAATTTGCTCTTTATTGCAGTGTGTTCACAATAAAGTGTTAATTATCGCTCTGTATACAACAACTAGACATCATTTCAAGAAAATATACCAATATGAATAATGACATCTATTCGAATAGAGTGAGTATTGGGGGGGCTCGGATCTCATATGATCCGAGACCCCCAATACTCACCTACTCCTATTCATACAATATAATAAGAACGAAATAAAAGAGGTTATCGTTTCATATTGGCTGTTACAAAACGTTGTAAAAGAGGATACATAACAAATAAGATACATTTCGGTAAACCAATCCTACAGCACTCAGTGAAAACGCTTTCCAAACTTGTAAGAAGTTGTAAGTAGTCTGAAATAAAACGTGGTCACTACTCAGGGTCCCTCGATAAAAGAGACGGGCAATCCTAATTGTACTAATAAGTACACGTAAATAATGTTATAACGATGCCAATATTTTTTTAAATTTATAATCAGTTGATTTGTATTGTCATATAACTTCTTGGTCAGTCTTTCGTCATCCATCCTCTCCGTGTGTCCAAACCATCTTAGCATATCTTTCTCATATTGTGAATGTTTGTGAATTGTACAGAGGAAGTGTTGCTGCTAGGCGGACGTTCTCTGACCAGATTGGAGACATCCTAAAAAAGGACAGGCTAGAAATACCCTAACCAAAGGCGTGCAGGCGTGCATGAGAAATTTGATGTGAGTGAATGAAGCAAGAGAGATAAGTCAGGAACGTTGCAAATGGCGTTCCGTAGTCGCTGCCTACCCCTCCGAGAAACAGGCGTGAGTCTATGTATCTATGTACTGTCATTTTATGTCAATGTTACGAATTGGATCCACGCCAATTTCAAATCACCTTATGTATGTATATTTAGATTTTGAAGTAGTGAGGGTCCTGATACAAATCATCAATTACTGTTATGTAATAAGCATGTGATTCCGTTAATTGAATTCCATTCTTAAAATCTAATATTTTCTTTGCTTTCAAATATTACATACCATTTAAAACTGTGAAAAGCGACTGCAAATACGGATCTCATGACGTAATAAACCGATAGTACCTACATACCTGGGTGGTTTGAAAAGTTCTCGGCCTAACCAAGAATAAGAATAACAATTATTTATTTGCTAGACATAGGTGGTAAGTAATAATTACAAAGGTGTTATGTATAAAAAAATAAGTTCCATATGCCTTACCATTGTGGTGTACAAATATAAATTAAATCATTAAGAATAAGAATAGCACATTAAACATTAGGTTACTATAACACAAAAAATTTATACAGCAATTTTACACAACAATTTTAAACAATAATTCAAAATAATACGGTTGACATCACAGGGTTGACATGATATTTATATTTTATCATTCAAAAACTCATTTAAATTATAATAACATTTATTAATTATATAGATTTTAATTTCGATCGTAGTAAATTTGTATTCAATTGTTTAATTGCACTTGGAATTCTATTAAAAATTTTAGGAGCCTTACATATTACACTTTTGTGCAGCAGCGCTGTTTTCGCTGGATGAATTTGTAGCCTGTCATTATCACGTCGACTTCGAACATTAACTGATAAACGCTGAAATAAATGAAGATTATTTTTTACAAATAACACAACTTCCGTGATATAAAGGGACGAGAGTGTTAAAATTTTATGTTTGACAAACAGTGGTTTACAAGTGTCTGTTGTTTGTATGCCGAACATTGCGCGTAAACATCGTTTTTGTGTTTTAAATGCCATTTCCCGATTCGCTGAGTTACCCCAAAACAGTATCCCATACCTAAGGGCTGACTCTTTTAGTCCATAATACGCAGTGAGAATTGCATCTGTGCTTACAGTACGACTAAGCTTGTATAGAGCAAATGACAAACTACTGATTTTTGAACTTAATTTATCTATATGACACTTTCAATTTAATTGTGGTTCTATTGTTAGCCCTAGAAAACGAGCAGTGGTGGCTTCATTTATATTAATACCATTACACACCAATTTGGTATCGAAGGTATTTTTTTACCTCTGGCTGAAATGCATTATTGTTGTTTTATGCAGGTTAAGTTTAAAGTTATTATTATCAAGCCATGATACTACAGCGGCCAAGGTGTTATTTATTTCAGACATATAATTATTTACTGCTTTACAGGGTATAGTTATTGTGCTGTCATCAGCAAATAAAGTCATAGGATATATAGTCGAACTTGGAAGGTCATTAATATATATAATAAATAAAAGGGGACCCAATACACTCCCCTGGGGTACCCCATATTTTACGAGACGCTTTTTCGAGGTATATAACTCTTAATTTTTGGTTTCGTAATTTATTCGTGTAATTCTAGTAACATGGTGTCTATCAGATAAGTATGATCGGATGAGTTGTAACACATTTCCTCTAATTCCGTACGCTTGAAGTTTTCACTGTTAACGTTTCATTTTCTTGATTGTCATTTATACAATTATATGATTCCATGTCATTATCTGATCGATTTCCTTTAAATTTTTTAAAGCTCTCATAATCCAGGGATGAGCTACATCTTCCCATCTCATCCTTGTTGCATTTAGACATGTTAAATGTAGGTTGCGCAGGATCTTTTTCGCTAGTTAATGTTTCCAAAGAATCAGTTATTGGTTTGAAAACCTTCTTTAATTTCAAACTAGTTGCATCTTCTTTGTTTTGTAGTATTTTTACTTTATTCTTTATACTTTCTATAGAATTTACCAATTGCTCTTTAATATTAATATCCATAATCGTTATAAATTAATTCCAACCGCTGTTTACTAAATCTAGATTTCTAATGATGTTTCTTTTCTATAACACTGGCCATATATATGTCTATAAGTATATAAATACGTCAAAGCCTTGTCTGTATCTACCTTCATTAAGTGCACAGTCTTTATTTATTAATAAAAAGTCGAACCGGTCTTGCCATACTGTAGAACAAAGTTTTTTAAATTGAAACCATTCCATATCTGTATTTACATGTTCATTGTATATATGTTTTAGGTTTACATCGTCTTGCTTTAAAATAATTAAAAGATTAACATTATCACGTATAAGTTGCTTTAGTATTTTGGAGTACGTTTGTGATAAATAAAAACAATCGATTTGTTTGTGTCGCCCCATTGCGAAATAATTACGAATATTTATTTGGTTTTCGCAAGCGACATCATCAAAAATCATTATGGAATTTTTTAAGGCATCATTAGGATGTATTACATTCTTATTATCATTGTAAATAAAAAAAATTGCACCGTCTATACTATTCATAACGTTTTTTAAAAAGCAGTATTTTGGTTGGAATGTTGTCTTCGAGTATAAATAAATGTTTTGAAATTTGAGACCATTTTCATGTAATATTAAGTTCAGCATTATGTTAGTCTTCCCACAATTAGACGGGCCGGGCCGCATATTATACACCTGATAGTATGAGGTAAGAGTACACTGTGCTTCACTTTAACATTTGACTGATCCTCTTATTTGATATTATTAACCTGTAAAGTCTGTAGTTGCTTAACGAACTTCATTGTGAAATGTGAGAAAGATAGTAGTGACTGTGTTTATATACTATTATATAAGGATACAGTTTATCTTCTGAGGTGGTTATTAAATAACAAATGCACAGATAAATTAATATGTGTTTATTTATATATTTAATACAAATAATGCTAACTTATATTCTAATAATTACAACAAAACTTCATAGTGACCCCAGGGCAATGTTTCAACCTGATTTGGGAGAATATATCTTTTATCATCATTTCTGTTCATTACCTGTTTGCTTACTTGTTGTGAATACAGCTCATGTTTAATTGATCTAATTAAGTTCATTTTACACACTTTAGTTTCATTATTAAATAATGTCCTATTATAATGTGATATATTAAGTCTTTTTGTTACCGAGTTTGGTATACCTTTTGCTTTTTTAATTTGAACTTTAGAGGCTATCAAACAGTACAGTTTTGCTCGTAAGCCAGTAAACTCATTTATTATATCCCCACCTAGTTCATCTTTAAAAAGCCCAGGTATTTTTGCATTTACTTGTGGTATTAAATAAGGGTTATTTAAATCAAAATTACTTGTATCAAAATCTTTTAAATTATTTTTGATATCTTGGTAAATATCTTTCGTGTAAATTAAGTAAAGTTGACTATCAGTGTCTGTGTAACAAGGCTTTATATTATTCATATATGTTTCTTTCATTTTATAATGATACTGATAAAGATGCAGTTTTGCATATTCCAAAACAGTGAAACCAATATATATTGGTTTGCCACGCACATTTTTTTCAGGTTTTAGCTGAATAGCTACAAAGTTTTCAGAAAATATGGATACACTTTTTAAATTAGGTTCACAAATTAGTTTTTCAGCACCAAGTTGTTTATTTGTAGTGTTGCCAGTATCTCTCCATTTTGTTACTAGTTTAATATCTACCTGTTTACGTTTATTTTCTATAGTTTTACCAAAAATAGAATTATTCAGTAGTTTAAAAAATTCTTTCTCAAATGTAGTTTTAGATGCTTGACGTAGTCTAGTATTTAGATCAATATATTTTTTTAAATATTCTTCCTGCTTAAATGTGTGAATACGATGGATTTTTCTTAGAATAAGTCCACGTTTCAAGCACTCTTTTAAATGAGTATAATGAATTACATAGTTAAATTTGTCATATAAATTAGCGATAAGCTTAGCGTTCTTTCCTCCTGGGGGTATAAATTTTTCTGGTGCAAAAGGTAAATCACTATGATCATCATGTATGTTATCAGGGTATTCAAGATCTACTTCTAATATAAAGCCATAATTACTATCATCTGATACATTCATTACATCAAAACGACTTAACTCCTTTTGATTCAAAAATCTGAACTCAGAAATAGGCATCTTTTTAGTCATTGCGTAACCATACAAATTATTACAATCAAGATATATCAAATAACTAGAAGGTTTTGAATCATTAAATTCTGACAAATATATGTTATTAGCTTTTGCATGACGTAAACTGCACTGTGCTAAACCACCGCGTATGCCCTTTTCTAGCATTTGATATATTTCTAAGTCATCGATTAAGTCTAACTCTACATGTGTGTAAAGTAACATAGCGTCCCAGCTCAAACTGGGCGCTGTTATGTAGTATGCAGGGTCTAATTTATAATATTTTAAGCTTATGTTACGAAAATTTTCGAATATGTCGCATAATATTAATACATCACATTTCATATATAAATCGGTATACTCGCCAATAGTATTAACATTATATGTATTCCACACAGTTTTTGCATGTCGATATTCAATATCCGAAATGTGCCCCATTTTCATTGTATTATAGAAACATTCTTTATGAGGCAGTGTTTTATCTCATACTTGTCCCAAGAATCAATGTAATCATATGGATAAACACCTTTTTTTCTTAGTAAATGTATGTTTTTATTACTACATTCCATTGACAAATGAACAAAATCATCATATGATAAGCTTTTGCTTAAAGAATCCAAACTAGAGCTTAAAAACTGAAATGAATCTATAAATTTTATTTGAATAGGATGTTTACCATTCTCATTATGTATGTATTTAGTAATAGTCAAATACTTTTCTTTAGATTTAGGTATGATTTTAATATGACCCTCATATTTAACTGATTCTTTAATAAACAAGTGGGAATCATAATTCGATAAATTGTGGAAAATAATAGGTATAAATGAGCACACTCTATACATTAAATTACAATGAGCATGGGCAGCTCCTCTAAAGTTACCTGAGATATGATCATGATCACATACTTTGTCATCAAATAGTAATTTTTCACAAATGTGACAAGTACTGGCTTTATTATATCTGATTTTATCTTTTTCTGTCAAAGGTTTCATTTGTTTTTTATTTAATAGGATTACATATATTTTCTTCACATCTTCTATTAATCTATCAATAAATACTTCAACACAATCAGGGCCTCTATATGTAACATACTTATTTTGACTTGAATCGTGCGAACAACATATATAATATCCAAAACACGACGGCTGATATTTTTTTAGATTGTACGTTTTATCAGAAACTCTTTCTTCACAATTTAACAATAAGCTTTCAAAGTCTGCATAAATTATGTAATTGATCTTTTGTTTCCTTTCATAATTTTTAAAACCGACTTTTGCATTTTTTTCGGGTAATACTGATAAAATTTTCGGGCACGTGTGAGAACTATATTTTGATTCACTGCTGTAATATTGTAAACATGCTTCGCAAAGAAAAAAATTACCTTTGTGATTTGTCAGTTGACGCCTTACTAATCGTGTTAGATTTTTAATAAGACAATAATGGTATATTCCTTTTCTTTCAATACATAACAAATTTACATGCGTAGATTTTCTGTTATTTGTTAAATATAGAGGTCCTGTCACATTTGCATTGTTATTGTCTAATCCGTAAACATTTAAACTAATGTTATTGTTTCTTTCGAAAATAATTATATCTTGGAATGTAACGGGAAATGACATATTCTCGATATTGAATACAGAGCTATAATGTGGATATGAACTCATTCGACATACATTCATTTTGCTAGGATATAAACCAGCTACATCGCTCCATAAAAAACAATGATTGTCATTATTTTGTATATTTATACAACTTCTTGTGTTTTTCACTTTTAATGGTAAGTCTAAATAAGTGCCTCCTCTCAACGGACAATATTTATTAACATTAATTTCGAGATGGCTTACTGAGTGATAGGACCAACCAGATTCTTTGTGCTCAAATTCTGACATTTTACTTTTTATACGTTCAATTACATTCGTGTACATATCATTAATATTCGTATTATTACAAACGATTTAATACTTTGTATTAAATAATTTTAATTGTTGTTCACCCGTTTTTAGTAATATAAAGTAAGCAAATAATTCGAAATTTATCTTGAAACATGTATTTTTACTAACGACATATTCAAGAGTTTCAGGATATCGCTTTTATTCTGACACAAGAATGTTTCAGGAGTGATATAGTCAACACCTTGTGCAGGATTTAAACGATATGTTACAATGCTTTTTTTAAAAGCACTTGCAATTATATAAATATTTTCAAATTCAGTTCGTAATAAACTATTATTTTTATGCATATTCGTTCTCAAATGATATCGGATTTTATTCATCGGTATTTCAATTAGACATTTATCACATTTTATTAATTCTGTATTATTATTGTATTGCCTCTGAAGAGTTGACGAGGATGATACTGTAAAATAAAACAAAAATATGATATGGTTACATGTTTATATATATATTTATCTAGAAACGATTACAATAATTACCATTATTTTAATTAAAAGAAATAAAATTAATACAGTGGAATAGAACTAATAATAAGTACTAACAAAATCTAGAGGCCGGTTCTTAAATTCCTGGCGAGTTTTATTTAAAAACTCTTTTAAATGTTGCCAAGCAGGCGTGCTATCATCAGTGCAATTTTTAACTGATAAAATCGCATGCCTCCAACGATTAATGGGTGCTACGCGCTCGATTTCGCTACAGTCATATATTTTTAATTCTATATAGTATCTTCCCGGCTTCTTATTGTCACTTTGCCTAGACAACCCATTCGCCACACGTCGAGTGTAGCATGAAAGTAGTGGCTGTAATTTTTTACCCTGTATGTTGCCGACGTCTTCCTGATCATCATCGCTGTCACTGCCAAACAGTTCAAGCGCTGTAGGTTTCATGCAAGTGGAAATTGGGTTGATTGTAGTCTTCTTTTTCTTCTTTTTCTCGTCGGTGTTTGATGCCTGACCTTCCATCGTTCTCTTCGCCGAAATCGATAACTTTGTTGAGGTTTTCGATCTCTTCAACTGCTGCTGTTGCTGCTCGGTTTCGTCATCAGATGAGAAAAGGTGGCTTGCAGTTTGAGTCGTCCTGAAAAGATAAAGAGAAATGTATAAGTCGAAAGTTATAAAGAGTGGTTATAAAAGATACCGTAGGTAGATAGATGTATAAGAGTCTAACTGTCGAAACATGAAATGAGGTACTACTTAACTTAACGAAAATATATTATTTGTTTCGTTTAGTACTCTAAACTAATGAATATAGTAAAATACACACTGAGCAGATGATAACTAGAGCAAATAAAATAAAATTATGAATGGAACGAATAGGTGAAATTACCGATAGAGTTAATATATAAGATTATTAGAGAGAATAGATGTAATAAGTGAATAGAATGAATAGATGAATCTAACGAATAGAATGAATATATGAAAATGAATAACTGAATAGAGAGAATATATGAAATTATTGGAAAGAGTGAATAGATGAATGAGTGAATAGAGTGAATAGATGAAATTAATGAATAGAGTGAATATATGAATGAGTGAATAGATGAAATTAATGAAAAGAGTGAATAGATGAGATAAGAGAATAGAGTGAATAGATGACATTAATGAATAGGGTGAATAGATAAAATTAGTGAATAGAGTAAATAGAATAAGTTACTTACATTTCGAGTCCTTCCAAATTTGTTTCACAATAAGTTGATGAGGAAATTCAGGAGCACTGAGGTCTTCTGAAGTGAAGTGATGGCTAGGCTTGCTGCACATGCGTTTATATTGGTGTAGAATCACGTCACGCATATCCTAATTTGTAAATTGCTGACATGGTATAAAATAAGTTCAGCGTACTAAGCCTTGAACTTTGTACATTAGGTTCAATACCTAATATGTACATATACTCACGCCTGATTCCCAGAGGGGTAGGCAGAGACTACAGATTTCTATATGCTGTTATCCGCTCTCATCAGGTTCCTCATTAATAGTAATTTGTATTTGTAATATTATGCGTATGATCGATTTTAAACTTTCGCGATTTGTATACATCATACAATATTATTTAGCGGGTCTTAGTCGCGATAATTTATTTATTTCAAGGCATAAATACCTCTGTTATTCTCCTACGTTTCTACCGGCTTGCAACGAGACTTGTGGTCGCGGAGGGACAGAGGTATTTATGCCTTGAAATAAATAAATTATCGCGACTAAGACCCGCTAAATAATATTGTATGATTATGCGTATGATACTTTGAAATGAAAATTGTACAATACCAAAGAGACAATTAGCTTGAAATCAATGAATTTGTTCACACTTTTCCCGACCTGAGAATCGAACTTGGGACCCCATGATGCGCAGTCCCATAGGCTACCTCTGGACAACCGAGGCATTTATTTCTAGACAGCAATTAATTTAATGTTTGAGCATTCATTTTCATCATTTTTGCGTTATTGCCGGTTGCAGTATATTGTACACTTAAACAAGTAGATTTCATTAAAAATAAATAATCTTTCGAGCGAATGAAGTCGAAGACAAAAGTAGTATAATTATAAAGAAACAATCTAGACGAGCGCTATAAACACAGCGTTTAAAACGCTGAGAAACATTCATTAAACAATGCATGATATGTACATAGCTGCATAAGATTAGAACTTATTTATTATCACATATTCGATACCTTGATATCGACCGCAGTATTATTACGCTCGTCTGCATTGTTTAATTTTACGATGATGCGAACTAGATCTTCATACCCATATATGGGGACACGTGGCACTAACATGAAATCGATATTCGTTTTAGGTTTCTATGCAAAACAGAAACTAAATGGTTGGATATTTTGAACTTTAATGACAAAAATAAGAAAAAGTATATAATGCGACGACAAACGGGACTAGAAATCACTTACATTACTTGTACGAAGTTACACGCCTGCTGCATAATGTCGGTAAGTAAAATATTTTATTTAAAACCTTTTATTATTATTTATACATATATATATATATATATATTATCTTACAATGAATTTATATTTGTTTCAGGAGTCCAATGATGTGTTTATTACGAATTCTTCATACTCACCTATCCCCGTTGAAGAGACTCTACGTAATCGAGTGGTGAATTATTTGGAAAGAGATCGACAATTTCGTCCATTTGAATTTGAAGAAACGACGCCTAGAAGCTGCAATAGCAATGAAAACCATAATAAAAGACGGGGAGATGATATCGTCTATTCGTATATAAAAAAACCTTCGAAAGGCCTGCGAGGCAAAATAATACGCATTCAAGTATACGATGCCGAAGATTTCACAAATTCACCGTGTGATTGTACTGCGAATGTATGTGTTCAACATGTTGTGGGGAGTGTATTTAACGATGATATTTATAAAAGTGTAAAGGAAATTATAAATAAGTTGTATAAAAAGATGTAAATAAACAAAAACCAGTAATCCGTGGTTTTATTTCTATTGTGTAGAATTTGCTAATAAATGGTAGTTAATTGAAACTGTTTTGTTTTTATTTCAATATTTTGTGTTGTGTAAACTCTGCATACATAGGTACATATTATATAGTCCCCGTACCTGTATTTCGAAGACGTAGAGGTGTGTATATTTCACTAAGTATGTTTTATGTAACCACCATGTATCAGGGGCGAGCCTAATATCATTTTTATCAGACAATTTTCCAGACTCCATCCTGCTTCTAAGGACTAACTATCAGGAAAACTAAATAACACTTTGCTCTAGTCGGAGAATCGAACCCGATACCATTCGTTTCCACATACACACACACACACTAATTTATATCATTGGACCAGCAAGGCAATCGTAGAATTACATCCACACAACATATGTGTGAGTGAGAGTCATAAGTGTAATTGTTACTTATTATATGCTAATCTGTTATCGATTGAAAGAACTCATACATGTTGTGTTGTAATTATAAATGAAACTAATACGTATGCTATGTACCTACAACAATCGTTAAATACGAAACTTAATTTATCATTAATAACACTACAACATTAACAAGTCGAAATAATATTTTAACTACTAAGCTGGATTGTAACAGGTATGTATGTATATTTGAAATTCTATATAAGAAGACATTGGAGAGCATCTGCGCGCATTTATCCATCGGGTTTGGAATGTGTCGAATAGACAATTCGTGCTTACTGTGAACTATTGAATGCTTAAATGAAACAATACTATAATGAATTGATGAATGCATGTTATATAACTTTGATAATATATTCTCAACATAATTACTGTGGTGTATGTCACCACAGTAAATGTTCTTTAATACTTATATTATTGCGATATTCATTTCATAATTAGTACAGTAATTAAATAAATACTACTTTTCTTAGAGCTGCAATTTGCTCTTTATTGCAGTGTGTTCACAATAAAGTGTTAATTATCGCTCTGTATACAACAACTAGACATCATTTCAAGAAAATATACCAATATGAATAATGACATCTATTCGAATAGAGTGAGTATTGGGGGGGCTCGGATCTCATATGATCCGAGACCCCCAATACTCACCTACTCCTATTCATACAATATAATAAGAACGAAATAAAAGAGGTTATCGTTTCATATTGGCTGTTACAAAACGTTGTAAAAGAGGATACATAACAAATAAGATACATTTCGGTAAACCAATCCTACAGCACTCAGTGAAAACGCTTTCCAAACTTGTAAGAAGTTGTAAGTAGTCTGAAATAAAACGTGGTCACTACTCAGGGTCCCTCGATAAAAGAGACGGGCAATCCTAATTGTACTAATAAGTACACGTAAATAATGTTATAACGATGCCAATATTTTTTTAAATTTATAATCAGTTGATTTGTATTGTCATATAACTTCTTGGTCAGTCTTTCGTCATCCATCCTCTCCGTGTGTCCAAACCATCTTAGCATATCTTTCTCATATTGTGAATGTTTGTGAATTGTACAGAGGAAGTGTTGCTGCTAGGCGGACGTTCTCTGACCAGATTGGAGACATCCTAAAAAAGGACAGGCTAGAAATACCCTAACCGAAGGCGTGCAGGCGTGCATGAGAAATTTGATGTGAGTGAATGAAGCAAGAGAGATAAGTCAGGATCGTTGCAAATGGCGTTCCGTAGTCGCTGCCTACCCCTCCGAGAAACAGGCGTGAGTCTATGTATCTATGTACTGTCATTTTATGTCAATGTTACGAATTGGATCCACGCCAATTTCAAATCACCTTATGTATGTATATTTAGATTTTGAAGTAGTGAGGGTCCTGATACAAATCATCAATTACTGTTATGTAATAAGCATGTGATTCCGTTAATTGAATTCCATTCTTAAAATCTAATATTTTCTTTGCTTTCAAATATTACATACCATTTAAAACTGTGAAAAGCGACTGCAAATACGGATCTCATGACGTAATAAACCGATAGTACCTACATACCTGGGTGGTTTGAAAAGTTCTCGGCCTAACCAAGAATAAGAATAACAATTATTTATTTGCTAGACATAGGTGGTAAGTAATAATTACAAAGGTGTTATGTATAAAAAAATAAGTTCCATATGCCTTACCATTGTGGTGTACAAATATAAATTAAATCATTAAGAATAAGAATAGCACATTAAACATTAGGTTACTATAACACAAAAAATTTATACAGCAATTTTACACAACAATTTTAAACAATAATTCAAAATAATACGGTTGACATCACAGGGTTGACATGATATTTATATTTTATCATTCAAAAACTCATTTAAATTATAATAACATTTATTAATTATATAGATTTTAATTTCGATCGTAGTAAATTTGTATTCAATTGTTTAATTGCACTTGGAATTCTATTAAAAATTTTAGGAGCCTTACATATTACACTTTTGTGCAGCAGCGCTGTTTTCGCTGGATGAATTTGTAGCCTGTCATTATCACGTCGACTTCGAACATTAACTGATAAACGCTGAAATAAATGAAGATTATTTTTTACAAATAACACAACTTCCGTGATATAAAGGGACGAGAGTGTTAAAATTTTATGTTTGACAAACAGTGGTTTACAAGTGTCTGTTGTTTGTATGCCGAACATTGCGCGTAAACATCGTTTTTGTGTTTTAAATGCCATTTCCCGATTCGCTGAGTTACCCCAAAACAGTATCCCATACCTAAGGGCTGACTCTTTTAGTCCATAATACGCAGTGAGAATTGCATCTGTGCTTACAGTACGACTAAGCTTGTATAGAGCAAATGACAAACTACTGATTTTTGAACTTAATTTATCTATATGACACTTTCAATTTAATTGTGGTTCTATTGTTAGCCCTAGAAAACGAGCAGTGGTGGCTTCATTTATATTAATACCATTACACACCAATTTGGTATCGAAGGTATTTTTTTACCTCTGGCTGAAATGCATTATTGTTGTTTTATGCAGGTTAAGTTTAAAGTTATTATTATCAAGCCATGATACTACAGCGGCCAAGGTGTTATTTATTTCAGACATATAATTATTTACTGCTTTACAGGGTATAGTTATTGTGCTGTCATCAGCAAATAAAGTCATAGGATATATAGTCGAACTTGGAAGGTCATTAATATATATAATAAATAAAAGGGGACCCAATACACTCCCCTGGGGTACCCCATATTTTACGAGACGCTTTTTCGAGGTATATAACTCTTAATTTTTGGTTTCGTAATTTATTCGTGTAATTCTAGTAACATGGTGTCTATCAGATAAGTATGATCGGATGAGTTGTAAAACATTTCCTCTAATTCCGTACGCTTGAAGTTTATGCGATAAAATTTCATGATCTACGTGATCAAACGCCTGACACATGTCACAGAATATTGCACTAACTGGAGACGATTTATCAACACACAACATTACACTACTTAAAAAGTCATAGACTGCCATGTTTATGGTTTTACCTTGTCGGAAGCCTTTTTGCTCATTGCATAAAATATGATTTTTCTCTAAGTAATTGTTGACCTCACTATAAATATATTTCTCAAATATTTTAAAGAATATTGGTACTAGCGCAATGGGTCTGTAATTTTCTATTAACTGCCTATTGTCTTTTTTAAACAACGGCTTTATAACACTTAGCTTGAGATCTTTCGGATAGGTACCTATCTCTATACTTAAATTTATAAGGTAACTCAAGTGATGACAAATATCCTCATTTACTGCTTTAATTACTTTCGTAGAAATAGCATCATATCTTACACTAGCTGTATTTTTTAGACCTTTTATTATTTTGTATATATCAAAAGGCAAACATGGTGATAAAAACATTGATTTTACTTGATTACTGATTGAGGATGTTACGTTTTGGCCTGCACCTGCTATTGGTTTTATTTTTTGGATAAAGGAAGATTTGCGGGTTGTATATAAAAAGAGTTATACTAATTCAATAGCTTGATTCTCTGTTTAATCGTATGCTTGACATACGATTAAACAGAGAATCAAGCTATTGCCATTATCATTATCAAGCCATTGTGATAGGTTGCGTAATTATTTTTCTACGATTTTTCATTCGCGCGAATCTGCTCGTCTCCCAGAAAATGGAAAAAAGTGAAATAAGAGCCGTGATTAAATACTTCCTCAAAAAAAAATATAACGCAAAGTCAAATAAAGGAAGATATGGATAATACATTAGGTGAATCTGCGCCTTCATATTCCACAGTAAAAAGTGGGCAGCTTTGTTCAAACAAGGCAGAGAAAGCGTCGAAGATGACCCGAGGAGCGGAAGGCCGTCGACGTCCACCACGCAAGAAATCATCGACAAAATCCATAAAATGGTTTTAGAAGACCGAAGGTTGAAAATTTGTGAAATAAGTGACACTACAGGGATTTTAAGTGAGCGAGTATATCATATTTTAACCGACGAACTAGGAATGAAAAAGGTGTCAGCAAGATGGGTGCCGCGTTTTGTTAACCGCCGAACAAAAGCTCAACCGGGTTGAAATCTCAAGAGAAAATCTTGCGTTGTTTCGATCAAATACTAGTGACTTTTTAAGAAAATTTATAACCACTGACGAAACTTGGATTCACCACTATATTCCTGAGAAAAAAGAGCAGTCGAAACAGTGGAAACATAGCGATTCTCCGCCACCGAAGAAAGCCAAGTCGCAAAAGTCGGCAGAATAAGTCATGGCATCAGTGTTTTGGGATTACAAGGGAATATTTTTTATTGACTACCTTCCCAAGGGACAGACTATAACAGGTCCATACTACGCTAACCTGTTAGATAAATTGGAAAAAAATTGGCGAAAAGCGGCCGGGATTGGCCAAAAAGAAAATCCTCTTTTATCAGGATAACGCAGCGGCGCACAAGTCAGTTGTTGCAATGGCTAAGCTCCATGAACTCCATTTCGAAGTATTAAACCATCCCCTATATTCGCCTGATTTAGCACCATCGGACTATTTCCTGTTCTCTAAATTTAAAAAAATACCTGGCTGGAAGAAAGCTTTCCACAAACAAGGAGGTGGTAGCTGAGGCGGAGCGGTTTTTTGAAGAGTTAGAGGAATCGGCCTATAAGAGCGGCATAGAAGCGCTGGAGCAAAAATTGAACAAGTGTATTGAGACAAGGGGACAATATGCAGAAAAATAAAATGATTAAAAAAAAAAAATTGTTTTTATGATCGGGCCGAGAACTTTTCAAACCGCCCTCGTATATATCGATGGCGATAAATCTGTCGAAACGAGACGTTCACTTCTCGATTTGTGACATAAATCAGTCAAGTGACAGCTCTGAGTGTTTTAGAGGGCAATTTGAAAAATAACTTTATTTATTCTACTTTTATTTTAACATCAATTGTTTTTTTGGAAATGATTGGTTTATAAGATGTTTCGGTTTATAAGTAAATGTTTTACACTTTAAATAAAAGTCTCTCTATCTATATCGTCATGCCTGACTCCCATTGGGGTAGTCAGAGACTATGGAACGCCACATGCTTCGGTTCAAACATACCTCTTTCGCTTCCTCGACATTTATTAACCTCAACATGCATGCGCGTCGGTTATGGGTACTAGTATATAAAAGAAACAAGGCCGCGAATTTTGCAATAATAATTCACAATTAACTTAAAATGATGTAGGCTCTAAAGTTCCAAGAAATTCAAACAGCATGTAAACTTGTTATTTTAGAATTTGGCTTAAAGGCCTGTTATAACCGTTACTCTGTAATTATTTTTATCTTAAACATTTTATATTATATATTAACTACATTTTACGTTGAAGATTAAAGAAGCTTTATCTTGATATGTGACACAACCACTATAGAAGTAAAGTTATTTCTTGTCAGATCAGTTGCAACCCGGGGTCTGCTTACTAGTCCAACCAGAAAAAGAAAAAGAGCGACTGCCGTTTGCACTCCGCAATCCAAAAGGAACGCGATTTGCCATGGTCTAGTGTCAGTTGTATACAGAGTTACTAACTTCCCATAACGGCTTTAAACGTGCTCTCCCTGGCACGAAGTAAGCAGTAATTAACAATTTCAGTGACACATTACGCCGAACTTATGCGACCGAAGTTTCGCGGCTGAATTTACGTTCCAACGTATTCGGCTGATATGGCACACTATAAGCGCCGAACTTACGCGGCCGAAATGCCGTTGCACAACTTTGTGCAGTATCTCCGTCGGCAATCCAACCGAACTTCGGTCACCTATAATGTGTGCTCTACTACTAGTATCTTCGTCAGCAATCGAACCGAACTTCGGTCGCGTATAATGTGTGTTCTACTACTAGAATAGTTGCCGCCGAACTTACGCGGTTACGCCCGACCGAAGTTACGCTATACGCTATAACGCGACGTAATTTCGGTGTAGTGTGTCGTCAGTAATTCAAATAACAATGTAGGCGTAATCATACCAAACTTCGGTCGCGTAAGTTCGGCATGGTGTTTTAGACACTAATAAGCACATAACTTTCAAAAGTCAATGGTGACTGGTTGAAAACACTGCCTTTCAGTCTGTTGGTAGATCAAACGTATGAGTTACCACATAGTGAAGATCCAATACATAGAAAATATTATCAAGCCACATTATCAGACGTAACTCAAATACTGGCAATTCTTTTATTACGATATACCACGAATATTATTACAAAAATATGCAAGTAAACGACAAAGTACAATCAGCAAAGCGGTCAAAATGCACATTACGACTCATGCTTATCAAACGGCACCCGTTAATTCTTATCGAGTTTTTTTGTAACCACTCCGAAGAGAGGGTCTTTATAATGGAATATTATAGTTGTCTAGAATTACCGTAGCCAGGCAGGAAGGTGTATCAGAAGTGCGCAGTGGAAGGTGTAATACATCTACCTGACCACGATAGACAATATATCCAGACACAATGCACTGCGTTGCACAGTGAGTAAAGTATTGAGTAGGTACATGAAAATTTTACCTTATATCTCCTGGTGATGTTCTTGAAGTGGATCTATAGGATTAACTCATAATTTTGGCCAAAATAACAAGAGAATCGAATAGATACCAGTGTACAATTCGGCGAAGTCCTTCTCCAGACCACGATACACGTTTGCGGTTCACAAAACTTTTCACAAATGTTCAATAGTTCACAATGTCTTTTATCACAATTTACCGTTGCCAGCACTAGATGAGGCGGCATTCAAGACGGTTTACTGAATTTAGTTCAATTATACAAGTTAACTCAATTCGCGTTAATTCAAAAGGCGATATTTTACGTACGAGACGACCACGAGGTAATTTTTCAACGCGGGAAGGAAGTGACAGTTCAGTGTGACCATTGTCAGAAATTTTCAATAGACTAAACAAAATGTTACTCAATCGATCCAACCGATTTGACTTATAATAAAAACTAATTCTATTTCAAACATCCACCCGCCCCGGACCGGCCTACCGGTCCGCTAATCGGTTGGTAGACGTGACAATGTTGCAACCGCTCTCCTCAGAATCGAACCGTCCACCAAGACCTCAGCAAATCGGGGAACTCCATCAGCCCCAGTTACCAAACGAAGGATGCGCCCCCTGCGCCATCTGAGTGGCGGAAGGTTAGCCTCCTTGATCAAAACGAGGTCACCAATCTTGGGTGGATCGGTCTTGTTGGTCCACTTAACGCGTTGCTGTAGTATGTGCAAATATTCCAAATTCCAGCGTTTCCAAAAGCTCTGAGTAATCTGGCGTACCAATTCAAAGCGCGAGAGACGACCAGGTCTCGTATCAATGTAGGGGTACTCAGGCAAGGCGACAAGTGGGCGACCAATCAAAAAATGGCCCGGCGTAAGGGCCTCCAAATCATTCGGATCTGAGGAGATCGGGCACAATGGCCGAGAGTTCAAAACGGCCTCAATCTTACAAAACACAGTTGCGAGTTCCTCAAATGTAAGGACAGACTCACCGATTGTCCTGCGCAAGTGTGTTTTGGCCGATTTTACGGCGGCCTCAAATATACCACCCCAGTGTGGACAATTTGGTGGGGAAAACAACCAATTTAGCCCACGTCGGGCTAGCCTATCACCTATATCAGCCTTGTTGGTTTCAAGGAAATTAACAACGTCTTTCAAATAATTATAAGTGCCCTTGAAGTTAGTGCCGCAATCAGAACGGATCAAGGAAGGCAGCCCTCTGCGGGATACAAATCTGTGAAATGTGGCTACAAACGCCTCGGTCGTAAGCGAGGAGACCAGTTCCAAATGTATGGCCTTTGTGGAAAGACAAACAAAAACACACAAGTAGGCCTTGACAGTCTTGCTCTTTCGAAGTGTCGACGTTTTTACCAAAAAAGGACCAGCGAAGTCCGTGCCAACACCGTCAAATGTCCTGCTCTCAGTTACGCGATCTGCCGGTAAGTCCCCCATCAACGGCTGCATGGTAGAAACCTTGAGCTTATAGCAAGGGATGCAGCGAAAGACTACACTCCGAATAATTCTTCGGGCAGACAAGATCCAAAATTCGCGTTGCAAAATGGCCAACAAAGCATTACAACCAGCATGCGAATTTTTAAGGTGACGGTCAGTTACCAACAAGCGTACCAAATTACCGTCCTTAGGTAACAAAAGTGGGTGACGTGCTCCGTAAGGGAGGTTGGCGTTCTTGAGACGCCCTCCAACGCGCAAGAGACCCGTATCGTCCAAAAAGGGGTTCAATTTAGATATTGCTCCCGACAATTTCGATTTCCCTGACTTAAGGATAGCAATCTCCTTCTCAAAATGCGCCAATTGCACAGAACGAACCCAAAAGGTGAGAGACTCCTGTCGTTCCTGTGGTCCAAGTCAAACTTGTTTGGAGACACGTGCCAGGTGAGCTCAACCCCGTTGATTGTGCCTCGCGCGGATGCTTGACGCCTAGTTTGATAGGTCATTCGCTGTGGTGGGGTCCGGAATGGTTGAGTCGACCAGAAACTGATTGGCCTCGAACGCCATTTTTGTATACTTCTAATTTGCCGGGTCTACGAACACTCGCTCTTGAGAAGGTAGAATGCGCCTTCGACCCCGATTTCCTGTTGAATCGTTACAGCTCCCTCGACAAGTTGTTAGGTGTTACTGCTTGGATAAAGCGTTTTGTTTTTAATTTTAGGCACCCACAACAGAAACGTCTGACACCGTTTCTCTCACCACAGGAACGACAGGAGTCTCTCACCTTTTGGGTTCGTTCTGTGCAATTGGCGCATTTTGAGAAGGAGATTGCTATCCTTAAGTCAGGGAAATCGAAATTGTCGGGAGCAATATCTAAATTGAACCCCTTTTTGGACGATACGGGTCTCTTGCGCGTTGGAGGGCGTCTCAAGAACGCCAACCTCCCTTACGGAGCACGTCACCCACTTTTGTTACCTAAGGACGGTAATTTGGTACGCTTGTTGGTAACTGACCGTCACCTTAAAAATTCGCATGCTGGTTGTAATGCTTTGTTGGCCATTTTGCAACGCGAATTTTGGATCTTGTCTGCCCGAAGAATTATTCGGAGTGTAGTCTTTCGCTGCATCCCTTGCTATAAGCTCAAGGCTTCTACCATGCAGCCGTTGATGGGTTCTTGGACTAAACGTCTCGTATTGTCTACTGTCGCCAGAACCTTTGATCCGAACGGTTGGATCTGTCCAATTATATTTTGGGCAAAATGCTTCGTGCAGAAGCTTTGGACAGCAGGATTGACCTGGGACGAACCTCTGCACGGCACTCTTGTTGAGGAATGGACCTCCTTTGTATCCTCACTTCCTGCCGTCAACGAGATCTCTTTGCCTCGACCCATCCTTCCTCCCGGGAAGTACAAGGCCACCCTTCACGGGTTTTGTGATGCCTCGGAACGTGGTCACGCGGCTGTGGTGTACTTGCGCACAGTCAGTGCCTCAGGTCAGGTGAGAGTTTCCCTGATCATGGTGAAGAGCAAGGTCGCACCCCTTCGGACATCTCTGACCATCCCAAAATTGGAGCTCTCGGGAGCAGCCCTACTTGTACGCTTGTTGAACCACGTGTCCAGTACTTTGGGTAAAAGCATTTGCATTAATGGGACCTACGCCTGGAAAGACAGCCAAATTGTTCTTTGTTGGTTGAAGGCTTCTGTCCAAACCTTGGAGGTATTTGTCGCTAATCGCGTTTCCCAAATCCAGAAATCTGTTCCAGAGAGCTCCAATTTCGGAATGGTCAGAGATGTCCGTAGGGGTGCTACCTTGCTCTTCGCCATGATCAGGGAGACTCTCACCTGACCTGAGGCACTGATTGTGCGCAAGTACACCACGGCCGCATGACCACGTTCCGAGGCGTCACAAAACCCGTGAAGGGTGGCCTTGTACTTCCCGGGAGGAAGGATGGGACGAGGCAAGGAGATCTCATTGACGGCAGGAAGTGAGGATACAAAAGCGGTCCATTCCTCAACAAGAGTGCCGTGTAAAGGTTCGTCCCAGGTCAATCCTGCTGTCCAAAGCTTCTGCAAGAAGCATTTTGCCCAAAATATGATAGGACAAATCCAACCGTTCGGATCAAAGGTTCTGGCGACAGTAGACAACACGAGACGTTTAGTCCAAGAACAAGGCGATTCCAAGTCTACGTTATACGTAAAGATGTCTTGGACTGGTCTGTACTGAACGCCGAGAACAGCCATCATGGCGGGGTTGTCAACAATCTCAAACAAATGTGGATCCTGCTGATGATCTTCTGGCAAGCCTTCCAAAAGCGCTGGTGAGTTGGAAATCCATTTGCGCAACTCATAACCAGCGGAGGCCAAAATACCTATCAATTCGTCCCGCAGGAGGATCGCCTCGTCCGCTGTGGAGGCGCCCGAGCAATTGTCATCGACGTAAATATCGTCCTTCAAGATGGCGGAGGCTCGTGGGAAACGTAAGCCTTCGCGGTCTGCGAGCTCCCAAAGAGAACGTATTGCCAAATAGGGGCTCGACCTTAACCCGTACGTATTAGTATTGAGCTCGTAGACGACCATGGGATCACGAGGAGACTCTCTCCAAAGGATCAGCTGGAAGCGACGGTCATCAGGGTGGATAATAGTCTGCCTAAACATCATTTTTATGTTCTTATGATAATAGATAAGGAATCATGGGAGTAATTGTCTTTGAAATTTATAGTGGCTCTATCTGACATATATGTGCTTTTTATGTAATTTTGTGCTTTTAATGTACCTATGTATTTTTGTGCTGTATTGTACTTTTATGTGTGTAATGTCATGTAGTTTTGTGCTTTTGATGTTGTGTAGTGCTTCTAATGTATTTTAGAGCTTCTAATGTATGTTTCGTTTATTTTTTTTTTGTTTGTTTTTTAATGTTTCTATGTGCCCTTTGTGCTTGTATTTAGTTTGTGTGACCCTAAGCAATGTACCCATATTAATTAATGTAATTATGTCTGCAATATTATGTAATTTTTATTGGAAAAAGTGCACATGAGTTTCTCACCAGTTCTTCTCATAGTGTGTTACAACTCGGAGCTGGTACTTAGATTGATTTTAATTCTACCCAAAACAGTGGGATTAAAATTAATCTAAGCTTCGGTACATTATTTTCTTAAATATTAATAAGCATCATATAATTTTTAATTGCATTTAATGTAATGTAAGCTTTGACGTTTTTAAGCGCCCTTTGGGGCCCAAGAAATAAATTATTTTTGAATTTGAATTTGAATTTATGTCGGCTACAAAGACAACCTGATGTCGTCGGAAGCTGGTGATGACGTCACAAAGGTCCTTGACCAACTTGGGACCAGAATGCAAGCACTGGTTCAAGGATACGCCCGTAGAAGTCTGCGCAGAACCATCAAATACCATGCGCAGCTTGCCAGTCGATAGCTTTAATACCGCATGATGCGGAAGAAAGTAGTGCTCCACCGAACGCCAATCCAAATTTGACACAGACATGTGTCCCAACTGTTCATATTCCCTCATGAACTCAATGTACTTCTGTCTGAGCTCCGGATCACGACCCATGCGGCGCTCCATGGCCAACAACCTCTTTTCGGCTAAAGGTCGTGACTCACCAAGCGGAGGCCGAACAGACAGGAAGGGTAGCCTCGTAATGATCCGACCAGAACGGAGTCGACCAGTGTTGTTCTGGAAGAACAGCTCGCACTCCTCATGTTCTGGATTCAAACGGGCAGCTTGAGGGGGCTCTTCTACTTCCCAAAACCTCTGAACCGCATCAGAGAGAGCAGAGCCTACAGCCAACAAATTATCAAGTTCAGGTGGAGGAGGGTCCCTAGGTACAGGTCCCATCAAAGCAAATCCAAATATAGTCGGGATGGCAGTCAAACCATTTGGCACCAAGACCCGTTTCCCACCAATCAAAATTCCACCGAAGACATCAGAGCCAATCAACAAATCGATTTGTCCCGGTGTGTCAAATTTGGGGTCTGCCAGTTCCAATCCCGATGTCAAATTCACCACAGCAGCAGGTAGCTGCTTCTGTGGGTGCATGCCCAAAATATTCTTCAGCACAATAGCCGAGGTTTTAATCCTCGGGTGTGAAGATTCAACAGGGCCAAACAAAACCTTAACTTGCCCTTCAACATTAGAGGCTACGTCACCTATGCCCCGTATACAATTTGGAAATAAACCCATATTTAATTTACCCTGCCCTACTAAACAAGTGGAAACAATGCAACCTTGTGAACCTGTGTCCAATATAGCACGGACAACAACAGAGGTCCCCGTGGGTCCCCAGACCCTAACAGCAACCGTTGGTAGGATAACGGTCTCAATGGGGGAGGTTGGAGTTATAGGGCATGGGTCAATGACCTATTGTTGCCTGGGCGGCGACCGTTGGCCAGGACCAGGCAAGTCAAAACGAGGGTGCGGCTTGAAGTCCTCAAAGGCGCGATGACTCGATCCGCGCGCCATTTGTGGGGGGTCATAATGACGCACCCACCCAAAACGAGGTGGGCGCGAGTCAAGGCGGGGACGCTCCGCCAAAGGAGGGACATACCTGGGGCAGCAGTCATGGTGCTGGTGAATCTGAACAGCACATTCAGGTGCGCGAGAGAGAGGAGGCGTGCGCACGCTACGGTTCTCCAAGCGGGGTGAGTGGCGATCAATTGAGCGAGGCGACTCTCGGCTGCGCGCCGGTGAGCCTCGGCTGCCACCTTCAAAACACCCGCCCGTGCGCGGCGTCGGCTGGTTGGACAAGCGGCCTACCTCTCTGGCATTCACACAGAGAATGTCCAAATGCTGTCCTCCACAGTGAGGACAGGGGCGAGAGTTTGGGCAGTCTCGCTGGTAGTGGGACCCCAAACAAGAGAAGCAAAGGCGGCGGGCATTCGCGATGCGCCTACGAGAGGCGACATGTAGGTCCGAGAATGCCCTACAACTGGCCGTTCTGTGCCCCGTGACCTTGCAGTAGGAGCACTCCGCTGGGCTCTTCGTGACCGCAAAGCGAGGAGGGCGCCGGTCAACATTGGCTCGGGTGTGAACGCAAGCCTGCTCCTTGACCTTGGGCGGCTGCGACTTAGCCGGTGTGTCACCACCGGAGTTGTCCAAGACCCGGCACTCATCCTCCAGGAACTTCTCCAGGTCAGCAAAGGGGGGCAGATGGGTCGCGCTATCCCCACCAAAGCGCTGCTCAAAACGCGACCTCAGGTCGGCAGGCAGCTTCTTCAGCACAATGTGCACCAATAGATAGGACCATTGGTCCACGGGCAGGTCAAGGCACTTAAGTGCGTTGATGGCCACCAAAAGCGGGTTCAAAAGTTGGGTGCGCAACCCAGAGACCCTGGTGAGCGTCGGCAAACCCAAAATCTGCTCGATGGGCGTGTCGGCGAGGCCACGCTTATTATGGTACCTACGGGTGATTAGGTCCCGAGCCGTCTGGTACGCCTCGTCAGACACGGGCAGATGCTGGATGAGGCCCTTAGCCTCCTCATCCAGAACCGACATTAAATATGCCAATTTTTGTGCTGGCCGAAGGTCAGCCCTGTCATTGACCAGGCTGTCGAACAAATTAATGAAGCCCAGGTAGCTTCCTAGGCAGCCATCAAAATAGGGGAGGTCCAAAGTAGGGAGCCTACTCACCAGCCCCGGTGCTGACCTAGGAAGCTCCTGCTTCAGGCCGGGTTGCCCTTCCCTATCGGCAACTAGTTGTCTCGCAGTATTGGAGACAGCATCATACAGGTCTAAGACCTGGGCATAGTCTTCGCTGACCTTATTTCGCTGGTCAGCAGTGAAATCAGTGACTGACACTTCGAGACAGCAAGCGCTGAAAGTGCGGAACTGCAGTTCCACACTTGCCAGGCGATCATCGATCCGCTCGTACCTTTGAAGTAAGGCCTGCTGGCGATCAGGCCGGTTCACTAAAGTACTGGCCGAGGCAAACCAGCGCAAATCTGATGCAATAGCACCAGCAGCCGCACGCAAGTCCTTGATAGCTGACATAATCAAAATTCAAAAGAGCCCGGACAAGCGTTAAATAATATTAACAATCAAAACTTAATTTCTCTCAATTCTTTGAAACCAACAAAGTATTAGCCTATTTACTGCAAGTGCAGGCAAGTGACAGGTATCTACTGTCCAACAAAATTAATAGTTTCAATATATTGAAACAAACACAAAAGTTATCAAAAGTTGTAACTTATAACAAATTAAAAGTTGAACTTCAAATTAATTAATGAATTATTTGCAACAGACAGATTGGTTGTGTAATTTGAGATATACAATAGTAAGTAAGCACAGAATATGTGTTACCTAGCAATATTATCTATATTATAACAAAACAAAGTTTATTAATGTGACCCGCCCAAGTGGCAAGGTCAAGTTGGTTGTTATAATGTTTATGAATATATGCAATAAACTAAATTTACTAAATTTATTGATACATACAGCTGTTATGTATCCAAACAAACTGACTTATTAATGCAACAACAAATTGAAGTTAGATTTTTCAACAATACAAATCAACAATTACTGATTGAGGTTATGTGTGACAATGTGTTTCAAATTATCTAGGTCAACTTATACAATTAAATATTATGTATTTTAGACAATAACTGACCTGACAAACACTACAATACTGTCTACAAGGTGAGATATATAGCTCATACAACACCAATCTGAGTTCAGATACAATCAACGGCTAAGATACAAGTTTACAATATAGGCACAGTTAACCACGCTCTTGCTATCAAAAGTTATGTCTGGAATTACCGTAGCCAGGCAGGAAGGTGTATCAGAAGTGCGCAGTGGAAGGTGTAATACATCTACCTGACCACGATAGACAATATATCCAGACACAATGCACTGCGTTGCACAGTGAGTAAAGTATTGAGTAGGTACATGAAAATTTTACCTTATATCTCCTGGTGATGTTCTTGAAGTGGACCTATAGGATTAACTCATAATTTTGGCCAAAATAACAAGAGAATCGAATAGATACCAGTGTACAATTCGGCGAAGTCCTTCTCCAGACCACGATGCACGTTTGCGGTTCACAAAACTTTTCACAAATGTTCAATAGTTCACAATGTCTTTTAACACAATTTACCGTTGCCAGCACTAGATCAGGCGGCATTCAAGACGGTTTACTGAATTTAGTTCAATTATACAAGTTAACTCAATTCGCGTTAATTCAAAAGGCGATATTTTACGTACGAGACGACAACGAGGTAATTTTTCAACGCGGGAAGGAAGTGACAGTTCAGTGTGACCATTGTCAGAAATTTTCAATAGACTAAACAAAATGTTACTCAATCGATCTAATCGATTTGACTTATAATAAAAACTAATTCTATTTCAAACAATAGTACTTTGTTGTTTCACGTGATAAACGAAATTTAGAAGGATTTTTGTAGCTTATATTTAGAACTAGAGGACCCATGCTGCTCCACAGCATATTATAATATTATAAAAAAGCTCTTACATAGGAATAGCAGTTTTGCTAAAATGGTAGGTAGTTTTGGTAAAACGGTAGTTTTGGTAGGAATGGTAACTTTGGTAGCAATCGTAAGTGACAGTTCTACCAAGACTACTATTTGTACCAAAACTACTATTCGTACTAACACTATCATATGTACCATTTTAAAAAACTACAATTTCTACCAAAACCGCCGGTGCTGTCCAAAGTACCTTTTCTCTCACAACTACTATTCTTACCAAAGCTACAATTTCTACCATAACTACCACTTCTAATATAATTATATGACAATAGTACTATGAACCGCTGTAACATGTTCCACATAAAAAAAAATATTTTCCGTGTGGTGACGGATTAAGTAATACCTACGGATTGTCACCACCCCATATCATCCCATGGTTGTCGTAAGAGCTGACAGAGGGAGCATTTTATGCATAGAACAGCACTGTAAGAGAAGGAAAACTTGATAAAAACCCTATACCAACCCGTTTGGCCAGCGTGGTATATATAGTAGGCCAATTCCTCCTTTGAAAGGAGAGGCCTAGTCCAGCAGTGGACTGTTAAAGGCTGATGATGAGAAAAAAAATTTTGATAGAAGAAAGTCCGTAATTTAAAAACACAAAAAATTTCCTAACATAAAAAGTAATTTACCCGTCTGTAGGATTGATGTTCCCAACATTAGGCGGAAATTACACTACATTTGGGGAAAATTCCTCGGGTCGCAGGTATACTGACGTCGTTACCGCGACCCCGTCATGAGGTTCGATACAGGAACACCGTGGTGTTTTAGTGGGTATGCCCCCCCGAATATCTATGGGGGAGAGCCGAGCCACACATCCCCCTTCCACCTGCCCCAAACTCGGTACAGATTTGGCGGAGGGGTCCCTTTGAGGAATAGTCCGTAACTGGATTTCATTGCGAAACAAAAAAAAGGGGGAAATTTCCTTAAGGTTAACTGGTAACATTCGGTGAATATTACCTGCCATCAGCGATAATTCACTTTAGTGATAATTTTACCAACATCGGGTATAATTTTTCACACCTCCACACTCACACCCGTATGAAAGGAGGCATAACGGTTTTTCCTGTCAGTTACCGCAAGGAACTTATTAGATGCCATGAAAATATTTTTAAAATTTAGAACCGTCCATGTACAGAGAAAGCAATGGAATCTTAAGAAATTTATAGGAAAATATTGAAAAATAAGTTCAATGTCCACACCTATCTTCCTTCAAACTTACCCAATTTAAATGAGCATACCATCAAATGAAAGAGCTCTTTTCAGCGCGTGTTTTAGAACGAAACGCCTACCTCAATAAGAAGCAGATATATAGAAGCAGAAAGTCATTGACTACGGCTACGAAAACGTAAAAAATGTATGGGAGGAAACTGTTTTTGCATATAACTTGATGAATGTGCAAGTTAGATAATTTCTAATGCTTGATGACAAATTTATGCAGCGAGAGCTTTCATTTAAAAAAAAAAAACATCCGAATTGGTTGGGTAGAACCGGCTGGCCGACTCGTATTATAAAACACAAATTCTTTTAATATATAGATTACAACGAGAGGTAACATAAAGACATATTATTTGAGAAATGCACTTAGGAACATTCTGGTTTATTGTCAGCTAAATTTTTGACACTTTCGCGATTTGTACATCTCAATCGCGTAGATACTTTATTGTAAGGTTAAAAATACCTCTTTTGCCTTGTAATTATCATACCAATAACAAAAAACTCAGTTTATATTTGTGCTAAATACCTGCATTTCTTTTCTGATTATTTGTATCGTCAAATAAAGCCCTATTTTTGATTTTATATCATCATCATCTCATGACTGTATATAAGATTTTAGAAAATAAACTAAGAAATTAAAAAGTAACAGTCATCTACACAGCTCTTTCTTTCTCATTTACACTTCCTTCATTTTGTCATTATTTCTTACTGCCGTATTAACAGGTCTTTAGTAGATCACAATATAAATAGTGTTTTAGAAACAACAATTTGTATATGCACCATAAAATGTTATAGCATACTGCGAAGAACTGCAATTAAGGTTCAAACTTTCTTCCTTATTTCTTTAATAAAGTTTACTTTCAAAGTATTTTGCTATCTAGTGAGACAGGGTTGACATAGTTTTAATTAATGTACACTGTGTGGTAGCGCCATCTACCTTCCTATCTATAACGAATCGCATCAAGATCAATCGTTCCACGTCTAGTGCGAGCGATACCATATTTCCGTCCCGCTCTATCCCACTCCCTGGAAGAGGCACTGCCTTCGCCTGATTCGTCGACGCGATCGTGGACGCGAGTGACAGTCGAGAACATTCCGCTCGCTGAGAACGCCGTCTCGATACCGTACCGCGCCGCACCGTTGTATGTGATTTATTACCGCTTCCACCAAGGAAAACCCGCTCGCGAATGGTGAATTGAAGTGAAAACAAGCAGCTGCATCACGAAACCACCAGGAGACTGCCCTACGGAAACGAAGAAGTTTGTATAAGGTAGGTGCCCTCCATCCTTGAAATATCCTATACCCACTCAATCACCCCTTCCCGTAATCATCTCCTTTCTAGGCGACCCAGAACTCGCCCTAATACAGTCCATTTTCCTGCTCCAAATCGCCTAGAACCCTACGATTTCGGTGTAAAGCCGAACCATTTTTTTGGTCCTTCGAGCCGGATTAATTTACGTTTTATACGTTATACCGCTATACCTAGGCAGTTATAGCACCTAGCTATACTCCTTATATATTCACATAACCGTCACATGGTTATTTCCGCCCGCATTAGTAGGTAAACTTTTATGTAGCTACCTACTTATTAAATTATTATTTCTGCAACTATCATAGTTGTCTTATAAATCTCATATTTCAAGCAACTTTTAATTCCTCAGCGCTAAAGTGTTGCCTACTTAGCCTACTTAGGTAAAATAATAGATACATTAGATATTCTTATTTTGTTTCGTTCTCATTAGCTTATACTTACGTAAGCATGTCACAACAAAAGAAGTCACGCGTGTCGGAAGACAAAGAGATGACAATCTTAGAAGCAAAACGCAATATTTTATTTGAGCGCATTCAAAATATCTATGAATGCTCAAAAACCGCATCTATGTCTGACAGTAATAGCGAAGCATTTCTCAGTTATTGTATAACAGTAGATAGTATTCGAACAGATTTTCATAAGTTGTTAGACGATTATAACGCAAGATTACTTTCTATCAATCCTGATGAAAAACCGAACTATCAGGCGTATACCTCATTCGAAGATCTTTATTGTATTATTAAGCGTATACAATCGCAATTGGAGGGTAAATGTTCAGCAGAGCCCGTTGCCCGCAAAGCGAGATTACCGCCAATCGAGATTATGTCGTTTGACGGAGATATACGAAATTGACCGTTATTCTATGCGAGTTTTAAGTTTACAGTGCACGATAATGGTTCTCTGACAGATGCTGACAGGTTGTACTATTTAATAGGTAAACTGTCACCGAAGGCCCAGTCCGTATTTGCAGGTGTCACACCCAGTGCTGAGAATTATCAGGTCATATTTCAGTCACTACTTGACAGATATCAGGACACGCGCGTCCTAGCGTCTACGTACTTTGACCAAGCTTTAAATCTCAAACTGTCCGGCAACGCGTCTGTCTCGAATTTCCAGCTGTTTATTGATAACTTCGTAACCACGGTTAATTCTCTTAGGAATTTAAAATTAGAAGATCTTTCCGACTTTATGTTGCTTCAACTCGCTTTAAAAAAGTTTGACACTGATACAATTCGCGCATTCGAGATGACGGAACGCAATAATAAAATACCTACACTAGATAGTTTTATTTCGTTCATCAAAGATCAGTGTCGAATATTTCGTAATACGCAGTCGGGTTCACCTGGCCCGTCTAACACTAACAACAACAAACAAAGGTTGAATAAATCGCGAAATAGTAATAATAACTCGGTCCCTAATCCACAATCTTACGTAACATGTTCGGAATCTAATAGTAATAAATCACAGAAGTGTCTGTGCAGTAATATAGTGCACGACCATTACTATAAGTGTCCCACCTTTAATGATTTAAATCCAATTGCTCGTTTTAAATGCGTAAAAGATAACAAAGCTTGCATTAATTGCTTAAGCATAAAACATAAAACGAGTAATTGTTCCAGTAGAACGAGATGTCGCTCATGTAATCAAAAACATCATACACTGTTACATTTTGATAAAAATAACCGGTTGTCAAGTCAAGCCGCTAACCTTGACACACTTACGAGTACGTCGCAAGTGCAGAACACGGTAGCTGCGCCTTCCGCGTCTGAGGGCGAAGTATCGTTGTGTACGACATCGCAAAACGCAGTTTACGGCGTCTAAGACTGTTCTGTTAGCGACAGCGCAAGTTATCGTATATGATGTTAATGGGTCGCCGCACATGGTACGTTGTCTGCTAGATAGCGCATCTCAGACCAATCTAATAACATCGGAATGCTTCAAACGCCTCGGATTATGGAATAACTTTAAAAATACTAACTCAACCGTCAAAGGGATAGGCGGATCAGTAAAGCATTGCAGGGGTTCCGTAAATATTAAAATACATTCGCGTTTTGATAGGGACATTAATTTTAACATTTCTTCGCTTATCGTGGAGCGTATCACGGACGCATTGCCGAACGCTAATGTAGACGTAGCATCACTCACTCATCTCGAGTCGTTGCCGCTAGCCGACGCGGAGTTTGCGAATCCGGCAGGCATTGATCTTTTGATCGGAGCTTCAATATTTCCGCACTTGCTACTAACTAAAATAGTACGTAGTGAGCGATATGATTTACCGCCCGCTATTGAGACGGTACTTGGGTATGTGATTACGGGTACCGTACCTACGTTACATACTTCTCATTGTATTACGTCTTGTTGTTGTTCTGCTCTTCAAGAGATCAAGGTGGGTGCTAAAACTGTGTGTAAGATTAATTAGCTATGCTATGCTATGCTATGCTACGCCATGCTATGCTACGCTATGCTATGCTAAGCTACGCTACGCTACACTATACTATACTACACATCCGCTTTGTATATAGATGACATTGCCTGTAATGTCATACCCGCTCCGCTAGCAATTTCGCTTTGTGAAGAGCTTATTCAGCTTTTCAAGCGAGGCCAGTTTGATCTTGTCAAATGGACAAGCAACTCTAAGGAGGTTCTCGCACGCATACCAGATTCTCATAAAGCTTCTCCAGACATTGAGTTTGAGAAGTCTGTACCGCATAAGGTTCTCGGTTTACGCTGGGACAAATCCTGTGATAGTTTTCGGTTTGACGTCTCACCACCAGATGATAAGTGCACCAAACGCACTATGCTGTCCACAGTGGCTCGACTATGGGACATAATGGGTTTTGTGGCTCCCACAATTTTGTACGCCAAGCTCTTGATCATAGAGCTTTGGCTATCAAAATGTGAGTGGGATGAAACACCCCCTGACCATATTGTCGCTGCTTGGGGCCAGTTTGTATTGAGCTTACCGCGCTCAATCAAATTACTATTCCGCGTCATCTTGGGTTGGTAGATGGATGTACCATCAACTTAATAGGTTTCGCTGACGCCAGCGAGCGTGCTTACGGCGGAGTCGTATATCTGCAAGTCCGCATTGGTTCTTACTACTCGGTGTAGTTAGTTTGTGCCAAGTCTAAGGTCTCGCCTGTTAAACCATTTCGGTTGCGAGACTGGAGTTGTGCGCGGCCCTTCTGCTGTCTCAGTTGCTCCGCAAGGTTCAAGACACAGTTTTGCCCCACTACCCCATTAATAAAATACACGCATTTTCCGACTCCAAAGTAGTGCTCGCTTGGATTCGTTCTTCTCTTCACCGCTGGCAGACTTTCGTCGCCAACCGCGTTAGTAAATTGATTGAACTTGTTCCCGCTACTTGTTTCAATCACGTCGCGGGTTATCGTACTCGTCTTTAGGAAGAACGTTCCATAGATCATATTGACTGGAAGTTTATTCCACCAGCATCACCACATTTCGGTGGATGTTGGGAAAGCATGGTCAAAGTAATTAAAACGCATCTCTTCAAGGTTATAGGTCAACAGATCCTCTCTTACGAAGAGCTTTAACTGTCCTTGCACAAGTCGAGGCATTGATCAACTCGCGTCCGCTTCCAACTCAGTGAGATCTAGCCTGAAGTTGGACTTACCTCTTAGTTTAAGTATTTAGTTAGTAGTTTTCGCTATTATTGCGTTTGTAGCTTTCGCTAAAGTTAATTTAGATTAATTTTATTGTCATATCGCTGTCTTAGCCTATTGATGGGTTATGCGGTAGTACACCCAACATAGCTAAGTTCAATTCTATTTTTTTTAAAGGCAACCCTTTAGGGCCGGGGGGATATGGTAGCGCCATCTACCTTCCTATCTATAACGAATCGCATCAAGATCAATCGTTCCACGTCTAGTGCGAGCGATACCATATTTCCGTCCCACTCTATCCCACTCCCTGGAAGAGGCACTGCCTTCGCCTGATTCGTCGACGCGATCGTGGACGCGAGTGACAGTCGAGAACATTCCGCTCGCTGAGAACGCCGTCTCGATACCGTACCGCGCCGCACCGTTGTATGTGATTTATTACCGCTTCCACCAAGGAAAACCCGCTCGCGAATGGTGAATTGAAGTGAAAACAAGCAGCTGCATCACGAAACCACCAGGAGACTGCCCTACGGAAACGAAGAAGGTTGTATAAGGTAGGTGCCCTCGATCCTTGAAATATCCTATACCCACTCAATCACCCCTTCCCGTAATCATCTCCCTTCTAGGCGACCCAGAACTCGCCCTAATACAGTCCATTTTCCTGCTCCAAGTCGCCTAGAACCCTACGGTTTCGGTGTAAAGCCGAACCACTGTGCTCTTCGGTATTTTTCAAATTAAACAAGGTAGGTGTACTAGCTAGTTTTAGTGGTGTTTTAATGTGAAGCTATGGAAGAGGTATGTCGATGATATCTTTTGCATCATAAAGGGGAACCAGCAAGACATGGAACAATTCGCAGACAAATTGAACTCCATACATCCGAACATCCGATTCACATACGAAATGGAGGTAGACGGATCGTTACCCTTTCTCGACGTTAAAGTGACAGTGAGAGATAATGGTACCCTTGGACACACTGTATATAGGAAACCGACACACACAGATAGGTATCTTAACGCGAACTCGCACCACCATCCGCGGCATTTGGATTCCGTTGTGTCATCGTTAGTGAACAGAGCGTATGACCTGTGTGACCCTGAACAATTAAATAGTGAACTGTCACATGTTCAGGAGGTACTTAGGCGCAACGGATACAAGAAGAAGATACTCCGTCTGAAGAGAAAAGATCGTAAACCTGAAGTGAGCAGAGTGCCGGCTTATATGCCGTATCTAAAGGGAGTAACGGACAAGGTTGGAACAGTACTCAAGAAATACTCCATTATGACTGTATACAGTCCGTTCTCTAAGATAGCATATAATCTGCGTACCCCAAAGGATGTCATTCCTCTCCAAACACCTGGCGTCTACAAAGTCGATTGCAGCTGCGGTAGTTCATATATCGGGCAGACTAAGCGTACAATCGCTGAAAGAGTAAAGGAACATATCGCAGCTGTGAAAAGCCGACATATTAATAAGTCGGCTATAGCTGAGCATTTGTTGGAGTCTGGACCAAACCACTAGATAGAACTGCATCAACCACAAGTCTTATCCACCGATCGTCACTATTACTCCAGGATAGTACGTGAAGCGGTAGAAATCAAGAAGTATAACAATTTCAACCGGGAGGATGGATATAGATTATCGGCTACTTGGAATCCAGTCATCAGCAAATGTAAACACCGCCGCAGTGATAAATCTCAACAGTGTGTAGACGTCATTAGTGTAGTGTGTCGGAGTACCGACAGTGCGAACTTAAATAAAGACCAAGTGAGGGTAGGTGCCGAAACCCGCACTTCCACAAGACGGTGCTGAGCTCTCATCAGTCTCTCCGCGACCACGCTCGGTGCAAAACGAGCGAAACGTCGGAAACAAATAGGTATTTATACCTTAAATAAATTAATTGTACGCGATTAAGACCCGCTAATTTATTTTGTATGAGACGTACGTATATTTTTCAGTTGTAAAAAATAGTTTGTGACTATTTTACCTATTACGCTATCCAAAAAGTGCAATTGAAAAATATGATTGCCGCGAGTTCAGTTATTTTTTGTAGCTCTAAGTTTGTAGAAGCCTCATGACAAATAAAATAAAATGTAGTAGGTACAGGCATTATTGGGCATGTATTCTCTAGGGGTTCTATTCACTTAGACAAAGTATATTTAGTTTTAAATTTCAAATTCTGTGCATGGAGTTTACCTTACCTAAGTTTTGATATCCCTCAGGTGTACACTACTTTACAATGTCCATTTTGTGAATTAGATAGACATGTCGTACGTAATTTTAATTTTGTAGTATTTTTGCTACATTAGTGATGCCAGTTACAAAGCCTGTTATGATAATAAGTGCTTTATTATCCTTCATTAAAGTTGCAAGTATTTGGACAGTTGATGTATCGATTGTCGCTTTGGTGCCTGTAACAAGTATTTGTATGGTAAATGCTGCTAGTTAGTCTCAGTTGAGTATCCTTCTTGCTCCCAACATAACTATGGTTGATAAGTACTTCGCCACGCAGAGATTATACTTATTAGGTACTGGTAATGTTTCCAGCAATCCCAAATAAGAAATCACTACTGACGTCATCACTACATTTATATATATCATTCCGCCTCCACGGTTCCTCAAGCTATATATAACCTACATTGCCATTTCAGCTTGACTATTTCTGACTTGGTTTTGGTTAACATGAAGTTCGGATCTACTTATTTTTGTCAGGGCACAGTGTCTTAAACTTTATCAGTGTCATATACTTGAGATGCAATAAAAATTATGAGACGGTGAATTTATGTAGAACGGAGGTATGATGGGGCATTTTTAGTGCTCGTAAATATCGTACAAGGCATCAAATAAATGAGGAACTACATTTGTTTACTCTACATTACCTGCAGTTTTAATAAATTTCTTAGATAAATGTTACTTTTATTGTACTTATGATATGTCTTAGCTGTCTTTGAAAAGATCACTTATTTTCTTTTTCATCAGTCGTATATAAGTTGCTCTCCGCGTAGCTCTTTTCCAGTATTGGGAACAAACTATGTTTGTTAAATTATAGTAGGTATAGTATAGTATAAAAATAATTTACTAAACTTTGTCGTTCCTTTATGGCACGCATATTATTGTATAGATTTACGCTCAAATGGGTAAAGCTCAAATAATATCCCAAAAAAGATTCCTTTGTCATCAATCATCAACAACTGAAACGCTCACACAGAAAAGAAATGCCATTTTCCTGGCTCTCATCTTTCTTTGACCTTCTCATATACATTTTTACCACTTTCTCTTACAAAATAACTTCTAAGTGCACTGCAATGAAAATGCATTTTATTTTTGCAAACTCAAATTCAAATCGCTTTAATCACTTGAAGCTGAATCAAAGCGCAGGCAAAGTTATTTATTCCTCGAGTTCATCGCATTTATAAGGCCAACTTGTGTGAGTTCACTTTCTTTGTGTCACTGTGTATTCCTTAAATTCATTGCTCTGAGGTATAGGTGATAGCTATGTACGCAAGAACGGTTTTTTACAAGAAACAACATTATACTTTATATTCAAAAAGTGGTCGAAAATGCTTATTTATAGATTACATTGATTCAAGAGTTTTGATGACTGGAGGAATATATATGAGCATCCCAGACTTTAGCTCTTTAGTAGCATAACACTATATACAATAAAAAAAAACTAACATAACATTCAGAACTTTTACTAATTTACTATGGCACAATAAAAATATGTATGTCATACCTTCTACTGTAAAGTAAAAAACCGTTTTAAAAGTAACTCACTATTAGTATTTTTTACACAGGTAGATCCTTTTAGATAGAAAATGTTAGTTATCGCTCGTTTAATAATGTGCCCGGTAGATGGATAAAGGCTCGCCCCTATTACAATGGGACTGAAACATAACTGGCTAAGTGTGGGTGTGTAATTCACCTTCGCAACCCCTACGGGCATAAAAGGCGTGAAGTTATGTTGTTATGTTAGATCCCCGTTAGCCCGGTACCCGCTTAGCCCTTATCGCTTAGACACACATACTTCGAGGAACAGTTTAAATTGCTTTTTCAGGCGCAGTGCTTCTATTCTGCTACAGACAATACTACACAGTCTTAGATCAAGTTAGTCCCGACTAACAGTTCTCAAAAGATGTTGCTTAAATGAACCTAGAATCTCAACTACAAATTTGTAATAATGCATTTGGAAGATAGTCTGCTCATTTAAGATTTATTACCTGGGTAAATTGGGAAGCTGAATTCTTTGAAATAACTGTTTAAAAATCAATTGTGAAGACGAGGTCTTTAGTTATGATATGAATTTTATATTAGGGAATAAAGTGATTCAGACTTAGCAAGATGGCCAACTGAATTGATTTGATTTAGTTTTCTACTGCCCTTATCTATTATGAAAAATGCAATTTAAGTTAGTCTTTATTGTGTCTGTATTTCTTCTTATGCCAGGCTACGGGTGATAAAAATTTCGATCGCTTGACAACGACGTTGAAAAAATTACAACTATGTGATGTAAGGTATCAATACAATTTACATATAACATAAATAAAACAAGATTTCAAGATTTTTACAATGTTATAATAGTAACATTCAAAACATCTTATAAAAAAATTACAACCTTTAAAAAAATATTTTTGGACTACATCTATATATATATTCATCGACTAACGCTCTACATCCCCGCTCTTATTGCCTCATAGGAAACTAGGGCAAGCCTGAAATATCCTTTAGATGTTATTCTCGCTTAAAAATATCTATTTTAATATTTTTATGCACCAGTCTATTTTCTATGCTGCACGTTGGATACGTTACAATAAATAGCCTTTACTCCATACCCGTTAAGTATACCACGTTATACTTATATATTGACCAATAAAACCCAGCCTCCGTAACACTCGTTTTACCCCTAAACTTGGTAAAACTAAACCGGTTCCGTGTAAAACTTTAAAACGTTTCCCTAAAACTGTGAGAGGGCGCTGACCTCGGAACGGCAGGTGTGCGGTGAACGCGATTCATGGACGGAATTTCTTTCACGACAGAGGAAGAAATCCGAACCTTACTATTTGTTTCGAAGCTTTATACCTTGTTTTGTGTGAGAAATTATATGTTATTCGTTTTATTTCTGAGAATTGTTTTCACTGATGTCTAATCTTTGCTTTCTTGTAGAATGTATGCTTTGTTTTATAATGTGGCTTTTAGGTGAAAATTCATCTTGGTTGTACTTAGAAATTATAGCTCTTTTAAATCTGCCAACTTGATATACAAGCAGGCTGTCCTGGATGTGGTGTATAACTACGACCCTATTCTATTGATATTTGAAGCATTAGCTCTTGGAAAATGATTTATTGCGCTGCCCGCGTAAGGAATAGATCCTTGGCTTGATAGCCTACATTGCTCGAACCTATGTGGAGATTTTTAAAGCAATCTGTAGAGTAGATTTATTTCCTGCTTGAGATTTTTTATTGCAGCGAGCATGTATGAAAAGAGTAATGAGTGAAGATGAATCGCGTGAGGTTTGTAAGGATAGAAGCTAGTGGCAATCTGTTTTCTGTATAAAAAGGCGTGATATAATTATGTATGTATCTATTTTTACTGTATTTATTACGTAATTCCATGAAATACAACCACATGTTTCTTTTATATAATTGTTAAGTCGCAATTGTTTCCCTTATAATGATGACTGATGCTAGAGAATTTACGCACACTACTTGTACAACATACAGCAATTAATTTCGTAATAAAAAAGAAACACAGTCGAGATAGGAAAAAACCCTTAACATATTTTAAATTCAGTGAACTAAACTACCGCACAAAGCTCGGAATAAACGTGAATAGTACACTGAACTTAACTAACTAGACGTTAAAAGTTAACAAGATATTATTTAGTATTTAGTCAACTACAGCACTGTATAACTGTTGAGTTATCCAACACCGCTTTATATGAATTCTCTTGCGAGCCACATGGTAGTCTCCGCAACTGTGCACTTGAAACCTAATGTTCGCAAACTTAGGACATGTTTATTCTCTTGAAAAGACCTGGATGTGCGCTTGCACACAATATAAAAATGCATTATTTTCCCCTTTTCCGTGGCGTTTCACTTTGAAATAACTTCTAAGTATTGGGGCCTTGGGCTTACGTTAAAATAATATAGTATAATATTATTTGATTATTTACAGATTACGACGAAAATGGACGAAGTTTTGTCATAACATGGAAATGGCGAGCATGCATGCGACGGCTGCAAGCTTGCTCTAGAATTTTTAAGGACATTTATTCGTATAAATGTAAAATGGACGATTTGTTTACAGATTTCATTTTAAAGAAGCTCTTATTAGTCCTGGAAGTATGCGTTCAAGTGATTTTGTTTGCTTTGAGTATGATAGCTGAAATTTTTGAGTTTCTTTTCACAAATTTTCATGTAGTATAAAATCTACCCTGAATTCACACACAGCAATGCTGCTCCCAAACTAGGCTTAGTCTTTAACCCGGGGTCATGGGGGTGGAAAAGTGTAACACGGACGTTGGGGTGGGTCTCACAGACCCGTTTATTAGATATTAGTTATTTCAATACTTTATTTAACCACCTATTAAGCCGACGGTAGCTCTTCACATCACTGTGGTTGGATTGTGGTCGGAGTGAATGCGGCGCCCGTGGTTCCATTAAGAGTGCCTATATAACTGATTCATTTGAATCGAATTCTAAAGCTGCCACGCAATAATTTGTCCTTGAGTTTTCTTCTTCAAATGTACCGTTTAATTTGCCGTTGTTGGAATGTCAAAGCGTTTATACGTTTTAGGTTGAATGCAATGTATTTCAGTGACGTAATCAGATTATGTCGGCAATTAATATGTACCGTCAATTTGTATAATATGTATGTATTTACGAAAAAAAAGTATATATGTATGTTTATCCATTGTCTAATACCCATAGTACAAGCTCTGCTTAGTTTGGGACTAGATGGTGTTGTGTGATTGTGGTAGAATCATAATAAATAAATACTTATGCATATAAAGAGGTATTAATACTTTGAACATGTTACTTAATGCGACCAAGAACTTACATGATAAACAAAGCGCAAAAATTAAGTTGAATAATTATATTTATCGTATTTCTATAACCATGTGTAGTTATAAACGTTCGGAGCTAGTTTAATTTTATTTTCACCGATATGTCCATACTTGATCAACGGCTACTGCCAGCGCCTAAGCTTTTTAACCGACTTCAAACAAAAAAAGAAGGAGGAGGTTCTCAATTCGGCCGGTATATATTTTTTTTTTCGATGTATGCACACCGATTTCATCGAGGTTTCTGAACCGATTTACGTAATTCTTTTTTTGTTTGATGCGAAATAGTTTCGAATTGTTCCCATAAACATTTTATTCATGTAGGCCCAGTAGTTTTTATTTTATGAGCATTTTTTTATTTATTTTCACCTATCCTTAAGGCTGAAATTCCTATGAATAATAATTGTGACGGCTGGTGTCATGTCAAATTGTCATCACTTCGGTCACTAAGGACTACTGACGTCTACACTTTATGCGTCGACACGACAAACTGGCCGGTACTCAAACATAATAATTAGCAAACAGGTTTGAAGACTATTTCATTATTTGGAAATGACAGTTTTAAGTTAGATGACGTAAGCACTCTGTCAAGTATTCGCTAAATTCGGCACTAATTGATAACAAGGCGATGGCCGTGCTGATAATACATCCGCTTTACGTTCTGAAGGCATGGGTTCAAATCCCAATCAAAACAGTTATAGTTGGTGCCACGAGAAGATAGACTTTTTGTAAACAAACATTCAGGGCTTCACAACCGTTTTTCAGACAGTTGTGTTTTAGATTTTATACTTTTTTAACAGTATTTTTTTATTGAATGCCTAATTATACCGCTATGTTTCTAAATTTATATTGTTAAATTTTACTGAAATAAAAATATTAGATTTTGTGTTTGAATGGTCGAATGTTCATAAATTTGCCAATTTATTTGTCATTTTACACGTAATTTATTCTGTAAATTAATGCAAAATAGAGTACCATGTGTGTTAATGATAGAGTACACACATGTTACTCTATTATGGACAAGATGTTTTTTAATCATAGACAATAAATCATTTGCTTAAAGTAGCCTACCTATCCTAAAATATTAAATTATTGACCAACAATTAATAATATTACAGATAACTAGCTAGTATATTGCATAAAAAATATAGGCATGGAGATTTTACGTTGTCTGTGAATGAAATCGTTAGAATGAACTTAAACAAAATCCATTAAAAGTTACCGTAATCCGAAAACGCAATATTTTTTAGGTAAGTAAAAATAATTTTCTGCGCGACTAATAGTTTGCCATCTGCTATTTTGCACTCGCTTTTTCGAGATGCCGGCAGCAGAAAGAGCGTTGCGATCCTATAAACTTATATTTATCTTTACATTTACCCCTTCTTGACAACTAAAAAAATTAATTTTGTACTCTAATAAATGCATGTTAAGCCTAACAATGTAACATGTCAATGAACTAACGCCAAATGTTGACATTCTAGGCGTCAGTACCTCAAATCATTAAAAGATCCTGTTGACAGCGCATAATATCGATAAAGACCCGATCCATTGACATATTACTTTTCAATGACACGTATTTATGTACCGTTGCGCTCATTGGATTTGACATTAATTGTTTTTGACAGAACTATCGCTAAGTCACAGAGAAGTTGGACGTTTAGACTAGAGAGAACATGCTCGCCATATTTCCATATACCGAACGTGCAACATGTAATGTCAGTTGGTCTTAGTTGGTTAATCATAACGTCAAATTACTTTGTGTTACGCGTCTCATTTAAAGAGCATAGACTCCTTACAGACTCATATCTTTGACTGCATTCTCTAAATAGCCGTGCTGTCAAATCCCATCATTAAGGAGTGATGGGATTTGACAGTGAAAGGAGATATCGATATTTTTTGAATGAGGGATAAATACGGAAACAAACTATCGAACAAGAATGTAAAACTGAATCGTACCCGCAAGCTTCGGCGTGGCAGTCGGTTGCACTCACACCAACTGGGTTGTCAAAGTACCTATAGCACTTCAGCAGTTCACTGCTGTACTTATAGGTACATAAATGCGAATTATTTGTGCTGGTGGATCACAAATCGGATTACCTACCACTCTAAAAAAATCGAGCAGTGTCCAACGTAAGCGATAGCAAGCAACGTGATATGATGCGACGCAAACAAATTGCCAAAGCCTGCCGCATCAGCCAATCTGGTATAATTCGTACAATATATAATCTAAGTGTCAGTTTCTTAGTACTGTCTGTCTGGCAACATACATACATACATAGACTCACGCCTGTTTACCGGAGGGTTAGGCAGAGACTGGAACGCCATTTGCAACGATTCTGACATATCTCTCTTGCTTCATTCACTCCCATCAGATTCCTCATGCATGCTCTTCTGTTCAGGGTACTTCTCACCTGTCCTGGTTTTAGGATGTCTCCAATCTGGTCTGAAAACGTCCGCCTAGGTCTTACCCTTCGTCCTGTCCCTTCCACACTTGCCTTATATATCTGCTTGGTCAGTCTTTCGTCATCCATCCTCTCCACGTGCCCAAACCATCTTAGCATACCTTTCTCGATGCTTGTCACTATATCTTCTTTTACCCCACAACACTCTCTTATCACACAATTCTTTATTCTGTCAGTCAGAGAAACACCACACATACTTCTCAGTGCTCTCATTTCTACAGCATTTATTCTACTTTCATGACTCTTCTGCCATACCCAACTATCACTACCATACATAAGAGTAGGTATTAACACCCCTCTATGCACAGCCAAACGTGCCTTTTTGGACACGTTTTGGCTATTCATAAACGCCTTCAGAGCTCCATTCACTCTATTACCTGCATTAACTCTTCTTGCAATATCTTCTACATTCTTACCATCTCTTGTAAACAGCGTACCTAAATATACAAACTCATTCACTTGCTCCACTCGCTCTCCATCGATCATAACATTACAAGCCGTAACGCATTCCTCCTTTTCAAAAACCAGAACTTTCGTATTACTTACATTCACTTTCATTCCTTTCCTCTCTAACGCACCATGCATGGTTGTTACCATCTCCTGCAACTCCTCCGCTGAAGACGCAAGTATAACTTGATCATCAGCATAAAGGAGGCATTTGACAAGTAACTCATTCATCCTTAATCCACATTCACTATGTTTCAAATATTGCAAACAACTGTCCATAAAGAGGTTGAATAACCACGGCGACGCTACACATCCCTGTGTAACACCTGTGTTGATGGTAAACCAGTCAGTGTATGCCCCGTTTATCCTCACACAAGCTCTAGAATCCTCATAAAGGGATTTCAGAGCTCGAATGAGGCTGCTGTCCTCCCCATACATCGACAGTATCAACCACATTTCATTCCTCACCACTTTATCATAAGCCTTTTCCAAATCCACGAATGCGCAGTAGACCTTTCGACCTTTAGCCAAAAAAGCTGTCTGGCAAGTCTTTACAAAGCACTGTCAGGCGTCGACAGCAAAAACTACAATTTCAATATTTTAGTTGTTTACTTCTACGGTTTAAATATATCGACACATACTAAAGTTACACATTTGACCAAAAATTTTTATCGATAAATCATCACTGTTACGAACAACACTCGGTTTTTCTAACTCTATGTTTTGTCTACTGTTTGCCTACCACGAGGCTGCTATAAGAGCGTGCTGCTAAACCTATCGACAGCTCTTTCTATCATACTGCATGTGCCATTAGAAAGAAGATATCAATCACAGCAACCGCTGTTGTTATTTAGTGTTACTTCTATGCCTTAAGGTTATATTTCTTTGCTAAGTCACTTAGTAGAAATTCTTTGTTTATAAAAAGTCTATGTTCTCGTGGCACGGACTATAGCCGATTTTGGTTTTTATGAAATTTGGAAAATGTTTATGAATATTTGGTAAATATTTTATTTTTATTTTAGGTAGACTTTAAATAAACTAAAGTATAATTGGTCTATAAGTAGGATTTACATTATAATGTACAATAAAATAAAACTAATTATATAACTAAACTATCCTAAACTATAAAAAAGCAAAAGTATGAAAAGAAAAGTAAATAGAATATAATAAAAAATTAAATTCAGAAAGCTGGCAGCATTGCCACGTTGAATGGCAATGCTTATTCTCTCAGCGAGATATAAACCAGCCCTCTGGTCACGGGAAGCATCGATCAGCCTTCTGGCGATTTCTTTCTTTGGGAAATGTGGGTGTAATATTACACCTCTGATACAGGCGTGAGTCTATAAAAAAAATATGTCAGACATCGGGAGTTGAGTTTTGTATACGTATTTAAATTGGATGACAATGAAAAGTTATTATGACATAGAGCTGCTCTGATGATGGATTCGAAAGGTGGCCATAGGAATAGATAACATAGGAACTCAGTAATTAATTGACAAAATTTTGTAGAGTTTGGGCTCGTTCTCGTCCGATGAAGGAGTCAGAAGGTGGCGATACGAACTCAGTAATTACAAAAATCTATTTGAATTGCACAATCATTGTGCAATTCAAATAGATTATGATAATGGTGACTTCAAAGACGTAAATCATGCGGTAATGCCATGATTTGTCGATTATTAATGAGACCAAGTCTATTAGCTCTCTGCTCAAAAGGCTCATTTGCTAGACGCTCATGGATCTTACCGAGTCTAGAATTATACGGTTTAAGAGTTTCTTGACGTTAACGTGATTTCATATATATGCTTTCCTGGCCAACAAACGTTTTTCAGGATCTTGAATAGTCTCACAAGAACATAAAACTGTGTCCCGAAGAGCATTTTTACAGAGAAGACTACTTTTATCCGTTCCCGTTTCTTGAGATCTATATTTTAAGGCGCACAGCACCTTTTGTAGGTCTGCCTATAACTAGTTGACAATACAACAATAGGTTCACTAAAAAGTATTAAATATAAATAACTACTACTAATAGGTTTATTTATGCATCTTTATCTTTATAGTAGTCATTTCTTTGTATTAATTTGCTGGTATTCATTTAAGTGATTAAAATAATTATTTGTTTTAAGGCTTGGCACCGACTTCAAATCAATTAGTAAATAGCACATATAAATAATAGGTAGTATTTAATTAATGTTAAATCTTTATTATTTTTCACTTTTTCGTTTTTGAAGTCGGTTGTTCTTAACGTAGTTTTTTTTATTGGATTTTTAAATTATGCCTAGTAATATACATGTTCACACACAGAACCTTCAGCATCTATGGAAAGTTGCCAGTAGCCAAGGTCGTTAAAAAGGTTTTGTGGTGAACCTTTGCTGAACCATTTTATCGTCCTCCGGAAGGCACCTAAGACCGTCGGTTTCCAGTTATTTTCTCAGAAAATAATCTTTAGGCCACGGAGGCTATCGCTCGGTTAATTCATTCCAACACCAAAATTGGCATCCTACGGCGCTTCTTGGGCGGCCACGAGACCGACTACCGTGGACTCCTCAGTCTAGGCATCTTCGACCTACATACCTTCTGGTCTCCATATAACTATAAAATGCTGAAATGGCATAGTTATATCAGCTTTTTAATACAGGAGGTACCTAAAATATAACTTGTTGTCACCAACGTTTCTAATAGCACCAAAATTAGTTTACGCTTTACATTTTCAGTACGAGAAAAGTCTTCGAAAATAGAAATAAAATTTAAATGTGGTCAAGGGTGTATTTTAGTTTAATGCCCTCTTTTCGGACACCAATACACTTGAAAGTTTCTAACGTATTGAATGCACTAAATACATTTAGAGCTATCCGAATGTCGCTGCTCCCGTATGTATTCAATCACTTACCGGTCCTATTCTTGGGAGTTCTATTAAAGACTGCAACCTTATGTTTAGCTCTTTAGTAAATTCTAAACCGAACAGTGCAAAGTCGAAGATGTTTGTTGCTGTTATACAGAGTGATATAGAAAAGTATGGTTACATTTAAGGCAATGTAGAAAAAAAGATAAAAGATTATTATAAATACGACAGTGTGCTTCTTTGTTTTTTGTGCTTTCAGTGTGCAACGGAGTGTGTTATGATTCTGTTACTGCCATAACCGGCTTTCACGTGCGCAGTGCCGAGGGCAAGATCATGTCAAAAAATATTATATTATTACCACCAGCTTCATTAACTTGATTCATTTATACTGGGTTGATTCATTCTTCATTCACGTTTTTCAACCAAGTGAATGAAGTTCTCAAAATCGGTCTGTGTGTCTCCACGCCTTGAGGGAGGCCTATGTCCAACAGTGGACGTCTCTAGGCTGATATGATGATGAATGAAGTTAACCTAATGTTTATTAAAAATATAAAGCATAAGTGTGTCGCGGAAACCTTACAAACATTCAACTATTGGACACAAAGAACACCCAGACTTCATACATCAATCTGGATCACACAAAGTGCTGCCCCGTATGGGAACCGAACCCACAACACTTGGCGCTGCGCTAAGCGGCGACATGACCACTAGGATCCCTACGCCAAACATGCCACTTACATTATTGTTGATTTGTTCTTTAGTCTGTTAGTGAACCAGTGCTTTTATCTCACCGTAGCTATAAAGCTTTAAATTAAAATTATATTATCAACACTACAGAAATGAGATGATACTACCGCGGTACATCAATAAATATATCACCGTAAGATACAATAAATTAAACTCTGCTAAAGCGGCGACTCGGCAATAAACGGCTTTGGCGAGGCATTTAAATTTAAAACCGAATTATCTGCAAATCCGATTGCTAGGTATTACGTTGTGACGGACATTTTCGTCATATATTGAGCCGCTCTGTGTTTACTTTTCTTACTAAAATTCCCCTGCATGGCTTTAGATTACATGGGAGATTTTGCCATGATACAGGCACTGTATTACTGATATTAATACAGATAACACATATGCATCTGTTTTTAAATATAGGTAGCATGACATGCATAATTTCTGGCAGGGTGTTTTTTTTTTTCATTTTGCGTTTATGACTCTTTTGCGAGCTTTCCTTCTCTACTTTTTTTTATTTATAAAAGGCAACTCCCGCACTAGGAATAAATCCTGTGCCGCGGGGGACTTTACAGACATAAAACCAACGGACACAATGAGTACTCAGACTCGAAACAACAAATGATGGATCACACAAAGTGTTGTCTCCTGTGGGAATCGAACCCACAACACTCGGCGTAGTGTTAAATGGCGAGGCGACCGCTTAAACCACTACACCAACTGCACAGTCAACAGCAGTACTCGATGTTTAGACCATAAACCATATGGCATCATCAGCTCATATTTTTACTACGGTAAAGAAAATTCTTTCATCTAGACACAGGGAGATTTTTGTCCAAGCTGAATGGACTTTACATTTTCAGATCTACATAGACACTTGTAGATCATTATCAATTATACTACCGCTCGTCCTACAGACATAAACCCTTATCGCCTTTACGACATCCTTGCAAACTGTCGGGGCAGTCGGCTTTTACTTAACGTGCAAAATTAAAATACAACATCAGTAATTCTATTGCAAAAGCTCGTTTTAACCTTAGTGAAACACACTAAAATGTCTAGACAGGATTTTCTATAGTTAATACTTAATTCAGAAATATGACAAATCTTAACTGACTGACAGACACGCTACAGCCGAAACTATTGGGCGCAGGAAGCTGAAATTTGGCATGTATATTCCTTGGGGAACGTAGGGGTGTACTAAGAAGGGATTTCCCGAAATTCCCACGGGATCGGCCAAAACGGGGAAATTTAAAAAAATGCAGGCGTAGCTGCTAGTGTCCTCTAGTAACTTATAAGGTTAATTGATCTTATTCTAGGACTTCTAAAAATGAGCAAGACCAATGTAGTTGAGTAACAATTTTATTTAACTGTCATTGCCACTCCAATTCCAATTTCAAGCTCAACACAGCAAAGATATTAGAACAGTTCCATATTCAAACTTAAATAAACGTCCGAAAAATCAATACAATTTTTCCGTTTCACAGATTCCACTTGAAAAAATAACATGCTCTCTAAAATATCACTACTTCTGTTCATGGAAAGCGACCGCTGGTTTATTACAGCTGCCAGGGGCACATAACATTTGAAAAAGTAACAAGCCTCGCCACAATAGGCGTGAACGTCTAAAAATATACAATCCCTTGACATGAGAAAGGTCCGTTTAAAAGAATAAAGCTCCATTTTTGTTCGAGATAAGTCCCATTTTATTTAATACTTTTTGCGCAATAAAATATAAATTTTTTGTGTGTGTGTGTGTGTTGCTTTGATGAAAGGGAATTTGGCAACAGGGTAATTGCTCTCAATTGGCTATAATGGATTATTTGTTTGACATTATTTGGGAAATGTATAGTAGTTGTATCTATTTATCAATTCTATGAATGTTATGTCGAACAGTATACCTCTTTCCTGTTTTGAAATTACTATTTTACTGTTTTCTGCTGTTTTTAAGGTTCCGTATCTGCGGGTGCCGCCGCGATCCGGCTCTATAAGGTCGGGTTCTGGAGAAGAGATGACCAAATAACCCATGCACGCCTTGAAAAAAAGGACACTATCTAGCGAAATCCCGATGCTAGATCTAACGTGCGACCTCATACCCTAAAAAGTTGTCTTTGACAAAAAATAACGCACACAACTGCAAGAAGAGCACAAGAATAGCTCTGGTATACTTGTGTACACTCTAACTCGGATATACTCTAACCTCGTGGTTAGAGTATACACAGACAGCTCAAAAACGAAGCATGGGACAGATGCGGGCGTATTCTCCTATGACCTGAACATCAATCTCTCAACATGGCTTGGTAAACTCAACACCATCTTCCAAGCTGAATGCGTTGGGATTATAAGGGCGGCGACGGCGTTCGCGGTCAGAAATGTGAGTGACCTGTCAATACGCATCGTCACAGACAGTGCCTCAGTACAACAAGCTCTCGGCGGCAACTGCTTTAACAGCGGCCTAATCATGGAGTGCCACTAAGAGCTGCAGAAAATTGCAGCGAGGAACCGGGTCACGCTTCAGTGGATACGAGGACACAGCAACTCCACGGGCAATGACGCAGCAGACCAACTGGCAAGGAAAGGATCGGACACAACAACTCTGAGCTTTCATGGTATGCGTAGTAGGCGACAGTCGTAAGGCTGCTCGCGCACAATGGCCCAATTTAGTGACTAAGTGCGGAAAACACCTGTCCAACTAACTAACTAACTAAGGTTCCGTACCTAAAAGGTAAAAACGGGACCCTATAACTAAGCCTTTTTTTTTTGGTGTTGTGTTGGAAAATCCTCATGGAGTCCCTCCGCCCAGGGGGGTAAGGGCGAAGGGGACTGTCAGACTCTTACTGATTTAAAACCAACCCGTGCTCCTCATGTACCCATGTGTCGGAGGGTAGGGTTTCACTGAAGCATTCCGCGCTACCCCCCGACGGGTATTGGCCCGCCAGATGGTCAGGCGGGCCCCGAAAAAAACCCCCTTGGCGGCGGATGAAGGTGTTTGGCTCCGCCGCCAAAACACCCAGCGGCGGCAGAGGATAGGGAGGACGGCAACGCAACACCGCATCTCCTTTTCCTCTACGGCCCCACCGCGACGCAACGATGGTGCGCCCCCATTTGGTCGCGGGAGATAGGGCGCGTGGCAACGCAACACCGACACGCCTCTCCTCCCGCGACCGCACCCGACTGCGAGGGACAGACAAAACTGTCCCCCGCACCCGCACCTTGGGGCGCATCCTACGCAGGCCTCACCCAAGCCCACGTGGAGCGTCCCCTCCCGGGATCCCGCTTAGCTTCACCGTGGGTGTACCTCAAACCCGCGGTTACTGAGCCCCCCACCACGACAAGGTGGAGATCCTTCGGGGGGGACCCAATTACTAAGCCTCCGCTGTCTGTCTGTGCGTGAGTCACCAGGCTGTATCTCAAAAACCCTAGTAGCTAGAAATCTGAAATTTTCAAAAATTATTTATTTTGTTGCCGCTAAAACAACAAATACTAAAAATAAAAAAAAAATGTTAAGGGACGATTCCCATACAATAAACTTAATTTTTGACACTTGAATATTAAAAAGAGTAAGTATTTGGAAATACTTATACTAACTATAAAAATAAATCATCATCAGCAGCCTTTAACAGTCCACTGCTGGACTAGGCCTCTCCTTTGAAAGGAGGAATTGGCCTACTATACCGCGCTGGCCAAACGTGTTGGTATAGGGTTTGTATCAAGTTTTCCTTCTCTTACAGTGCTGTTCTCTGCATGATATGCTCCCTCTGTCGGCTCTTACGACACCCATGGGATTATATGGGGTGGTGACATTCCGTATTCTTAATCCGTCACCACACGGAAACGTTATAAAAATAAATAACTTACACATAAAAAAAAATTTAGTATACATACAACATCTGCCTCCGTGGTCCAGTGGATAGCGTATGCAACTGCTGATCGGAGGTCGCGGGTTCGGTACGGAACCCTTCGTGAGCGAGTCCGACTCGCATTTGTCCGGTTTTATTTCAAATTTCATTTGCTGCTTTTTGCTTTCCTTAAGTTGGCGAACATGTTCTCATCCATCTTCTGGCCCAACGCTCAGCGTCATACAATACGAAAAGCCTTATACATACCCGTCACTATGGTTACTACCCAACATCTCTACAAATCTACCACGCCTAGAAAACTTAACCCTACAAGGCTCAATTTTTTGTTAGTGCGTGACAAAAATATATAAGTTGTAATTTGTGATCAGAAGCTATAATACACTTATAAAATTAAAATAAATCCATATTTTACGAAAGCCTATTGCCGTATTGGGCACATTTCCAGACGCCGTGCTGCTACTGAGAGTTTCGTGACAGAAAAACCCAATAAGACTGCCCGACCCAGGAACCGAACCCGGGACCTCTCGATCCCACGCGCACATTTATGCCTCGAGACCAACGAGGCAGTCGTATAAGGTTTGATGTCGAGTTTTCCGTCTCTACGTAAAGATGGTATTTGCATATTTTGCATCGTGTTATCCCTTAGTCGCCTCTTACGACACCCACGGGAAGATAGGGGGTGGTGACACTTGTATTCTATGCCGTCGACCACACGTTATTACGTGGGCCTAAAGTATATCTGGCGAAAAGTGGGTGTAGAAATACACCTCTGCCTACCCCTTCGGGGATAAAAGGCGTGACGTTATGTATGTATGTATGTATGTATGTATTTTACGAAAATACAACTTAGGTAAATAAATTAGTACAATTAAAATGTTTTGGAAATAATTTACTATTACATTTTTTTTTCAATTGGTGACTTATTATTTTGAATAAAATGAAATAACTAGGTATAAATATTTTTTTACTTTTTTATATATTGCTCTTTATAAGAAAATAAAAATCATATAACTAAGTATTATGATACATTTCTATTTTTTTATTGATGAAAAGATCTAAAACGTGTTGTACGTGAGATTTATTGGAAGTTACGAATGTTTTTCTTTTCCAAGCATGATATTTGAATCATTGTCTTTTTGTAACCATCTCAAACCCATCACGTCTGACATCACGAGGAGGTAGGATTCATGTACTTGGCTTCTGTGTATTAATTTCAATTTCATCAGATAAACCTATATTACCTCTCTGTTTGTTTATTTATAGCCCAGAATAAACTTTCCCCACTTCAAATTTGAAGTCCTTCTGTTTCTTCCGTTTCATTGGCGTAAGCGTATGCTACTGCTCCTGGACTCTTCTATACAATCACCAGCAGTTTTTTTTAAGTTTTAAAGTTACATCGAAAAGATGATAAAATAGCCTCAAGAACCATTTTTTTTAATTGACTTGACTCACAAAAGACGATGATAAAACAACCAGTTTGTTATCGTGGGCGATAACGATGATAATCTGTATTATCACAATTTGCTACTCATTGCTCTGAAGAACCTCTCTAAACTTTTCATTTTCTTAGGTCTTTTGTGATAAGTATTTTGAAGTCTTTTCATGAGAGACCTTTGTATCTTCTTTGGGTGACAGTCTAAGAACCAGGGATTCTAAATATTTAAGCCATTGCATTACACATAGTCAAAAATCGTTTAGGTGCCCGAGATTGTGTAATGGTACTTGTAGTTGTACCTGAAGCCATTCCTGATGGAGGTACTAGGCAGAGAGTCTGATATTTTTGGCTGGCGATGTTCAATATTCGTAACAAGCTCGTTGACAGGAGGCAAGCCCTAACGTCTCTGCAGAGGAAAGGAAGTTTCCACTTGACTAAATGGCTCTGATAAAGGGTTTTGGATGAACTGAATTTTTCCGATGCCATCATCACTTTCAGCGTCAGAAAAATTTCGTTTGTCTTCACTTCCAGAAGCAGTATTCGAGAAACCATCAATATCTATATCACACAATCCTCTTTGTGACATTATCTGAAATAAAATCGAATTATTCATAAGGAAAGTTACCGTTAGTACGTATGAGTAAAACCAGACACTAAAGCTCGACGTACCGTATGTGGCACATCCATGAAAATATGATTTACTAATAAGTTTACTATTAGTAAATCATATTTTCATGGATGAAAACAATTTTATACTGTCTCGGAAACTTAAGCCGAGTTGTTCCTCATATTTCTTCTTTTTCTCGTTCTTCTTCCTCTCTATACATGCCTTAACCTTAGCTTTCACACACCTATATTTGTCCTTCATTTCTTTAACACTATATTAATGAAGGATCGCTTTAAATCCAGAGTGAAACAGCTGTTGTTGGATAAATTTGCAGAAGTATCCTAATAATATGTTTATGTATATTGGTATTTAGTGTATGTATATATTTAATATTTTTATAATTTGTTACGTATTCTTAGTTTATAATTACTATATATTTTATATTTTGTAGAGCTACTTAATTATCAATATGTTCTTGTACTATCGAATGTATGTATTTTAAACTATGTATATAATATGTATTATGTTTATGCTACAAAAGTTCTTCTTCACTCACTTCTTCAATACACCTACTTTAATCTCTGCACCACTCTAAGGTAGACTGGGAGAGAATGCCCAAGGCATTAAGTCCGCCTTTATACGCTTCAGTGTATATAAAGTTATTAAATAAATAAAAATATTCATTCATTTCACCACTAGCTCTATTGGTTGCTTCTATTGCTAGGATATCCAGCCATGCCTTTTTCTTTTTCTCAGCCATACTTCGAGTTTCATCATCCCACCAGTCAGCTTTCTCACATTTCTTATTTCTTCTTTTACTCAAACCGCATACCTCTTCAGCACATTTCACTACGTTGGTTTTAAATACCGACCATACATCACTCACACTTTCCTCGTTTACATCACTCCAGATTTTATCTAGCCGTTCACTCAATTGCTTTTTGTACATCTCATTCACGCGCTGATCTTTCAATCTTTCCACTTTTATACGTTCTAATTCGGTAGCAGGCTCTTTAGGTCTGTGCCGCCAGCGATTAAACATACCACCAACTCTTGTTATTACCAAATAGTGATCTGTGCCAATATCTGGTCCACGATATGCCCTAGTGTCCATTACTTTCTTTCTCATTCTATAATCGACTATCACAAAATCTATCATGCTCCTTAACATACCATGTCCTTCTTTCTTTCGCCATGTATACATATGTATCAGCTTGTGCTGTAACCACGTATTCATCACAGACAGACCCATCTCCACACATACATCTAACAAGTATACGCCATTTTCATTCACGCTCTTATCTCCAAACGTCCCAAGTACATTTTCATATCCATCGCGCTTCACTCCAACCTTTGCATTAAAATCTCCAAGTATGATAATACGTTCGTTCCACTTACGCAATAACACAACCTCTCTCATTTGTTCCCAAAATTCCTCTCTTACCGCCTTATTGTGGGAAGAGTCCGGTGCGTATAACCCTATCAAAAATAGAGGAGTCAGACCTACTTTCATCCGGACCCACATAAGGCGCGGACTTACACACTCATACCCTCGCATGCATTCTGCCATTCGCTCTGAAAGAATTATACCAACGACTTTACTACCATGTTCTTCATTGGTAACCCCTGACCATATTTCAGTGAACGGGCCGCGCGTCAGCATTTCTTTCCCCTTGCGTTTAGTCTTATTCACACACAATACATCCAAATTTCTGTCACTCATTAACTCGTAGACATCATCTCATTTGAAATAAGTTAATAATTATTGACTATTTTAGCTCTTTCCGTAAGGTATTTTTAAATGGTCTAATGGGTTCAACAATCTACTTAAGAATTATAATAACTTTGTACTGAACTAATTGAAGTATGTGCATAGTATTTCATAAACTTGTTTATTTGTGTCGTATTAGCAACACTTTTAAGTAATAGCGATATTGTTAATACAAATAAAGAATGCATAGTTCATTGTACATAAAACATTTTGTAATATTTTGTTGTTAACGTATTAACGTGTCAAAAATATCGACATTCACAGTACCTATTGCGTATCCCTAGTTCCATGTACCTAGACAAGTCGGCGCCAGCGGCGCATCGGTGATCGGTGACTTATCAAAGCTTTAGTGGCGCAAAAACTATCTATCAGATTGCGCGCGCGCTTTTCTTAACTTTATGCGACAGTTGTTTTTGGTACTTATGTAATTGTGTGATTGTATTTAGTTGTATTATTTAATTGTGTTGGTGTTTAGTGAACTTTATCATTCGTAATTTTTGCATTATTTGTAATAATAATGACAAACTTTACGTCATCCGATTATGCGGATATGATTGTATTACGTGGGTTTTCTTGTTGATATGAAATAAAAATTGGGCAAGTGCGAGTCGAACTCGCGCACGAAGGGTTCCGTACCATCATCTATAAAAGAAAATCACGTTCGTTGTATGTATACTTAAATACTTTATAAGTTTCTACCTGTTTATTAAGATCGAGTAACAAATTGGTTAAAAATTACGTTTGTTGTATGGGAGCCCCCTTTATTATATATTTTTTTTAAATTTAATTATTTATTTTGAACTACATATTCTGCGAAAATTTAAAGCGTCTACCTGTTACAGTTAGTAATTTTGAGCAAAAAATACGAAAAAAGACACGTTTTTTGTATGGGACCCCCCTTAATATTTTCATTTTTTTTTATTTTTAGTATTTGTTGTTATAGCGGCAACCAAAATACATAATTTGTGAAAATTACAGCTTTCTAGCTATCATGGTTTATGAGATACAGCCTGGTGACAGACAGACGGACAGACGGACAGACAGACAGACAGACAGCGGAGGCTTAGTAAAAGGGTTCCGTTTATTATCTTTTAGGTACGGAACCCTAAAAAACACCAGTGCTTTCCTAATTACTGAACAAATTTCATTAGAGTGATGTGTAGAATTACTGAAATAGGTAATTCGTGATAACAATGGCGGTCATTTTGAGAATTTGAAAATTTTGTGCTACCTTTTACGTGGGTTTGTGTTAAGTGGGTTTTTGTTGATATGAAAAAGACACCAGTGCTTGCATAATGAGTGACCAAATTTCATTGGAGTGATGTGTAGAATTACTGAAATAGGTAATTCGTCAATAAATGTGTGTGAACTACCTCCGTGGCTCCGTCTGCCGCATAGCACACGTTGCCGTTCTTACAAAGGTCAGTAACCTAAAGTCATATTGGTCTACAAATGGTGTTTCGTTTTATAACTCATATTTTATAGTTTATTTTGTTTGAAATTTTTATTTTTTTAATTTGGCTCCAGGGTCTTTTTTGATCATATAAAACATTTTATAGGCATCTATGCTATGTCCTTTTTAAATAAATGCCCTTATGGTAGCGCCACCCTGTATAAATACGTGAAGCGAAATTTTGTGATCCCTTTTTACAAATAAGCGAATTGAGAAATGCGCTAACGGAGAATTATGAAATTTGGCACACTTATTGCTTCTACATGTGTAGAAGGTTTGCAGAATATATTTTTAAAATATACATTAGAAATATATGATTTTAAGAAAAATAAACGTTACCAATACAGTCAAACATTGCCACACGCACACACGTATATCATGTATACAGTAACTCTACTTTCAAACTGGAAAGATATATTTTTTCTATTGTTTTTAGGTTTTTTCTATTCTGCGCAATAGATTTTATATTTGACATTCAATTTACTTCGGCATATTTTTTTTATGTTAATAGGCGGCAAACGAGCAGACGGATTGTGTCTAGAATTACCGTAGCTAGGCAGGAAGGTGTATCAGAAGTGCGCAGTGGAAGATGTAATACATCTACCTGACCACGATAGACAATGATCCAGACACAATGCACTGCGTTGCACAGTGATGAATTGAAATCAATCAATATCAATATTGTATTTCACTTACCCGCTATCCTTGCTGATGTCAGGCTTGAGCTAAATTAGACACATTCATACAAGTATATTGGCCAAAATAAATGAATGAAGTATCTTATACTTAGCTATTAAGCTTCAAACGCGACGTTTTCTGGACACGTTGGCACGTGGACTCGATACCGGATTCACAATTTTCACAAATGTCAATCAATAGTTCACAATTAATTTACCGTTGCCAGCACTAGATGAGGCGGCATTCAAAACGGTTACTCAATTTAATTCAATTCGCGTTAATTCAAAAGGCGATATTTTACGTACGAGACGACACCCGGCGAGATAATTTTTTTTCAAGCGGAAGGACGGAAGTGACCGTTCAGTGTGACCATTGTCAGAAATTTTCAATAGACTAAACAAAATGTTACTCAATCGATCTAATCGATTTGACTTATAATAAAAACTAATTCTATTTCAAACATCCACCCGCCCCGGACCAGCCTACCGGTCCGCTAATCGGTTGGTAGACGTGACAATGTTGCAACCGCTCTCCTCAGAATCGAACCGTCCACCAAGACCTCAGCAAATCGAGGAACTCCATCAGCCCCAGTTACCAAACGAAGGATGCGCCCCCTGCGCCATCTGAGTGGCGGAAGGTTAGCCTCCTTGATCAAAACGAGGTCACCAATCTTGGGTGGATCGGTCTTGTCGGTCCACTTAACGCGTTGCTGGAGTATGTGCAAATATTCCAAATTCCAGCGTTTCCAAAAGCTCTGAGTAATCTGGCGTACCAATTCAAAACGCGAGAGACGACCATGTCTCGTATCAATATAGGGATACTCAGGCAAGGCGACAAGTGGGCGACCAATCAAAAAATGGCCCGGCGTAAGGGCCTCCAAATCATTCGGATCTGAGGAGATCGGGCACAATGGCCGAGAGTTCAAAACGGCCTCAGTCTTACAAAACACAGTTGCGAGTTCCTCAAATGTAAGGACAGATTCACCGATTGTCCTGCGCAAGTGTGTTTTGGCCGATTTTACGGCGGCCTCAAATATACCACCCCAGTGTGGACAATTTGGTGGGGAAAACAACCAATTTATGCCACGTCGGGCAAGCCTATCACCTATATCAGCTTTGTTGGTTTCAAGAAAATTAACAACATCATTCAGATAATTATAAGTGCCCATGAAGTTAGTGCCGCAGTCAGAACGGATCAAGGAAGGCAGCTCTCTGCGGGATACAAATCTGTCAAATGTGGCTACAAAGGCCTCGGTCGTAAGCGAGGAGACCAGTTCTAAGTGTACGGCCTTTGTGGAAAGACAAACAAAAACACACAAGTAGGCCTTGACAGTCTTGCTGTTTCGAAGTGTCGACGTTTTCACCAAAAAAGGACCAGCGAAGTCCGTGCCAACACCGTCAAACGTCCTGCTTTCAGTTACGCGATCTGCCGGTAAGTCCCCCATCAAGAGCTGCATGGTAGAAGCCTTGAGCTTATAGCAAGGGATGCAGCGAAAGACTACACTCCGAATAATTCTTCAGGCTGACAAAATCCAAAACTCGCGTTGCAAAATGGCCAACAAGGCATTACAACCAGCATGCGAATTTTTAAGGTGACGGTCAGTTACCAACAAGCGTACCAAATGACCGTCCTTAGGTAACAAAAGGGGGTGACGAGCCCCGTAAGGGAGGTTGGCGTGCTTGAGACGCCCTCCAACGCGCAAGAGACCCGTTTCGTCCAAAAGGGGGTTCAATTTAGATACAGCTCCCGACAATTTCGATTTCCCCGACTTGAGGATAGCAATCTCCCTTTCAAAATGCGCCAATTGCACAGAACGAACCCAAAAGGTGAGGGACTCCTGTCGTTCCTGTGGTGAGAGAAATGGTGTCAGTCGTTTCTGTTGTGGGTGCCTAAAAACAAAACGCTTTATCCAAGCAGTGACACCTAACAACTTGTCGAGGGAGCTGTAACGATTCAACAAAAAATCGGGGTCAAAGGCGCATTCCACCTTCTCAAGAGCGAGTATTCGTAGACCCGGCAAATTAGAAGTATTCAAAACTGGCGTTCGAGGCCAATCAATTTCTGGTCGACTCAACCATTCCGGACCCCACCACAGCGAAGGACCTATCAAACTAGGCGTCAAGCATCCGCGCGAGGCACAATCAGCGGGGTTGAGCTCACCAGGCACGTGTCTCCAAACAAGATTGACATCGGATTTCTGGATTTGGGAAACGCGATTAGCGACAAATACCTCCAAGGTGTGGACAGAAGCCTTCAACCAACAAAGAACAATTTGGCTGTCTGTCCAGGCGTAGGTCCCATCAATACAAATGCTTTTACCCAAAGTACTGGACACGTGGTTCAATAAGCGCACAAATAGGGCTGCTCCCGGGAGTTCCAATTTTGGGATGGTCAGAGATGTCCGAAGGGGTGCAACCTTGCTCTTCGCCATGATCAGGGAAACTCTCACCTGACCTGAGGCACTGACTGTGCGCAAGTACACCACGGCCGCGTGACCACGTTCCGAGGCATCACAAAACCCGTGAAGGGTTGCCTTGTACTTCCCGGGAGGAAGGATGGGACGAGGCAAGGAGATCTCGTTGACGGCAGGAAGTGAGGATACAAAAGAGGTCCATTCCTCAACAAGAGTGCCGTGTAGAGGTTCGTCCCAGGTCAATCCTGCTGTCCAAAGCTTCTGCAAGAAGCATTTTTCCCAAAATATAATTGGACAGATCCAAGCGTTCGGATCAAAGGTTCTGGCGACAGTAGACAATACGAGACGTTTAGTCCAAGAACACGGTAATTTCAAGTCTACGTTATATGTAAAGATGTCTTGGACTGGTCTGTACTGAACGCCGAGAACAGCCATCATGGCGGGGTTGTCAACAATCTCAAACAAATGTGGATCTTGCTGATGATCCTCTGGCAAGCCTTCCAAAAGCGCTGGTGAGTTGGAAATCCATTTGCGCAACTCATAACCAGCGGAGGCCAAAATACCTATCAATTCGTCCCGCAGGAGTATCGCCTCGTCCGCTGTGGAGGCGACTGAACAAATGTCATCGACGTAAATATCGTCTTTCAAGATGGCGGAGGCTCGTGGGAAACGTAAGCCTTCGCGGTCTGCGAGCTCCCAAAGAGAACGTATTGCCAAGTAGGGGCTTGACCTTAACCCGTACGTATTAGTATTGAGCTCGTAGACGACCATGGGATCACAAGGAGACTCTCTCCAAAGGATCAGCTGGAAGCGACGGTCATCAGGGTGGATAATAGTCTGCCTGAATATCATTTTTATGTCGGCCACAAAGACAACCTGATGTCGTCGGAAGCTGGTGATGACGTCACAAAGGTCCTTGACCAACTTGGGACCAGAATGCAAGCACTGGTTCAAGGATACGCCTGTTGAAGTCTGCGCAGAACCATCAAACACTGTGCGCAGCTTGCCAGTCGATGGCTTCAATACCGCATGATGCGGGAGGAAGTAGTGTTCCACCGAACGCCAATCCAAATTTGACAGAGACATGTGTCCCAATTGTTCATATTCCCTCATGAACTCAATTTACTTCTGTCTGAGCTCCGGATCACGACCCATGCGACGCTCCATAGCCAACAATCTCTTTTCGGCTAAAGGTCGTGACTCACCAAGCGGAGGCCGAACAGACAGAAAGGGTAGCCTCGTAATAATCCGACCAGAATGGAGTCGACCAGTGTTGTTCTGGAAGAACAGCTCGCACTCCTCATGTTCTGGATTCAAACGGGCAGCTTGAGAGGGCTCCTCTACCTCCCAAAACCTCTGAACTGCATCAGAGAGAGCAGAGCCTACAGCCAACAAATTATCAAGTTCAGGTGGAGGGGGGTCCCTAGGTACAGGTCCCATCAAAGCAAATCCAAATATGGCCGGGATGGCAGTCAAACCATTTGGCACCAAGACCCTTTTCCCACCAATCAAAATTCCACCGAGGACATCAGAGCCAATCAACAAGTCACAACGAGACAAGCAGCGCAAGCGCCACTCTTTGGTAACTTTTTAGTGAGGTTTCCTCCCTCTTAGTCCGAAGACCCGCGGGCAGGAGGCCAAAAAGCCCCCTGCTAAAGCGTTGACCGGACGGTGGCCGGAGTTCGACCATGCCCGCAACCCACAAAAGGCGCAGGAAGCGAGCCCGCCCACCCAAGTGTCCCCGCAAGACCCCAAAAGGAGCCGTACGGGAGCGGGGTGGAAGCGGGGCCCCGAAGGACCCCCAATTCCGGGTGATTTTTTAGTGAGCTTGTCTTGCTCGCAGCCCGAAGACCCGCGGGCAGGAGGCCAAAAAGCCCCCTGCTAACGCGTTGACCCGACGGTGGCCGGAGTTCGACCATGCCCGCAACCCACAAAAAGCGCAGGAAGCGAGCCCGCTAGCCCAAGTGTCCCCGCTAGACCCCAAAGGAGCCGTACGGGAACGGGGTGGAAGCGGGGCCCCGAAGGCCCCCCATTTCCGGATGATTTTTAGTGAGCTTGTCTTGCTCGCAGCCCGAAGACCCGCGGGCAGGAGGGCAAAAAGCCCTCTGCTAACGCGTTGACCGGACGGTGGCCGGAGTTCGACCCACCGTCCGCCACTGTCAGAATTAGCCGCGAGTAGCAGCTTGCTACTCACGTTGCCCGGGGTGCACCACGAGGAGGTTTCTGACACGCACCCCTTAGGCATTAGACCTACGAAGTCGGAGTAAAATTGAGACTGGACTGTGTAACATAAATCCTTTAACAAAGCTGCGAGAACTCAGTCAGATATTTTTTTGGATTAGTTGATGATGCTCGAAGGCAGCGATAGCCGAGTGGATATACCAACAGACTGCCATGCAGAGGGTATCGGGTTCGAATCCACGGCGCGCACCAATGACTTTTCGGAGTTATGTGCGTATTGAATTGTTAATTATCGCTTGTCCCGTGCCTCGGAGAGCACGTTAAGCCGTCGGTCCCGGTTGTCATGAAGATCTTTGACAGTCGTTACAGGGCGTCAGTACCTTCTAAATAAACTGACACTGGTCTAAACCATGGAATATTGCTATCCCTTCGGGTTGCGGAGGTCAGACAGGCAGTCGCTCTGTGGAAAAGCTAATATTCAGCCAAATCCGGTTAGACTAGTAAGCGGACCCCAGATTGAAACTGGGATAACGCTAAGAGAAAGAAGTTGATGATGCTCGAAGATAAGCAGTACTGAAGTAAAGGTGTTGGCAAACACCTTGAGGATTTCTTAAGCTACACGAAATGGTTAAAGTTTGATTTCTCGCTTTTATTTACTGAGTACACACCCACATTATTAAATGAAGTTTCCGTCGCTGTCGTCCTGTCTGTCAGTACGCACGCGAAAATCTTTAAAAAAACCGAACGGTTTTTTGCACGGCTTCATCAGCAGATAGTGTAATTCCTAGGGAATTTTAGGTATGTGTTTCAATCGGGTAGAGCCACGGGCGAAGTTTAGTCTTATAATATACTATACGACTTCAGCCGTGGCTCCGGCGACGCAGACTGTTCAGTAAGAGTCCTTATTTTTAAGTTTGGTCCTTAATTTGTAAGCTGCATAGTTCTAAGATGATTCATCATCATCAGTCCTGTAAGTATATAAACTGTTCTACTGCTGGGCACGGTCCCCTTCTCACTATGAGAAGGGTAAGGCCATAGTCCTCCACGCTGGCCAAGTGCGGGTTGGCAGACTTCACATGTCTTTAGAGAACATTATGGAGAACTCTCAGACATGCAGGTTTCCTAACGATGGTTTCCTTCACCGTTTAGCAAGCGATAATTATGTAACCATTTAATACGCACATAACTCCGAAAAGACATTGGTGCGCACCTTGAATCCGAGCCCGTACCCTCTGCGTAGCAGTCTGTCGGTCTCTCCACTAGGCTATCGCTGCTAAGATGATTAAACTGAGAGAAATAACGTAAATAATATATTTAATTGATATAAATTTGAGATATTTTAATGATTCACTTGAAGTTCTTACAAAATCATAAGGACCTACCAATCATCACCAGATGTATGTGGGTGAAAAGTTACAACTCTATCTATCCCTAAAGCTTTTATACGTTTGATAAACAAACAAGCTAACATCACTAGATCTTATTTAATTTAAAACCAAATTATCCAGCGTGTGCATTAATTGCGATTAATATTGTCGAATTAATATGTGCAGATCAGTACAAATGGGAGTATTATAGTATGGCATTACCATGACCAATTATCAAACTGATAGTATAGATTGCCAACTGATTTAACAGTCCACTGTGGAAATGTTTAGTAAATTATCTGATGGGTGATAGGTACGTAGAATGTTTTCGTCTTATAGGGAATGTGCTGTGCAAAAATGTTTAACGAATGACCCACAAAGACTTCCGAGTTTTAGATATTTTTTGACAAAATTATGTAATAAAAAAACAGAACATGATTTTCAAACTACAATTACGTATATTACACCTCTAACTGCGCCTACGGGGGTACAGGCGTGAGGATATAAAACAAATAAAAAACATCATCATCATAATAAAACAGGATATAGGTTTACAAATGACGAAATGATAAAAACGAGCTTCAGGAAACCCTCATTGATTTATACTGACAACGCAACTTATAATAATGCCAAACACACAAGGGCCGATGTACTCGGCTTTCCACAATACACTCTCAAAATGAAACGACATATTTCGACGACGATATTTTACCAAATTATTTCATATTATTGATACAGCTTACCGTATCGACGAAACATAATCCTCCCATGACAATTGAAAATAAAATTTTCATTACGTTGAGTGGTATAAAACCTTGTACCAAAAAGAATATCAGTACCCTCTGTTAGGAATTTCACATGAAAAATTGACAGTGTGTTTTGACCAGCCGTTTTTAATAACACGTCTTGGATGTGATGACATTTATCTGATTGAGTTGTTTTTATACATCTGAATGTCGCGAAGCGAATTTCGTGCTTTTTGCGGAGTATTGAAATGAAATGTTTATTTCGCTTGCTGTATGGTAGATTACTGTTGTTATGTATTACGTTTATGCACATCACATACTGCGTCGGAAAAGGTGTCAGACATGCAAAATATTTATTACAAGTAATATTGAAGACAATTCATGCTTAATTTATCCGCTCAAAGTTACCGCTTGAATTTGACATTTATCGCTAAAGCATCACGCGGTCATTATCTGACCAACCGCGAAGCAAGGCCACTTGCCGTGCCACCTTAAACCTAAACTTACGAGTCGTCACTTGGGTGTTGATATTTGAAATGATGTTTTTATGAAAGAAGATTAAATAAGCTTTGTAGTAATGTTTGAATGTTGACTGAATGACGGAATGTTTAGTTTATGCGACCTGCCGAACTTGATCCTATTGTAAACAATGTCGTCTATCGATGACCTACTCGCCATTTTTGTTTGTCATGATAACAATATGGGTTATAAATTGCTTACTTTTGTTATTTTGTATACTTGGTGGTATAAGCTTAACAAAAATATAAAATTATAGCAATGCTTGCTAAGAAAATTATCTAAATGTCAGCATTTGAAAGTTTCTTATATTTCACTGTCTTTGCATGTTGCGCGCGGGGCGTAATTATGGATTCAAAACATCATTGTAAGCAAATAGTATAAGAATATTTGACATTTTTATGTTTTAATTGTGAATGAACTAATTAATTATAAAATAACAGCAAAAAAAGAAATAAATATTGTGTAATAATTTAATTCAAGAGGCTATATTCATTCAATTACCGAAAAAACGGCATTTATTTTTCATTTAATGAAAATATAATATATAGATAAGGTTACATTAAATGCTATGAATTATTGTTTTATTATGAGTATATAAATAAACCTATCATATGATATATAATACTCCTATAATTCATGAGATATTGGCTTTCGAAATGTTGGCGGCTACGGCGGTTATTTTTGACGGAAAAAGAAAACAATTGTGCAAAGTCCAGTAAGAATAATTCTTATCGGATCCTTATCAGATATGGTTTTTTTTAATTAAGTAAATCTATTTGAAATGAAACTTATCTAGGTTTGAATCTGATATATAACAAAAAAAATATGTTTGGAAAAATTAAATACCAAAATTGGCGGCAATTAACAATCATTTATATTTTATATTTTTTTATGTTTAAAATTAAAATGTTTCCTTCCATCATATGTATTTTCTCTGAAAGTAAATTAAATTACCTTTCTAACCGTGTACAATCCTTATATACCTCATATAATAAAAAACGACAAGAAATATAAATATGTTAGAAATATAATAGCGCGCTCGAAAATGGCGGAAAATATTATACCGGGCGCGCTTTATACCGCTCTTGCGTGGGCTTCAAGTATATTATTTGGTGTTCATTTATATCATTCGAAAGCTTATTTAATTACGCGTTTTTTATATACAATATTAACTTAATAAATAGAAATATCACCATTCTTTCAACAAAAATATTACGCGCCCGTACTTAGCTCGAAAGCCTAGCCTCGAAAGTGGCCAAAATACATTTACGGGTATTGTGAGATGCCTTGATGGTGGCCAAAATGCTTCGAGGGGTTAAAGAATTTTCATTATTAATTTTACCAAACATTACCAATAATTATACATTCATGTCATTAAGAATACATTAATGTCATAAAGGCACTCATTGACTTTTATAATCCAACTATCAACATTTTGAGATTTGCTCGAGGGATCGAACTTCGGCAAAGCATTGTTTAAATGATTTTTATTTAAGCTACGAGACTTATCCTGGCTTTCTCTATGAATAACATTGAAAAGATTGAGTAACTCTTTAGTGGACCAGCCGGAAGTTTTCCTAGGATTCTTCGTTCTGGAGTTACTAGGAATGCGTGATGAAGATCTTGCACATGAAGAGGTTGATGTAGACTTTTTACGCTTCCTCTTTGATTGTCCTTTGAACGCTTGGATCTAGTGTCTGCATTTCTGGAGGTTGAACCATTCCTGTTTCCGTTTGATCGTTTGTTCAGCGGTAGAGGTTCCTCTTCTGGAGTACTAGCACCCTCCGGCTCCATATGCTCAAAATAAATTCATACGGTTATATTAGAAAATAAATTGACTAGTCAGTGATCAGTTAAACTGAAATCGCATATTTAAAAAACAATATTCGTTTAAAATCAATCTCTCATCTGAATAATCTTCTGAATAATTATATTACAGAAATATCTGCAAATATCAGATTATATTGTGGAGTTAAGTGTAAAATACTGTATTTTATGACATATGACAGCTATAATAAATAATATATTTACTAAAACTTTAGGTCTGTTATTGTAAACGATTATCACATACTACTGGCACACATGGCTACAATACATACGCTATTATGAATCTTCTGACGTACTAAGTCACAGTATAATTTCGCAAATAGTACCTACTGTCTACTGCATTCTAATTCATAATAAAATATACTTGAATTGCATTCAAAGTCAAAGTCATCCTTGTACTTACGTTACTGTATAGGAATAGCTCGGTCAGTATTGAACACACGTGGTCCAATAATTTATCTTAAGCACACTTGGCTTAATTTCAAGTAGGCATACATAGCCTCTCTAATAGTACGAGGCACACATAACCTCTCCAATTGCACGAGGTACACATAACCTGTCCAATAATACTAATGTGTGCCTCACATAACCTCTCCAATAGCACGAGGCACACATAACCTCTCCCATAGCATGAGGCACACATAACCTCTCCAATAGTACGAGGCACACATAACCTCTCCAATAGTACGAGGCACACATAATCCTTCCAATAGTACTAGGCACACATAACCTGTCCAATAGCATGAGGCACACATAACCTCTATCCGGTTACACAATAGCGGAGGCAACCTCCACCCGGTCTCCACCACTCGTAACTTCCATCCGGTATGATCACAACACCTCCCAGTTTCCGAGCCTTTATCAAAGTAATCTGACACAGACTAAGATAATCTCACTAGGCTGATACTCCAAGTATTAATGTCTTTTCATGATCACAAAACCTCTCATATGATCTTTTCGAGCCTTTGTCAAAGTAATCTGAAACAGACTAAGATAATTTCACTATTCTGATACTCAAAGTATTAGGTATACAGTCTTTTCATGATGACAACACCTCCCATATGATCTTTTCGAGCCTTTATCAAAGTAATCTGAAACAGACTAAGATAATTTCAATATTCTGATACTCAAAGTATTAAACAGTCTTTTCATGATGACAACACCTCTCATATGATCTTTTCGAGCCTTTATCAAAGTAATCTGAAACAGACTAAGATAATTTCACTATTCTGATACTCAAAGTATTAAACAGTCTTTTCATGATGACAACACCTCTCATATGATCTTTTCGAGCCTTTATCAAAGTAATCTGAAACAGACTAAGATAATTTAACTATTCTGATACTCAAAGTATTAAACAGTCTTTTCATGACTACAACACCTACCATATGATCATTTCGAGCCTTTATCAAAGTAATCAGAAACAGACTAAGATAATCTCACTATTCCGATACTCCAAGTATTAAACAGTCTTTTCAGCGTTATAATTTTTTGTCATAGCTAGTCTTAATACGAAATACTTATCTTAACCCAATCATTAGCGACCAGCAATGGACTTTTCTCGTTCAAAAAAATGGATAATGTTTTTGGTACTATGAAACTGCACTAACGCTTTGTCTTATTTGCGTACTAACCGAAGCTATCATCATCATCAGTCCCATCTACCGCCCCACTGCCGACAGTGGGGCGGTAGATGGTCCCTTATCATAGTGAGAGGGGGCCCGTGCTCGGGCACGGGCCCCCTCTCACTATGATAAGGGTAAGGCCATACTCCACCCCACCGGCCAAGTGCGGGTTGGCAGTATTCACATGTATTTCAACATTATAGAGAAATCACGCCTCCCACGATGCTCTCCCTCATCGTAAATAAGCAAAAATTAACAATTTAACACGCACGGAAACCTTCTGCGTAGCAGTCTAAAGTCTTTACACTCAGCTAACCGAAGCTATACCTTACACAAAAGCACCAGCGTTAGCTAGGCTAACCATAAGGCATTTAGCTGGTCCATCCAATAACAGTGCATGGTTTTAAACATGCAGCCGCATTATCGGCTCATTCCGTTTCTGCAAATCTGCATAACGGAAACTAGGCTCCTACAAGCCCATCACAACATCAACTAATAATGTTCTCATCTTAATGGAAATAAAGATAAGCAAACAATCATCACTGACCTGGTTCTACCTACAATGAAAACGAAAATCGCTTAAACTGATTATTAAAACACATTACAATGATAACTCAATCACTCGCTTCTACACTGATAATCGAGTTCAACAGCTTCTTCTAGAAACTCTTCTGTATCACTCCTAAAGGTCCTAAACATAACTTGAAACTAGCTAAAGAAATTGGGGTATTTAATAAACATACCCAGAGCATCACATGAATTTAGAAACTCGCAGTACTGTAGGTAATTTTACTTGAATTTAACTTTACAAGTGATGCCAGCTATTAACCATAATAAGGTAACACATCAAACATTTCTATTAGTGCCATCTGTTAACATGTTATAAAAAAAGCTTGTGTAGGAGCAACATCTATTTGCGCACAATAATGCGAAGGTTTAATGGTTTAACTTGAAATAACGGTACCAAAAACATCGAGATTCAATAAAACAGAACTATACAGAGTTAAAATCTTACGTTTTTCTTAAGCTGTAATCACTCGATAAAATAATGGCGTTAGTAATATCTTTCTACTATCGGCGGTCAGGCTACACTCGAACCAACCAACTACAAGTCTAAAGTTCTAAACAGGGTCACACGTCTACTTAAGATATAAACGGTACAATGTGTTCCACATTCAGTCAGCACGGTCAGTCACAATAGCTGAAGCACAGTCTTACATTATGAAGTTAATATGTACGATTCGATTAGTCTAACAACTTAAGACGCGAGTCTGCTATTTCACAACTGTACTAGAACAATAACTACCACGTTTCACTCAAACGCACTTGCTTGGAATCATATCTGTATAATCTATGCTTGGAATAGTGTAAGTTGACCTGTACGCTCAGTCTCGCAGTCCATAAGGTAAGACCGAGACAAGATGATCTATTTGTAGGCAAGCATATGATCACTAGGCTCATGATCGGGAGCCAACTACGCGTGATTTACTAAGAAAATAAATAAAAACATTCACTTTCTTTTAACCCGAGTATGAAACCCGAAACCTCCGTTCGATATCTACGCTATGGCTAAGACACGGTGGTAGCAAGCCAACCGTATGTTAACATAAATTACAGCAATGGTCGTAATTAAGTCGTTAGTACTACCCACAAAGTTTGTCTTTATTTCATTCTTCTTTCATGTCACAGGAAAAACGCAAAGGTCAAACAGTTTCACAGTAGAAGCTTGTTTTAACTAGAACTCCGTGTTGCGTGTAGGAATCGAACCACAACTTTAGTATGATGTGATGGCGACATCGCCACCACAACCATTATGGTATTTCTAAGGTTACGAAATGTATTAAGGTATTCTACTAACCAGGAATCTTTAGCAACTACCGTCATTAAAACTTGCAGCACAAAGAATCAGACAAAATACGCTCACCACAGTGTTAGTAGTTGCCTTCGCTCGCATCCACATCTTGTTTCTCAGGATCGGAGTCCGGTAAACGAAAGCCATGTAGTAGTTATTTTCATGGCTTCTATCAGTGACAGAAAATTGCGGTTCTTTAGTTCCAACAGACCCAGCAATTTTTCGTTTCTAGCGTCTTCATTCTGAACACGCGGGTAGTTAGTCCAATCCCACGCATCGAACGAAAAGTTGGCACTCGTTGAGATATGAGAATAAACACTGAGTTTAGATGGCCTAGAACGCATGCCACGCCCACTTCTGAACTATTATGAAATTAAACACTTCTAGTAAAATCACTTAGTAACTTTTATTTGTTCACTTTATACTTTGTAGGTATGCACTGATTTTCAACTATCAACCACCAAATAGCTTGCGCTAGACGTCCTTACTGTTTAGAAGTGCCCAAACGATCGCTCTGTTGCTTAATTTTATTTATCTCACAAGCTAAAATATTCTCCCACTCTAAACGAAAATGACAACTTCATAAGCGACAGCCAACCGAAATGCAGCAAATAACGTCCATCACAACCTATTTACAAAATTGGTTGATTGGTCGAGTAATAACAATTTAAACTAAATATTTAGATATAATAAATTATTTACTGATTTGTTTGTAGCAGTCGAATCGTTTAAAAATGTTTCATAAATACAATTTAATTGTGAAAATCATTACACTTGGAAGTTGCAGAGTAGGTGTTGCGAGAAAATAAAAACTTTGGAAGGCGTGGTTTACCTATTAAAAAGTAGAATTTGAAATAATATAACCGTATTCAATTTTATAAAAGGGTCATACCGTATTGAATTGTCTGGCGATATGTCTACCTTTATTAAAATTGTATGATGTACTCAAATCATGAAAGTTTAAAATCAATTAAGATAATAATAACGAAAGAAACAGTTTTTTATCCTCTATCAGACATTTTCTAGTAATTACAAACCAAATCGATTTATGCAGCAAATGAACATAATACACATAATATACACAAGAAAGACTCATCGCTTAGATTATTGTTGGGATGTCAACAGAACAAATATTCACATTGACAAGCTAAATAAATACCTTTCAAGTGAACCCAAAGTTGGTCAAACCAGATCACTATCTGATCACAGTATCAACCAAATGTTCCACCAAGTTTTCGTTGAAATATGAGCCAACAAGGTCTAGTCAAACTTATATTTAATACCAAACACAATTCACTTTTACAACCTCAAAAGAGCGGTCAGGTTACAAAATTTACCCTACGGTCATCGAATTCCCCAGTATGCCATATTGAATATCGTCAAATATATACGTTTTTGTATAACAGAACATTGCGTACCAACACTTTACAATACCCTATACCTTGGAATATGGGATGAAATTTATTTATAGCTGAATAAATGTTTGTATTGTATGAATGACAGTCTCTTCTTACTAGATGAAAAACTATTTCGCACCTAGATGTTTTTGGACTGTAAGGGATAAAAGTTTTGCCTCCAATAATCATATTTGTGTGAAGAACTTGGTAGATACGTCTAGCAGCTATATGTCTGTGATCGTGTTTTCGTTACGTCGTACGAATAAACGGTGCCAAATCCAAAATTTCTTTATGATATCCATACTAATATTATAAATTACAAAGTGTCCCCGTTTGTTTGTCCTTCTTTCACGTCACAGGGAAGTGATGTTATGGTACCTTATTGCATGTGCAGATAGTTAGGGGGTGCAGGCTAACATAGACTATTTTAAACCTTTGTTTGGAGTAACCGATATTTCGGCACTGTTGCAAGCGCCATGTTCACGGATGTACTGAGGGTATTGCGGGTGGATGAATGTTCCGAGCAAGTATAACGGTCTACCCGCTTTCTTACTCGTTTTTTGCGTACAAAACCACTGCCACTGTTTTCACTATCGCACTGTACCCGATCACGACATACTACACTCACTACGTCAGCTCGCGGTTTGACTTTTTTATTTTCACGGGTTTTACCTAGACGTACCACTGGATGCCAGATACTCGACAGTTGAAACCCATCCTCTCTATTGAAATTTCTAAACTTTTTAATTTCAATAGCTTCCCTAACCATTCGGGGTATGTAGTGGCGTTCTGTTGAAATCACCTGAGGGTTGTGTAACTCAATCCAGTGGTCGGTACCCGAGTCTAAGAGATGTTGAGCTATGGCTGACTTGTGTGGTTCATTATTTTTGACTGCCCTTATGTGTTCCTTTATCCGGCAAGAGATGGTGCGTTTAGTCTGTCCTATATAGGAACTCCCACAGCTGCAGTCAATTTTGTATTCACCTGGCTTTTCTAAGGGAAGACTGTCTTTCGGCGATCTTATATATTGCGACAGTTTCTTAAAAGGAGTGAAGATAGTTTTAACTGAGACCTTCTTAAGGATATTGGCGACCTTATCTGTCACTCCTTTGACGTACGGCAAGTACGCTGGGTGTCGTTCAACCTTGAAGTCCAGGTGTACCCGTTCTTGTGTAGAACGTCGCTTATATGTGAAAGTTCCTTATCTAAATGTTCCTCGTCACACAAGCTGTATGCCCGGTCGGTAAGCAACGTTATAACGGAATTCAGTTGACGTGGGTGATGATGTGAGTCGGCGTGTAGATAGCGATCTGTGTGCGTTGGTTTCCTGTATACGGAGTGGCCGACGAGCCGAATAAACGTCACCAAATGAAGTGGTCGTACAAAAAACGAAGAAAACAAAACCTCGGTTATTCGAAGAACAATTTCCCACTTGTATTTCCAAGCTCAGTCTGTTGAAAGATTTGTTGTTTTTAGTATATATTCATGTCAATGCATACAAGGATATAGTCATCTCAAATTTGACCCACTTTCAGCATCCAGTACTATATCTTCATGTCTATGACACAAGTTGTAGCATATCGCAATAAAAGAGGTTGGCTGTCACTAGTTTATCTGGGTATTTCAGTATTCTGTCGCGTTCTATGTAAGGGGCTCATTATGCGAGATATTTTTTGTTATTGCTAAGTTTCAAAATTATAGCTTTAAGTGATGTTTCACTAACTACTTATAAGCCTACAATTTATATGCAGCAAATGATTTTCAGTGACGACATTATTTAACGACAAAAATGGTAAATTTATCGTGCAAAAATAAGCAGTTAAACAAAAAATACGTGTCAATTCCATTACATTGTTTAAAGTGGATGGTGTCCGAATGATTTGAAGCAGAATTTTCTACATACATACATACATAGTCTCACGCCTATAACCACGAAGAGGTAGGCAGAGGTGTATTGCTACACCCACTTTTCGCCAGATATACTTTAGTCCCACGTAATAGGGGGCGAGCCTATTGCCGTACCGTGCACATTTCCAGACTCCGTTCCGGTACTGAGAATTTCGTGACAGAAAAACCCAATAACACTACCGACCCAGGAATCGAACCCGGGACCTCCCGATCCCACGCGCATATTTATGCCGCGAGACCAACGAGGCAGTCATATAGGGTTTGATGTCGAGTTTTCCGTCTCTACGCAAAAATGGTATTTGCATCGTGTAATCCCTTAGTCGCCTCTTACGACACCCACGGCAAGATAGGGGGTGGTGACACTTGTATTCTCTGCCGTCAACCACACGGCCAAGAATTTTCTTCTTTATAAAATTCTAGAGTTAGGGGCTGTTGTCGCAGTAACAACTAGTCTATGTTATAGGAATTTAAGGATCAATGAGGACCATATTGCTGTGGTATATGCCGACCTAGTACATCATTGCCTAATCACAAATTACTTTTTATACAGAGGTGAGTACTACCTACAAATGATGGCGTAGCGATGGGCAGCCCGGTAGCTCCAGTGGTAGCCAACCTATGGATGGAACATTTCGACAACCAAGTCATTGCTACTGCCCCATTAAGTGTAAAAATTTGGAAACGGTACGTGGACGACATTGTCTGTGTTATGGAAGGCGATGAAGAGAATGTTCATCGGTACTTGGCACATTTAAACAGCATCCACAGTAAAATGGGTTTTACTTATGAAATCAAAAAGGATAGAAGAATGGCGTTCCTCGACGTTATGATTGGCGTACGAGATGCCGGTTCCCTGAGCCACTCCGTATACAGGAAACCAACGCACACAGATCGCTATCTACACGCCGACTCACATCATCACCCACGTCAACTGAATTCCGTTATAACGTTGCTTACCGACCGGGCATACAGCTTGTGTGACGAGGAACATTTAGATAAGGAACTTTCACATATAAGCGACGTTCTACACAAGAACGGGTACACCTGGACTTCAAGGTTGAACGACACCCAGCGTACTTGCCGTACGTCAAAGGAGTGACAGATAAGGTCGCCAATATCCTTAAGAAGGTCTCAGTTAAAACTATCTTCACTCCTTTTAAGAAACTGTCGCAATATATAAGATCGCCGAAAGACAGTCTTCCCTTAGAAAAGCCAGGTGAATACAAAATTGACTGCAGCTGTGGGAGTTCCTATATAGGACAGACTAAACGCACCATCTCTTGCCGGATAAAGGAACACATAAGGGCAGTCAAAAATAATGAACCACACAAGTCAGCCATAGCTCAACATCTCTTAGACTCGGGTACCGACCACTGGATTGAGTTACACAACCCTCAGGTGATTTCAACAGAACGCCACTACATACCCCGAATGGTTAGGGAAGCTATTGAAATTAAAAAGTTTAGAAATTTCAATAGAGAGGATGGGTTTCAACTGTCGAGTATCTGGCATCCAGTGGTACGTCTAGGTAAAACCCGTGAAAATAAAAAAGTCAAACCGCGAGCTGACGTAGTGAGTGTAGTATGTCGTGATCGGGTACAGTGCGATAGTGAAAACAGTGGCAGTGGTTTTGTACGCAAAAAACGAGTAAGAAAGCGGGTAGACCGTTATACTTGCTCGGAACATTCATCCACCCGCAATACCCTCAGTACATCCGTGAACATGGCGCTTGCAACAGTGCCGAAATATCGGTTACTCCAAACAAAGGTTTAAAATAGTCTATGTTAGCCTGCACCCCCTAACTATCTGCACATGCAATAAGGTACCATAACATCACTTCCCTGTGACGTGAAAGAAGGACAAACAAACGGGGACACTTTGTAATTTATAATATTAGTATGGATATCATAAAGAAATTTTGGATTTGGCACCGTTTATTCGTACGACGTAACGAAAACACGATCACAGACATATAGCTGCTAGACGTATCTACCAAGTTCTTCACACAAATATGATTATTGGAGGCAAAACTTTTATCCCTTACAGTCCAAAAACATCTAGGTGCGAAATAGTTTTTCATCTAGTAAGAAGAGACTGTCATTCATACAATACAAACATTTATTCAGCTATAAATAAATTTCATCCCATATTCCAAGGTATAGGGTATTGTAAAGTGTTGGTACGCAATGTTCTGTTATACAAAAACGTATATATTTGACGATATTCAATATGGCATACTGGGGAATTCGATGACCGTAGGGTAAATTTTGTAACCTGACCGCTCTTTTGAGGTTGTAAAAGTGAATTGTGTTTGGTATTAAATATAAGTTTGACTAGACCTTGTTGGCTCATATTTCAACGAAAACTTGGTGGAACATTTGGTTGATACTGTGATCAGATAGTGATCTGGTTTGACCAACTTTGGGTTCACTTGAAAGGTATTTATTTAGCTTGTCAATGTGAATATTTGTTCTGTTGACATCCCAACAATAATCTAAGCGATGAGTCTTTCTTGTGTATATTATGTGTATTATGTTCATTTGCTGCATAAATCGATTTGGTTTGTAATTACTAGAAAATGTCTGATAGAGGATAAAAAACTGTTTCTTTCGTTATTATTATCTTAATTGATTTTAAACTTTCATGATTTGAGTACATCATACAATTTTAATAAAGGTAGACATATCGCCAGACAATTCAATACGGTATGACCCTTTTATAAAATTGAATACGGTTATATTATTTCAAATTCTACTTTTTAATAGGTAAACCACGCCTTCCAAAGTTTTTATTTTCTCGCAACACCTACTCTGCAACTTCCAAGTGTAATGATTTTCACAATTAAATTGTATTTATGAAACATTTTTAAACGATTCGACTGCTACAAACAAATCAGTAAATAATTTATTATATCTAAATATTTAGTTTAAATTGTTATTACTCGACCAATCAACCAATTTTGTAAATAGGTTGTGATGGACGTTATTTGCTGCATTTCGGTTGGCTGTCGCTTATGAAGTTGTCATTTTCGTTTAGAGTGGGAGAATATTTTAGCTTGTGAGATAAATAAAATTAAGCAACAGAGCGATCGTTTGGGCACTTCTAAACAGTAAGGACGTCTAGCGCAAGCTATTTGGTGGTTGATAGTTGAAAATCAGTGCATACCTACAAAGTATAAAGTGAACAAATAAAAGTTACTAAGTGATTTTACTAGAAGTGTTTAATTTCATAATAGTTCAGAAGTGGGCGTGGCATGCGTTCTAGGCCATCTAAACTCAGTGTTTATTCTCATATCTCAACGAGTGCCAACTTTTCGTTCGATGCGTGGGATTGGACTAACTACCCGCGTGTTCAGAATGAAGACGCTAGAAACGAAAAATTGCTGGGTCTGTTGGAACTAAAGAACCGCAATTTTCTGTCACTGATAGAAGCCATGAAAATAACTACTACATGGCTTTCGTTTACCGGACTCCGATCCTGAGAAACAAGATGTGGATGCGAGCGAAGGCAACTACTAACACTGTGGTGAGCGTATTTTGTCTGATTCTTTGTGCTGCAAGTTTTAATGACGGTAGTTGCTAAAGATTCCTGGTTAGTAGAATACCTTAATACATTTCGTAACCTTAGAAATACCATAATGGTTGTGGTGGCGATGTCGCCATCACATCATACTAAAGTTGTGGTTCGATTCCTACACGCAACACGGAGTTCTAGTTAAAACAAGCTTCTACTGTGAAACTGTTTGACCTTTGCGTTTTTCCTGTGACATGAAAGAAGAATGAAATAAAGACAAACTTTGTGGGTAGTACTAACGACTTAATTACGACCATTGCTGTAATTTATGTTAACATACGGTTGGCTTGCTACCACCGTGTCTTAGCCATAGCGTAGATATCGAACGGAGGTTTCGGGTTTCATACTCGGGTTAAAAGAAAGTGAATGTTTTTATTTATTTTCTTAGTAAATCACGCGTAGTTGGCTCCCGATCATGAGCCTAGTGATCATATGCTTGCCTACAAATAGATCATCTTGTCTCGGTCTTACCTTATGGACTGCGAGACTGAGCGTACAGGTCAACTTACACTATTCCAAGCATAGATTATACAGATATGATTCCAAGCAAGTGCGTTTGAGTGAAACGTGGTAGTTATTGTTCTAGTACAGTTGTGAAATAGCAGACTCGCGTCTTAAGTTGTTAGACTAATCGAATCGTACATATTAACTTCATAATGTAAGACTGTGCTTCAGCTATTGTGACTGACCGTGCTGACTGAATGTGGAACACATTGTACCGTTTATATCTTAAGTAGACGTGTGACCCTGTTTAGAACTTTAGACTTGTAGTTGGTTGGTTCGAGTGTAGCCTGACCGCCGATAGTAGAAAGATATTACTAACGCCATTATTTTATCGAGTGATTACAGCTTAAGAAAAACGTAAGATTTTAACTCTGTATAGTTCTGTTTTATTGAATCTCGATGTTTTTGGTACCGTTATTTCAAGTTAAACCATTAAACCTTCGCATTATTGTGCGCAAATAGATGTTGCTCCTACACAAGCTTTTTTTATAACATGTTAACAGATGGCACTAATAGAAATGTTTGATGTGTTACCTTATTATGGTTAATAGCTGGCATCACTTGTAAAGTTAAATTCAAGTAAAATTACCTACAGTACTGCGAGTTTCTAAATTCATGTGATGCTCTGGGTATGTTTATTAAATACCCCAATTTCTTTAGCTAGTTTCAAGTTATGTTTAGGACCTTTAGGAGTGATACAGAAGAGTTTCTAGAAGAAGCTGTTGAACTCGATTATCAGTGTAGAAGCGAGTGATTGAGTTATCATTGTAATGTGTTTTAATAATCAGTTTAAGCGATTTTCGTTTTCATTGTAGGTAGAACCAGGTCAGTGATGATTGTTTGCTTATCTTTATTTCCATTAAGATGAGAACATTATTAGTTGATGTTGTGATGGGCTTGTAGGAGCCTAGTTTCCGTTATGCAGATTTGCAGAAACGGAATGAGCCGATAATGCGGCTGCATGTTTAAAACCATGCACTGTTATTGGATGGACCAGCTAAATGCCTTATGGTTAGCCTAGCTAACGCTGGTGCTTTTGTGTAAGGTATAGCTTCGGTTAGCTGAGTGTAAAGACTTTAGACTGCTACGCAGAAGGTTTCCGTGCGTGTTAAATTGTTAATTTTTGCTTATTTACGATGAGGGAGAGCATCGTGGGAGGCGTGATTTCTCTATAATGTTGAAATACATGTGAATACTGCCAACCCGCACTTGGCCGGTGGGGTGGAGTATGGCCTTACCCTTATCATAGTGAGAGGGGGCCCGTGCCCGAGCACGGGCCCCCTCTCACTATGATAGGGACCATCTACCGCCCCACTGTCGGCAGTGGGGCGGTAGATGGGACTGATGATGATGATAGCTTCGGTTAGTACGCAAATAAGACAAAGCGTTAGTGCAGTTTCATAGTACCAAAAACATTATCCATTTTTTTGAACGAGAAAAGTCCATTGCTGGTCGCTAATGATTGGGTTAAGATAAGTATTTCGTATTAAGACTAGCTATGACAAAAAATTATAACGCTGAAAAGACTGTTTAATACTTGGAGTATCGGAATAGTGAGATTATCTTAGTCTGTTTCTGATTACTTTGATAAAGGCTCGAAATGATCATATGGTAGGTGTTGTAGTCATGAAAAGACTGTTTAATACTTTGAGTATCAGAATAGTTAAATTATCTTAGTCTGTTTCAGATTACTTTGATAAAGGCTCGAAAAGATCATATGAGAGGTGTTGTCATCATGAAAAGACTGTTTAATACTTTGAGTATCAGAATAGTGAAATTATCTTAGTCTGTTTCAGATTACTTTGATAAAGGCTCGAAAAGATCATATGAGAGGTGTTGTCATCATGAAAAGACTGTTTAATACTTTGAGTATCAGAATATTGAAATTATCTTAGTCTGTTTCAGATTACTTTGATAAAGGCTCGAAAAGATCATATGGGAGGTGTTGTCATCATGAAAAGACTGTATACCTAATACTTTGAGTATCAGAATAGTGAAATTATCTTAGTCTGTTTCAGATTACTTTGACAAAGGCTCGAAAAGATCATATGAGAGGTTTTGTGATCATGAAAAGACATTAATACTTGGAGTATCAGCCTAGTGAGATTATCTTAGTCTGTGTCAGATTACTTTGATAAAGGCTCGGAAACTGGGAGGTGTTGTGATCATACCGGATGGAAGTTACGAGTGGTGGAGACCGGGTGGAGGTTGCCTCCGCTATTGTGTAACCGGATAGAGGTTATGTGTGCCTCATGCTATTGGACAGGTTATGTGTGCCTAGTACTATTGGAAGGATTATGTGTGCCTCGTACTATTGGAGAGGTTATGTGTGCCTCGTACTATTGGAGAGGTTATGTGTGCCTCATGCTATGGGAGAGGTTATGTGTGCCTCGTGCTATTGGAGAGGTTATGTGAGGCACACATTAGTATTATTGGACAGGTTATGTGTACCTCGTGCAATTGGAGAGGTTATGTGTGCCTCGTACTATTAGAGAGGCTATGTATGCCTACTTGAAATTAAGCCAAGTGTGCTTAAGATAAATTATTGGACCACGTGTGTTCAATACTGACCGAGCTATTCCTATACAGTAACGTAAGTACAAGGATGACTTTGACTTTGAATGCAATTCAAGTATATTTTATTATGAATTAGAATGCAGTAGACAGTAGGTACTATTTGCGAAATTATACTGTGACTTAGTACGTCAGAAGATTCATAATAGCGTATGTATTGTAGCCATGTGTGCCAGTAGTATGTGATAATCGTTTACAATAACAGACCTAAAGTTTTAGTAAATATATTATTTATTATAGCTGTCATATGTCATAAAATACAGTATTTTACACTTAACTCCACAATATAATCTGATATTTGCAGATATTTCTGTAATATAATTATTCAGAAGATTATTCAGATGAGAGATTGATTTTAAACGAATATTGTTTTTTAAATATGCGATTTCAGTTTAACTGATCACTGACTAGTCAATTTATTTTCTAATATAACCGTATGAATTTATTTTGAGCATATGGAGCCGGAGGGTGCTAGTACTCCAGAAGAGGAACCTCTACCGCTGAACAAACGATCAAACGGAAACAGGAATGGTTCAACCTCCAGAAATGCAGACACTAGATCCAAGCGTTCAAAGGACAATCAAAGAGGAAGCGTAAAAAGTCTACATCAACCTCTTCATGTGCAAGATCTTCATCACGCATTCCTAGTAACTCCAGAACGAAGAATCCTAGGAAAACTTCCGGCTGGTCCACTAAAGAGTTACTCAATCTTTTCAATGTTATTCATAGAGAAAGCCAGGATAAGTCTCGTAGCTTAAATAAAAATCATTTAAACAATGCTTTGCCGAAGTTCGATCCCTCGAGCAAATCTCAAAATGTTGATAGTTGGATTATAAAAGTCAATGAGTGCCCTACAATGTACGAGTGGAACGAGAAGCAGACCAGACATTTTGCTCTACGAAAACTCACTGGTCTCGCTTAAAAGTGAGTGAAAGTGAATCCCTTCCAAGCGTAGTCTTTAGTTGGTTAGAGTGGCAAACAAAGCTATATAAAGCGTTGCGCAAAGCTAAATTATGGTCGACTTCTAGAAGAAATGTTGGCTAGTACAACAAAGAGTAATAAAAGTTTGCGTGAATATTTTTATGATAAATTAATGCTGTTGAACAGATGTGAAATTAGTGGCAAGAAAGCAGTTGATTGTATAATCCATGGCATATACGATAAGTCCGTTAGGAATGGTGCTCAAGCTTTAAAAATTGTAACGAGCCTGAAGACCTATTGAATTTTCATAGCTCTCAACGTTCTATATCGCAGATTTTTTCTGATTCTAACACTAACAGCTCATACAATTGTTTTAATTGTCGCGAGAAAGGACATATTTTTTATAAATGTCTTAAGCCTATTGCCAGGTGTCCTAAATATAATAGAGTAGGCCATAGTAATGACAATTGTAAATTAGAACCTCTAGTTTTGCGCTCAGAAGCTTAGTAGTTTATCGAAGCGATATTAAGAAAATTATATTGTCAAAAACCAAAAGGCCTTTTATGGAAGTTGGAGATGACATTAGTTGGAGTAGACTAGTTATCCCAAGAGCTGCTAGGGCTGGACATCAAGAACACGTAGTCATGTATTTAGCGTGTCTACTATAAAGACGAATAATCCAGGCAAAAGACTGGACTACCTTATTCCATAGAGCAGTTCGTCTAATGGTAGTAGTAGTTCCTCATCGGAAAGCAATATTAATTGAAACCGCAATATTTTTTAAAGATAAGGATATTTTTAATTGCTAAAACGTGTGTTGGCACATCATAAAACATTGTTCTCATGCTTATTATAGATCTTAAATACTCAAAAGAATCGACATGTTTGTCCATATATCCAATCCGACAAGATTCCGACAGAGACCATTGCTTAATTTGCCGTTCACGACAGTTAATTATAGGCGTAACGCATTTTTTCTGCGTAGTGCAACTACTTTTAATAACCTTCCCGTAGACTGGAACACTGACCTTTTTTGCACCAAACCAGGTGCAATTAGGCAGCGCTTGGCAAATTTATTTTTTGCGTCATAAATTCATAACTTACTGGGTAGATAACGATTATGTAACTTGACATTAGACCCATATATAACTTTATTTTATTCCCTTAACTTGTATTTTTGTTTATTATTTTTGTGTTAATATTTCATGTGATTTATTTTTGCTTATTATTTGTGTGTTAAAAGTGTTGATGGCACAATGTTAAATAAATAGTTATGTTTATTTATGTGAGTAGGTTCTATAATGCTATGTATGTTTTTGATTCCTGTTTCTTGCTTAGTTTCCTTTTTGATTGATTTATTGTAATTATTAAACATCATGTGTGGAGGCTTGTCATAAGCAATATTTATAAAATATGTATTTATTATATATTTTTTATTAGTCTGTAAGCCTTCTGTAATAATAAATAAATAAATAAATAAATAAATAAATAAATATGGTGTACAAATATAAAAAATGGCATGGGTATGGCAGAAGAAGCATGAAAGAAGAATCAATGCTGTGGAGATGAGAGCTTTAAGGAGTATGTGCGGAGTAAGGCTGATTGATAAAGTGAAAAACAGTGTGATACGAGAGAAGTGTGGTCTAAAAGAAGATGTAGTGACAAAGGTTGAAAAAGGAATGTTGCGTTGGTTTGGACATTTGGAACGGATGGATGAAAGAAGGAATACGAAAGGAGTGTATCGTGCGAGAATGAATGGAAATATCGGTAGGGGACGCCCTAGGCGGACGTACGCCGATCAAATAGGTGACGTACTGAAAAAGGGCCAAATTAAAAGTACCCATAACCGACGCGCATGCATGATGAGGTTAATGAATGTCGAGGAAGCGAAAGAAGTATGTTTGAACCGAAGCATGTGGCGTTCTATAGTCTCTGCCTACCCCAATGGGAGACAGGCGTGACGATATAGATAGATAGAGATAGAAATATAAAAAAAAACATTAACAATACATTTATCTTTTTGATATTTAAATTAATAAATAACATCTAAATAAATGGCAATAGGTTGTGTGATAGCTGTCATGTTAATTGAAAATTGTGATATTATTATTTTTATTAATATAATGTATAACTTCATATTTAACTATGCAGACAGTACTGTGTTGCTGGGGAGTTTGTTGCGCTGCTTCTTCTTCCTAGCGATAACACATAGGAAGCAGTGAAGGGTTGGGCTTTTTGGGGGACTGTCTTTAATTGAAAAATTTAGCGTTCAGAAAGAGCTGTTTACCAGCCAATTTTGAATAAAAGATTTTGACTTTGAAAAAAATAAAGATTTTGACTTTGACTAACACATAATCAAAACAAAATTAAAGAAATGACAGTCGGAATTATAGCTGTATGATATAATTCTGACAATAAATAATTTAATTAAAAATAAAATAAAAATAAAAATCTGCAGATATAATATAATAATATAAAACATAAAATACATTATATAATATAAAATAATATAATATGTAATATGATAAAAACAAATCTTAATCCGAGGGTCACTAATGGCCAAATGTAATGATTAATTAAGTATATTTTATCGTAATTCATTTAGTATACAACTATACATTATACTTTATGATTGAGTAATAGTGTAAAAATGAATAGAATACATAATTATAATTGTAACTTATTTAGTATTGTATACAACTAATCACTAGATCTAATTAATTTGAATGAATAGCCGTGCGTCAGGAGATCGCACGGTGACGGATAGCCGAATGTAATGATTTTCACAATTAAATTGTATTTATGAAACATTTTTAAACGATTCGACTGCTACAAACAGATGGCGCTAGTAGTTATGGCCACATTAATTAAAAGTATAATTGCCAGCTAAAAATAAATCTATAAACAAATCAGTTAATAATTTATTATATCTAAATATTTAGTTTAAATTCTTATTACTCGATTAATCAAGCAATTTTGTAAATAGGTTGTGATGGACGTTATTTGCTGCATTTCGGTTGGCTGTCGCTTATGAAGTTGTCATTTCCGTTTAGAGTGGGAGAATATTTTAGCTTGTGAGATAAATAAAATTAAGCAACAGAGCGATCGTTTGGGCACTTCTGAACAGTAAGGACGTCTAGCGCAAGCTATTTGGTGGTTGATAGTTGAAAATCAGTGCATACCTACAAACTGTAAAAGTGAACAAATAAAAGTTACTAAGTGATTTTACTAGAAGTGTTTAATTTCATAATACAAGGGATCAAATACATTGTTTAACGGTTATAAAAGCTAGGAGAGGGATAGGCACAGGCATAGGAACAGGCATAGGCACAGGCACAGGCACAGGCACAGGCACAGGCACAGGCACAGGCACAGGCACAGGCACAGGCACAGGCACAGGCACAGGCACAGGCACAGGCACAGGCACAGGCACAGGCACAGGCACAGGCACAGGCACAGGCACAGGCACAGGCACAGGCACAGGCACAGGCACAGGCACAGGCACAGGCACAGGCACAGGCACAGGCACAGGCACAGGCACAGGCACAGGCACAGGCACAGGCTCAGGCACAGGCACAGGCACAGGCACAGGCACAGGCACAGGCACAGGCACAGGCACAGGCACAGGCACAGACAGGCACAGGCACAGGCACAGGCACAGGCACAGGCACAGGCGCAGGCGCAGGCACAGGCACAGGCACAGGCACAGGCACAGGCACAGGCACACGCACACGCATAGGCACAGGCACAGGCACAGGCACAGGCACAGGCAGAGGCACAGGCACAGGCACAGGCACAGGCACAGGCACAGGCACAGGCGCAGGCGCAGGCACAGGCACAGGCACAGGCACAGGCACAGGCACAGGCACAGGCACAGGCACAGGCACAGGCACAGGCACAGGCACAGGCACACGCACAGGCACAGGCACAGGCACACGCACACGCACACGCACAGGCACAGGCACAGGCACAGGCACAGGCACAGGCACAGGCACAGGCACAGGCACAGGCACAGGCACAGGCACAGGCACAGGCACAGGCACAGGCACAGGCATAGGCACAGGCATAGGCACAGGCATAGGCACAGGCATAGGCACAGGCATAGGCACAGGCATAGGCACAGGCATAGGCACACGCACAGGCACAGGCACAGGCACAGGCACACGCACACGCACAGGCACAGGCACAGGCACAGGCACAGGCACAGGCACAGGCACAGGCACAGGCACAGGCACAGGCACAGGCACAGGCACAGGCACAGGCACAGGCACAGGCACAGGCACAGGCACAGGCATAGGCACAGGCATAGGCACAGGCATAGGCACAGGCATAGGCACAGGCATAGGCACAGGCATAGGCACAGGCATAGGCACAGGCACAGGCATAGGCACAGGCATAGGCACAGGCATAGGCACAGGCACACGCACACGCACAGGCACAGGCACAGGCACAGGCACAGGCACAGGCACAGGCACAGGCACAGGCACAGGCACAGGCACAGGCACAGGCACAGGCACAGGCACAGGCACAGGCACAGGCACAGGCACAGGCACAGGCACAGGCACAGGCACAGGCACAGGCACAGGCACAGGCACAGGCACAGGCACAGGCATAGGCACAGGCATAGGCACAGGCATAGGCACAGGCATAGGCACAGGCATAGGCACAGGCATAGGCACAGGCATAGGCACAGGCATAGGCACAGGCATAGGCACAGGCATAGGCACAGGCATAGGCACAGGCATAGGCACAGGCATAGGCACAGGCATAGGCACAGGCATAGGCACAGGCATAGGCACAGGCATAGGCACAGGCATAGGCACAGGCATAGGCACAGGCATAGGCACAGGCATAGGCACAGGCATAGGCACAGGCATAGGCACAGGCATAGGCACAGGCATAGGCACAGGCATAGGCACAGGCATAGGCACAGGCATAGGCACAGGCATAGGCACAGGCATAGGCACAGGCATAGGCACAGGCATAGGCACAGGCATAGGCACAGGCATAGGCACAGGCATAGGCACAGGCATAGGCACAGGCATAGGCACAGGCATAGGCACAGGCATAGGCACAGGCATAGGCACAGGCATAGGCACAGGCATAGGCACAGGCATAGGCACAGGCATAGGCACAGGCATAGGCACAGGCATAGGCACAGGCATAGGCACAGGCATAGGCACAGGCATAGGCACAGGCATAGGCACAGGCATAGGCACAGGCATAGGCACAGGCATAGGCACAGGCATAGGCACAGGCATAGGCACAGGCATAGGCACAGGCATAGGCACAGGCATAGGCACAGGCTAGGTATTATAAGCAAACTATATCTACCGAAGCAGTAAATAAACTAGGTTGAATAACACTACAAAGAAGCCATGACAGGCTGGCAATCGTTTAGAAAGTCTACGAAAGTTTCCCGCATTAAGAGAAAAGTTGATTCATATTTTACTTGGTCAAGTTGCAATACGTTTCAAAGTCTTAACTTATAGACTTTAGATGTTTTATATCATGATAGATTGACTTGTTGTGCGAACGTTTAGCTTGAACGGTGATTTTAATAGACGATGTTCTGTCAACAAATTGCTTTTATTTGATAAAGTTATTTAACGAATTTAAATTACAATAAAAAAATTAAGTGAATTTTAGTAGAGCAAAAATAAGAATTAATACGAGTCAGTGATGGAAATAAATTAGTGTGATATTGCTTGTATATTTAAATGATTGCATTATTGCATAACTGGGAAACGCTCAGTTTAAAATGAACATGCATGGAATGTAACGTTTGAAATTTTTTCGACGTATTGCTCGGAGAAAGTGAGCGAGCTATATTTTTTTCTATCACGCTATTTCAGGATGCGTGGGTTTGATCGACTAAATAATACCTGAATAATCTCATCGGTTTGTAAATCATGTATGTATGTTTGTAAAGTAATGTATGTATGTAAACAGGTCAAGTGTTATGCTTTATGTCATATTCAAGAAAATATTACACACTAAAGATGCGCATTGTTCTGTTACATGTCTAAGTGTGTACTTAACATAACCCTAGCCATGCAACATTAATTAAATAAACATAGCAACATTGAAACATAGCAACATTGTGAACTAGTACCACAAACGCTACACAAAAAAGAAACTACCGAACGTGCGCAGTAAAGTTATTTTTGAACAGATAAAACACCAACAAGATGCTTATCATATACCCACTATACATTACCTATTTGTAATCTGTAACAATAGCAAAACATTGATCGCAGCTTTCCAAAGTTTATTATGACACGTGAGAACCACCACTATCTCTGTAACCCTTGATAAATTGTTGTTTAGCAAAATTAACGGTAAAAACATTAATTATTTCTCTTGATATCTGTGTTGTGTTGTGTAGTATTAATTTTCGTTGCCTCTAAATGTTTAGCGGTAAAAGCAGATTCGTATCATTAGCTACATTTATGTTCACTAGTTCCGGTTGTAGATTTGTAGGAACAATTTTGGTGTAAGATCAAATACATGAAAGATTTGGGTCACAAAAGGGTATTTAGGACGATGAAATTTGTTCGTTAAATCCAGGTTTTGCTGAAGTTCTACAGTGAAATAGATTTTTGAGAGATAACGAGATATCACGGATTATTGAAAAGAAATAAAAAAAATACATCGATGACTCTCGTCTGCTTGCCGTCACTGCAAAAACAGAACAACTATGTGTAAGTGCACACGACCCACATGCTACAGCTTTTTTGCTTCCTGCGATTAAATTTGTGTAATGTAGACGCGTCAAGCTGAACACTTGTAGTACGAACTTAATACTTATTTCTTACACCATAAGAACGGTACAAAGGTCAAACTGTCTGGCTTCATGAGTCGCCGTATGTACCCTACTATCAGTCGACAAGTTGAAAATCCAAACATCGAGTGACATAACAAAAACACCAAATCAACGGAATCATTGTAAAACGAACGATTGTTAATTCCTCCAATCCATTGTAAAAACTCATATAACATCGAAGCAATACAAAAAGCTAGTTTCCAAACCTACAATTCCGTCGAGTTGTACAGAAAAAGCCTAAATAGTAAGTTCCAATTATCCACACAGGAGCTATAAACTAACATACGCGGTAGTTTATGTGTAAGTTACTCAAGTGCCGCTACATATTATATTCCCTTATGTAAGTTCATATGTACCGTGTAGGTGGCTAGCAATATGCCGCCAAATAAAACCTAGTGTTCGTCGTTGTTCCGACATTTCGACGCCATTTGTGTAACAAGTTGTGAGATAAAGTGGATTGAGTTAATAGATTGTATGATGTATTAGATGTATCATTCTTTTATTAGCTTAATTATTATCAGAACATCCGTGAAAATGGCACTTGCAACAGCGCCGAAATACCGGTTACTCGAAACAAATGTACGTGGTATATATCCCGAAAGACAATTTAAAATCAGTGTTAATAATAATAACCTGGCAGCACTAAGGTTGACAGTACATTCTTGGAACAATTTTTAAATTTTATTTATTTTTACTAGTGCTGATCTACTATTTCAGATAAAACAGTTACCACAAAATAAATCCTTAAGAAACTCAATAGATAAATAGACACCTTTTTCATGAATACACAAAGAAAATATATTGAACAACATGAAAATTTTGCTGACAGCTGACATCCGTCATCATCACATAAAATGTGTTCATATAAACAATAACAATAACAAGAATATATAATGTTAACACGGGCTAGAGCAGCACGAGCACGCTCATCACCCCCGGACTCGCTGCTCTGCTCCACCTCGCAGACACCGGCAGCCCTATCGGCGGCGGCGGCCAGTGGAGAGGCGTCGAGCTCGTCGAGCGGCGAGTATTTTCCCCACCGACGTCACCAACACCTGTACGGCGGCGGGGGAGAGGCCGGCCACCAGCATGCTTGGGATCGCGTGGCCCACCGGCCACGAATAGGAATCCCGCTACCGGTGGTAATGTGCAGCGTATGCGTTGGACTCGTCAAACAAACGAAAACGTCATGCGCGCATATTTTGCGGCTATAGAGGGAGGAATTAACCTCACAGCGTACCGTAACAGAATGCTGCCTTTGTTTCAGGCCCTTGAACCAGCTGTTAATGTTTCTGTGCAACGACTATCAGATCAAGTGCGCGCTATCCAGCGATGTCACTTGTTGGATGACGAGGCACTTGAGCGACTACGCTTGGACGCACAGTGTAGTTATGTTGTCCCTACCTCTTCTGACACTGTACCAGTGGTGGACCCAGAACCAATACAACATGGTGAGAAGGAAATGGATAATGTAGCTATAAATGTGAGTACCCAGTACACTGAATATATGAGGAGCGCTTTGAAGGACGCGTTACGGGATTATCGTTCCACACCGCCAGACCATCTGCCACGTCTGCCACGACTACCCATGCATAAAAAGAACCTAACGCTGGTGTGCACCCAGGACTGAATGCTGGCTAATTATTATTTTAGTGACAGCCGGGACCTAACAGATACGCATTCAATTCTGTACTGCGGTGCTATTGCGGTATGTCGCGTAGCAGGGGTCAAGTTTAAGAATGATTCTGTTGCGCGCCCAAAACCGAAAATAGGATGAAGAGAAAATGAGACTAGGGTGCTCATCGGCAAGTTGGTATGCTTCAGATCGGGTAATCAACGCCCGCGGGTGATGCGCTTCGCGAGACGTGCGTTTTTGGGGTCTGATATTAGACCTTAAGAATACATTACGCGTGTCACGGAGCGCATCGACTTTCTGAAGCAGAAAGTTTATGCGTGGGCAAGTCGTCTTCGCAGATACAAGAAGCGTGTGGAAAGGTATTCCCATAATCGTATGTTCCAAAGTGATCAGAAGTCTGTTTATAGAACTTGGGAACAATCAGACCAGTGTATGGGTGATGGCGATCGGCCGGGGGATGCCGAGGTTATTGCCTTCTGTCGTAAAATCTGGTCATCGCCTGTTGCTCATACTGAGGGTGATTGGATATGTCAAGTAGAGCGAGCATGTGAACCTATTGAGAAGATGGAAGCTGTAAATATTGAAGCTGTAGACGTAGCCAATGCCATACGTCCGGCATCAAACTGGAAGTCACCGGAGCCGAACGGACTACATAACTTTTGGCTAAAATGGCTACGTAGTTCACATGCTTGCTTGGCTTCACAGTTTCAGTCATCCTTAGAGTCTGGATTCTTACCAAGTTTTATGACTAAAGGCATTACCCACTTGCTCCACAAGTCGGGTAGCACCGCGGATCCCACCAACTATAGGCCAATCACGTGCCTACCAACAATATATAAATTATTTACGTCCATTCTGACAAAGAAAATTAATGTACATATAAATATCTGATAATAAGATCATGTCAGTATGTCAGAATGGATGTAAAAGTGGGGCCCGCGGTACTAAGGAGCTTCTTCTCATAGACATGGCCATTAGCCAACAGGCTCGCCGTAGCCGAAAGAATCTGTCCACATGTTGGATAGACTACAAGAAGGCCTACGACTCTGTACCTCATTCATGGCTTCTGCGGGTGCTGGATTTGTATAAAGTAGATACAAATCTATGCACCTTCATGAGGTCGTGTATGGGATAGTGGAGAACGGTTCTTCACTATCCAGGGTTTCGACAGGGTCTTGGAAACGGCGACCCTATTAAGATAGAGCGGGGTATCCTTTAAGGTGACAGTCTGAGTCCCTTGTGGTTCTGCCTAGCCTTGAATCCCCTTAGTACATTGCTGGGAGATTCTGGGCTAGGTTACAAGTTGCGCAGGAACGGTCAAAGTATATCCCACTTGTTATACATGGATGATCTGAAATTATTTGCTTGCAGTGAGTCCCAACTGACAGCGCTACTGAGGGTCACTGAAAACTTCAGTAGTACTATCAGGATGGAATTTGATGTAGACAAATGTGCAGTTATGCATGTTAAACAAGGCAGGGTAGTGGAATCTGATGGAGTACATCTATCAGATTTCACTCAGCTTAGATTGATCCTCGCAGCTGATACCTATAAATACTTGGGTATGTCACAAGCCTTGGGCATCAACGAGACAGACAAGAAACAGACGTTGTGGGAGCGCTTCTTTGTTTGCCTGAAAAAGGTTCTGAAGAGTCTTCTTTCGGGTGGCAACAAGGTGCGCGCCTGTAACGGTTGGGTCATCCCACTCTTGATGTACTCCATCGGCATACTCAAGTGGACTCAGACCGAACTGGATGAGATTGATAGGCGAGTCCGTTCACTGTTGACCACATTTCGAATGCTTCACCTACGTTCGTCTGTAATGAGGTTGTACATCCCGCGGGAGTGCGGAGGCCGAGGGTTTCTAAACGCTAAGGTCCTACACAACCGCGAGGTGTACAACCTTAGGGAATATTTTCTTAAGGGCAGCGTGGATGTGCATCGGGATGTGGTTGCAGTTGATGGTGGCCTCACCCCGCTCTCATTGGCGAAAGAGAACTGGCGCAGGCCTGTAGCTTTAGGCGTTGACGACCGCAGGCTTGTATGGCAGAGCAAGGAGCTGCATGGTAGATTCTATCGGGCTCTTCACGGACCTGATGTGGATCTACCAGCTTCTGTGGCCTGGCAAGGTTTCGGTATTCTCTTCGGAGAAACCGAAGGTTTTATCTGTGCACTTGCAGATGAGGTTATCAAGACGAGAAATTACCGGCAATATATCACGAGGGACGGTACAGTAGACCTGTGTCGGGCTTGCAATCGACCTGGTGAGTCCCTCAGACATATAGTCTCCGGGTGTTCTCGTTTTGTAATAGGGAGTAAGTACTTGCACAAACACAACAAAGTAGCCAGGATCATACATCAGCAACTCGCTCTGAGATACAGGCTTGTGGACGTCGAAGTGCCATATTACAAGTACATCCCTGAGCCAGTTCTCGAGAATAGTCATGCAACACTGTACTGGGATCGACCCATTATCACAGATAGGACTGTTGTTTGCAACAGGCCTGACATTGTGATAATAGATCGATCAGAGCGCCGCGCAATGATTGTCGACATCACTATTCCACATGACGACAATCTCGTGAAAGCAGAAAAAGACAAACAAGAAAAATATTTGGACTTGGCTCACGAGATTGTCGATATGTATTCTTGCCGCTTTACTAGAATATTTTTCTCACATAAATATAAAGCTTTCATAAGGGAAATAGAAAGTATCTGCACGGCGGAGAATTCCATTCTAGGTAGTCTTTTATGTTGACTGCATAGATGATGCTGTGGTTTAAGCGGTCACCATGACATGGTCCCAAAATGGATATCTTTTGCGATCCACAAATGGCTCTTTCGAGTCTAGGTGTTCTTCTTTGTGATCGTTGATTGAAAGTTTTTAATTCTAATATGACTCTAGATGAGCGTTATCTATATAAAAATATCCATCGTCTATTTCCTTCTCCCTCATTATTAGAATTTTATTGAATAATGTTTACATTCCACCCTTCCTACTATTTATTTTTCCTACCGAAAGGGAGGCAATGCACTTGTGACTCCTCTGGTCTTGCTTGTGACCATCGGCGCGGTAATCATTTACCATCAGGTGATCAGTCTGCTCGTTTTCCACCTATGATATAAAAAGAAAACAAAATCTCGATAATTCGAAGAACAATTTTTCACTAGTTTTAATTTCTGAGCTCTGTCTGTTATCAGATTTATTGTTTTTAGTATATATTCGGGTCAAAGCATACAAGGATATAGTGATCTTAAATTTGACCCCCTTTCAGCATCCAGTACCATATCTTAATTTCTATGACACAAGTTGTAGCATATCGCAATAATAAGGGTTCGCTGTCACCAGTACGTATCCTAGTCTATCTGAGTATTACAGTATTTTGTCGCGTTCTGTGTAAGGTGGACATTATGTGAGATATTTTTTGTTATTGCTGTGTTTCTTAATTATAGCTTTAAGTGATGTTTAATTTAGGAGCCTACAGAATATAGGTCGCAAATGATTTTCAGCGACGATATTATTTCTCGAAAACAATGGTTTTATCATGCAAAAATAAGCAGCCAGAACTATAAACTAACGAATATAAAATACAGTTATCCAAAAAATTACGTTATCCCATTGCGTTGTTTAGTTGGATTGTGTCCGCCTAGATTGATTGGTTCAAAATTTAGTTACTGAAAGTGCTTAGTTCGAGAATTGAGCGCACAGCACTGCGGGAGTACTGTCAACCACGTAAAAGAGCACCCTCGACTAAGAGCAAATAAATTATTAATAGAGTAGACTATTAAACGCGAATGCAAATCATTATTTTTTTTTCACATCCATTCCAAGTGAAGTCATAAAAACATCTCATCGGATTAATTTTGTGGCTGTGAGAAAATCCATACTCAAAAGATGACTTCTTTATAAAAATACTAGAGTGAGGGTCAGTTGTCGCCATAAAATTTGTCCATGTTGGTCGTCATCCCCCTAAGTATCTTCTGTATATTATACTACTCGTATCTGCACACATAATAATGTACCCTAACATCGCTTCGTTGTGACGCAAATGGAAGACAAAAATGCAAGCACACTCGCATTTATAATATGTGTATGAACATTATGGAGTAATTATCGATTTTAAACTTTCGCGATTTGTATACATCATACAAAATAATTTAGCGGGTCTTAATCGCGTTAACTTAGCTTATTTAAGGTATAAATACGTATTTGTTTTTTTACGACGTTTCGCTCGTCTTGCACCGAGCGTGGTCGCAGAGAGACTGATGAGAGCTCAGCGCCGTCTTGTGGAAGTGCGGGTTTCGGCACCTACCCTCATTTGGTCCTTATTTAAGTTCGCAATCTCGGTACTCCGACACACTACACTAATGACGTCTACACACTGTTGAGATTTATCACTGCGGCGGTGTTTACATTTGCTGATGACTGGATTCCAAGTAGCCGATAATCTATATCCATCCTCCCGGTTGAAATTGTTATATTTCTTGATTTCTACTGCTTCACGTACTACCCTGGAGTAATAGTGACGATCGGTGGATAAGAATTGTGGTTGATGCAGTTCTATCCAGTGGACCAAAGTCCAGACTCCAACAAATGCGATATCGATATAGGTAGACATATACCTAGCTGTTTGACATACCTACTCAATTCTTCACACATATATGATTATTGGAGGCAAAACTTTTATTGCTCACAGTCCAAAAACTTCTAGGTGCGAAATAGTTTTTCATTTGGATGGAAGCAACTGTCATTCATACAATACAAAAATTTATTCAGCTATAAATAAATTTCATCCCATATTCCAAGGTATAGGGTATCGTAAAGTGTAGGTACGCAATGTTCTGTTATACAAAAACGCATATATTTGACGATATTCAATATGGCATACTGGGGAATTCGATGGTCGTAGGGTAAATTTTGTAACCGGTCGGCTCTTTTGAGGTTGTAAACGTGAATCGTGTTTGGTATTAAATATAAATTTAACTAGACTTGTTGGCTCATGTTTCAACGAAAACGAGATGGCACATTTGGTGGGCGCTATGATCAAACAGTGATCTGGTATGGCCAACTTTGGGTTCACTTGAAAGGTATTTAGTTACCTTCTCATGCTGAATATTTGTTCTGTCGTCCTACAGACAACAATCTAAGGCAATGAGACTTTCATAAGCTATGCATTTACATGCATATGCATTTACAAACTACACATAGTTTGTTTATCAGCTGTTTAGATCAAATTTGTTTGTAATTACTAGAAAAGTATAGTACCTAGAAGATAAAATGCTGTATATTTAGTTATAATTATCATAACCAATTTTAAACTTTCGTGATTTGAATACATCATTAAACGTAGCCATACCGCGAGTAAGACCGTTTGATAAAATGGAAAACTGTTATATTATCACAAACTCTACTTTTTAATAGGTAAACCTCAAAAGTTTTTATTTTTTCGCAACACCTACTCTGTAACTTCCAAGGGATCAAATACAATGTTTAGCTGTTATAAAAGCTAGTAGAGGCAGGTATTATAAGCAAACTATACCGAAGCAGTAAATAAACTAGGTTGAATAACATAACAAAGAAGCAATGACAGCCTGGCAATCGCTTAGAATTTCTACGACAGTTTTCCGTATTGAAAGAAAAGTTGTTTCATATTTTACTTGGTCAAGCTGCAATACGTTTGAAAGTCTTAACCTTTAAACTTTATGACGTCTTATATCAAGATAGATTGACTTTTTGTGTGAACGTTTACCTTTAAAATTGCCTTAGACGATGTATTGTCAACAGATTGGATGAGCAGTTATTGGATTGAGTTATGTTTAGTATTGTTTGATAGGAATTCTACTAGAGCACAAAAGACGAAGAATAAATACAACTCAGTGATGAAAATATACTATTGTGATATTAAATCTTGTGTATTTAATCAAATGTGCCGTATTATAAATACCTCTAATTGGACACATGTAAAGTTCTGTACAAGCATTCATTGGCGGTCAAGGTATTTATTAAATAGTGGTCAATAAATTCATCACTATTTCTCCCTTTCTTTACAGACTTTCGGTCTAATGTTTAACTTAGCCTCTCCAAAGCTGCTTCACAGTATCACTGTGAGTTAATAGGATGTTTTGGCTTACAATACCTGGCCAAACGCGTTGGTATACTATTTAATATAAAGTTTGTCGGCTTTGGCAACGATACTATTATGCTTGCATTATTTCTTACTTGTCATAAAAAAGATAGTTGAATGTGTAAACATCAAAGCTACATAATCAAAACACTTGAAACAACCACTATATCAGCTTGATTAAAGCAATATCTATTTCGAAAATTATCGTTGACTAGAGAATGCTTGCACCTGCACCCGCATATTATATTGTAATTTACCCCTAGCTACCCGATCCCGTGGGAATTTTGGGAAATCCCTTCTTAATGCACCCCAACGGTCCCCAAGGAACATACATGCCAAATTTCAGCTTCCTGCGCCTAATAGTTTCGGCTGTAGCGTGTCTGTCAGTCAGTAAGTAACGCAAGGATTTTATATATTAAGATAAGATTACAATAATAGAGGTACACTTTAGAATGTTGTGTAATTTCCTTTCATATTTACCAATATTTTGAAACTCAAGATAGTCTTAAATTTAGGATAGTCAAACTGTTTTCGTCTGTCATTTTGTTGAAAAATATGCTATCAAAGTAGATTGACCAATCTTCAATCAGTGGCAATTGAGGGATGTGCAATGAAAGCATCTGCTAAAGGTGTCACTTTATTTTCCTAGTTTTGTTCAGCGCCATTGATTGTATTGACGGGCGCTTTCCTCGTACATCGCTCAACTGTCTGGCAGCATCTCTAGTGGATTCGCATATAGAAACAGTATTTTTTGTATTGTAGAACTTACGACATAATACAGGAAAATGCTCAGTTTAAAAAAAGATATCAATGCAATGTAATTTTTTGAGTTAGTTAGACGCATTGCTCGCGGAAAGTGGTATTTTTATTTTCTTTTTCCATCTTGGTTGCAATTTCAATTTACGTCGCTAGTTTTGATCAAATAAATAATACTAGAATAATCACAAATAATAGTAAAAAAGTTTAAAAGTTTTCGGCGGTAGGCGTATAAAAGTTAACACATCTTTGCGATTTTGAAATTTTTATTAATTAAAAAAATATAGCAAATCTGAATTGTAGTTCTTAAAAACAGTATATAACTGCTATTTTTATCTGCCTCTAACTAAGATAGTGTTTATGACACTAAACTATTAAGTGTTAGTACATACCGCCCGTCAGCAAAACATCTTCAAATTTCACACACTCTCACAAGCACTATGTCGCAGCTTCAAGAAATTGAGTCCATACAGAAGGGTCTGGAAGACAGCTTCACAAGGAGGATGGCAGCACTCGAAGCCCAGTTAAATAGTGGAGGCTCAGCCAAAGACACAGTAGCGAAGGTTGCAGAAGAATTTCGCACATTCCGTGAGCTGGTTTTCAATATGCTGGGCCTTCTACGCCAACAAATCCAGGAGTGTCACAAGCAGCTCGACACGGTGGAGACCCGACATAGACGTAAGTCTCTTCTATTTTTGGGCGTGCCAGAAGAGGAGAAGGAGAACTGCTGTGCAACTATCTTGGGCATCATGCAAAGCAAGTTGGGACTGAAAGACGTCACATCGGCTGATATCCGTAGTTGCCACCGACTTGGTTCCTCCAAACAAGCAGGGCTACAGGGACCTAACAAGTATAGGCAGTAAGCGGCCTATACTTGTTAGGTTCGCTAAAGTAGTTACTAGATCTTCTGCTTGGGTTGCAAAGACTGCTCTTAAAGGGACATCTATTTCGCTGAGAGAATTCCTAACCAGAGTGCGACAGACTGTATTCAGTAAGGCCCGGTCGCACTTTGGCATGAGATCTTGTTGGACCCAGGATGGCAATATCTTCGTAAAAGCGCCGGACGGAAGCCGCCACAAGATTATTGCCGAAGATGAGCTTAGTGACCTGATGAAGAAGTACCCCAAAGCGCAGTGCATCACTTCTTCAGGCGCCGTGATCGGCACGGGGGACGCTGGACCTTCCGCAACAACCGGTAACGGCAAGAACATTCCGCGTAAATAGTTTTATTTATATGCTGTTCCGTGGCAAGTTTCGAGCGCTTATCTACATAATGTGTCTGTTTTGTTTACGTTGTTTGCTATATATTTATATACTGAATCACTTTTATAACGCACCCACATATTAGGTTTTATTGATGTTTTAATAATTTGTTTACGAATATTCAATCACTCTTTTGACAGCTCTCAATGTCAACTTGACATATTGGGTTGCGTTCTGAAACTAGCAATCTTTGTGTATAATCATTTGTCTTGTGTTGCGTTCCGTTCTTTTCTATTTATTATTCATACATTTCTGTACTCACTGTTTTTAATTTGTTTTTTGTATGTGTCTGCTGGCGGGTGGTGCAGTGATAGCATTGCATCAATTCGTGTGCATGCTTTTGATACTTGCTTATTATTAGCAATAGCATATATTAGTTAATTAATTATTGGTTACTTATATATTATTATTTTTATTTATAATCTTTATATATAGAATATTTCATGCTATCAGATGATGATGATTCCTTTCACTCCGCCAACGATTCTGCTGATTTATCAATAAATGACAGCTACCGAGTCGCTTAGTGATTTAGTTAAGCGTACTTTTGATCAAACCACATCTCGGCTGTTAAATGTGTGTCATATTAACGCACAGAGTATACCCAGCCACTATAGCGACCTGCTTCTTTCTTTTGATAATGCTAACGTTCATGCCATTCTGATTTCAGAGAGCTGGCTGAAACCTCACCTACTTTCTACTTCCTACCCTCTCCCTGATTTCGTCCTCATCAGAAATGATAGGGTGGACAGAAGAGGGGGTGGAGTAGCCATTTACCTCCGCAGCTCATTACCCTTCAGAATCATCTTATCTTCGTCACCTAACTCTTCTGCTTCAGCAGAATATCTGTTCCTCGAGGTTTCAGTCAATGGGGCTAAAACTGTTCTTGGCGTTGTCTATTGTCCTCCCACTATAAACTACTTCTCCAGTCTCGAATCGATTCTGGAATCTTTAGGGTCAGAATACGCTCATCATATCATCATGGGAGATTTCAACACTGACCTTGCCACCGATTCCCCCCGATCCCATAAACTCCAGCAATTAATTGAGTCTGCCAGTCTACACACGCTCCCGCTTGGTCCCACTCACCACAATACCGAAGGTGTAGACACATGGCTAGACTTAATAATTACCTCGAACCCGTCCCTTGCCCAATCCCATGGCCAGTTTCTTGCTCCTGGTTTTTCCCATCACGATCTCATCTACCTATCCTATAACCTTAAGCCACCTAAGCCCCGTCCCAAGGTCCTGTATAGGCGTTGTTTTGGACGTATAGATAGTGACAGCTTGCAGAGGGATGCTGCTGAGCTTGATTGGAGTCAGCTGATTTCAGCTGCTACTGCGGACGATAAAGTCATTGAGTTTAATAACGTAGTTTTGAACCTCTATGACAAGCACGCCTCCGTCCGGAAAGTGAAGTTAAGACGTCCTCCCACTCCATGGCTAAGCAGAGGCATAAAAATGGCTATGAGGCGCCGGGATAGAGCATTTCGGCAATACAAAAGAGATCGATGCGAAGAAAACTGGACCCTCTTCAAAGCTGCAAGGAATCGGTGTAACCAGATGGTTCGTAACGCTAAACGCCGCCATATTCTTGAAAACATAAATTCCTCTACCCCCGCCAGTATCTGGAAGTTCCTTGGAATCCTGGGTATTGGCAAACAGCGACATTCTGATCCTCAGTGGACGGTTGGTCTGGAGGATTTAAACCATTTCTTCACCACTACTGCTTTGTTGGACCCTCAGACCAGGCGTCACACTATTGATTACTTAGCTGCCCTTCCCCGTCTCAACATAGATCCTTTTGATTTTTCTCCAGTTGCTCCGAGTGAGATCAAGAAAATTATCCTTTCTATCAAGTCGAACGCTGTGGGATATGATGGTATCAGCCGTCGTATGATCACCCTCATCCTTGACCACCTCATCCTTCCTATATCTCACATTGTCAATTTCTCCATTGCCAATGGTTCCTTCCCTTCCTTGTGGCGTAAGGCCTTCGTTATCCCATTGTCCAAAATTCCCAATCCTACTCTCCCTCAACATTTTCGTCCAATCTCCATCCTTCCTTTCCTCTCCAAAGTGCTAGAGGCTTGTGTGAATAAACAGCTGTCCAGTTTTGTGTACAAACACAACTTATTAAGTCCACTTCAATCTGGCTTTGGGCCTGGACATAGCACAACCTCTGCACTCCTTAAAGTGACTGGCGATATTAGGGCAGGCATGGAGGAGACTAAGGTCACAGTATTGGCCTTGGTTGACTTTTCGAATGCCTTTAATACCGTCAGTCACGATATCCTTCTATCAATCCTTTCCCATCTAATGATCTCACCTGGCGCACTGGAATGGTTCTCTACTTATCTTCAGGAACGCCAGCAGGCAGTTCGCAGTGATGACATCTCATCAAGTTGGCGTAACATTAACACTGGTGTTCCTCAAGGTGGCATACTCTCTCCTTTACTATTTTCAATTTTTATTAACTTCTTAACCCCTAAGCTTCTATGTTCGTACCATCTTTACGCCGATGACTTGCAGTTATATTCCCAGGCGAGAGTGGATGATGTAACAATAGCGATAGCCGATATTAATAGAGACCTAGGTATGATTCAAGCTTGGTGTAAAGATTTCGGACTGGATGTAAATCCTGCTAAATGCCAGGCCATTGTGGTCGGCAGTCAGCGCATGACACGAAGATTAGACCTGACTACCTTGCCGCCGGTCATGTTTAATGGTCTTATCTCTTAGTCCAGTAGTTAAAGACTTGGGATTGCTAATCGATTCCACTCTCGACTGGCAGGCACAGGTTACGAATGTCAGTCAGAGAGTGACTGGTACCCTTCGAGCTCTATATCGCCTCAAAAACTTCCTACCAATCAGAACCAAAACAATGCTTGTACAGGCCTTGATATTCCCTTTAATCGACTATGGTGATGTGTGCTATTATGACCTGAATGCAGAGTATCTCAACAAATATGACCGACTTCTCAATAACTGCATTCGGTTCATATTCAATCTTCGTAAGTATGATCATGTATCTACTTTTCGTTCCGATCTTAAATGGCTACCTATTCGTCAGCGCCGGAGTTTGCGTGCTCTCACAACTCTCTACTCGATTCTTACTTCCCCTTCTCCTCCTTCTTATCTGACTACATACTTCCAATACTTATGTTCCACACATGAGAGAAACCTTCGTTCCTCTCATAATCTACTTCTTCACTGTCCCGCTCATACTTCAGGTTTTGTAAACTTTTCTTTTGTTGTCCAAGTTGTTCTACTATGGAACAGGCTCCCTCCTGAAGTCAGAACGGCCACTACCCGTTATGCATTTAAAACGAAAGTACGGAATCTTCTCTTTGCTAAGTTGAAGGAATCGGCTCATCACTCTCATCAGCTATAGCATAATTATGTATTTATATATGTATATATTTATGTATTGTATTTATGTGTGTATCAAATCTATGAATAATTATATATATTTATAGTATATTTATGGTTTATAATATGTACTTAAATTATTAATATGTATCCAACACATATCCTATTTTTCGTCACATACCTAATGCACCTACCTCATCTATTTCTGCACCACCAAAAGGTTGACTGGCAGAAAATGCCACTAGGCATTAAGACCACCTGTGTACTATTTTTGTGCATAAAGAATAAATAAAATAAATAAAAATAAAATAAAATAATACAACATTACACATAGAGGTAGTTGTAAGTAATAGATCTATGACATTACAGGTCAAGCGCATCTAATGCTTTTTGTTGGATTCATGCCAAGATGATATATTAAACAAATTGTTCTGAAGCAATTAAAACTTTCAACTATTTACTCACCATTACTCAAGCCATGTAGCATTAATTAGAACATAACATTCCGAACTAGTATCGCAAATGTCACACCAAAAAAAAACTACTGAACATCCGCAGAAAAGTTATTTTTGAACAGATAAAACAAAAACAAGATGCTTAGCATAAACCCTACATTACCTATTTGTAATCTGTAACAATAGCAAAACATTGATCACAGCTTTCCAAAGTTTATTATGAGACGTGAGAACTACCACCACTATCTCTGTAACCCTTGATAAATTGTTGTTTAGCAAAATTAACGGTACAAGCATTAATTATTTCTCTTGATATCTGTGTTGTGTGGCATTAATTTTCGTTGCCTCTAAATGTTTAGCGGTAAAAGCAGATTCGTATCATTAGCTACATTTATGTTTGCTAGTTCTGGTTGTAGATTTGTGGACGCAAATTTGGTGTAAGATCAAATTCATGAAAGCTTTGGGTCACAAAAAGTTATTAAGGACGATGAAATTCGTTCGTTAAAACCAGGTATTGCTGAAGTTCTACAGTGAAATAGATTTTTGAAAAGAAATATCACGGTTTATTGAAAAAAAAAATTTTTATCTATGACTTACGTCTGCTTGCCGTCACTGCAAAAATAGAACAACTATCTGTAAGTGCACACGACCCACATGCTATAACCTTTTTGCTACCTACGATTAAATTTGTGTTATGTAGACGCGTCAAGCAGAACAGCTGCAGTACGATCTAAATACTTATTTCTTACGCTATAAGAGCGGTACAAAGGTCAAACTGTCTACCTTAATGAGTAGCCGTATGTACCCTATTATCAGTCGACAAGTTGAAAATTCAAACATCAAGTGAAATAACAAAAAAAACACATCAATGGAATCATTGTAACACGAACGATTGCTAATTCCGCCAATCCATTGTAAAAACTCTGCTAACATCGAAGCAATACAAAAAGCTTGTTTGTGTTGGCTTTGCCAACAATTCCTTATACAGAAAAAACCTAAAGAGTAACTTCCAATTATCCACACAGGAGCTATAAACTAACATACACGGTAGAATATGTGTAAGTTACTCAAGTGCCGCTACATAATATATTACCTTATGTAAGTTCGTATGTGCTGTATAGGTCGCTAGCAATATGCGCCGCCGAATAAAACCTAGTGTTCGACGTATTTCCGACATTTCGACGCCGTTTTGTGTAACAAGTTGTGAGATAAAGTGGATTGGAATAATAATATGTACCTATTAGATGTTTATTTTCTAAGGCAGCGATAGCCTAGTCGAGATACTATCAGACTGCGATGCAGAGGGTATCGGGTTCGATACCACAGCGCACACTACTGACGTTTCGGTGTTATGTCCGTATTAAATTGTAAATTATCGCTTACCCCGTGCCTCAGAAAGCACGTTAAGCCGTCGGTCCTAGCTGTCATGAAGAACTTTGACCATCGTTGTAGGTAGTCAGTACCTTGTTATAAACTGACACTAGTCTAAACCATGGAATATCGCTATCACTTTAGGTTGCGGACGTCATACAGGCAGTCGCTCTGTAGAAAAAAATAATTTTGTCAAATCTGATTAGACTAGAAAGCGGAGCCTAGGTCGCTACTGGGATAATGATAAGACGATGATGATGTTTATTATGTAAAGCACGTACCAAAACTACTTTTCCATGCTAATCTTAGATAAACTACAATATAGCCTGTCAAGTCGCTTTTAACTTGCGCAGTTCCAAAACTCGGCGTGAATTGTTAGTGCTGAAATCGTAGCTAACTGAAGCAATATGTCTGCGACCCGTGATTTCTTTAAACACGCACCACTTAACTTTATATATGGATAGTTTTGGAATTGCTATGGTTATACCCTTGTACTTTGCGGGTTCGGTATACCAGAGTGGAGACCGCAGCTGTCGGAATTCACGCATTTTCTTAGGGCGACCTTCAATGTCAAGTGGTTGTAGGTATTAAATTACTTTCTTGAAGTTTTAGTAATAGCGTAAATATTTTGTGTATGGTCTTAATTAAATCTGTGTCTAAGAACACACATATTTAAAGATCACTATCGCAATACCTGTCTTGCTCAGTAACTATGTGAAGATTGTAAAGTATATTAAAAGAATATATAGAAATTAACTTGCGGCATTAAATTTTAAATATTCAGTAAATATGATAGTAACAATTCCTATTTGTTAATTGGTTTTTATCTGTTTCTACTTTTCACTTTCAAATGAAACCAATAATTTGATATCTTTTCAATCATTTAGACATTTGATCAAAGACTCTTAGATCTGTAGGTACGAGATAATATCTTATACAATACAAAACAAGTCTAAATAATAGCCAACATTAATTGTTAATAACATTACTATCTAGACTCAAAAGCAAAGTCTAGAGTTAAAATAGAACTGAAATTAACGTAACTAATAGCTCTGTCAGTCAAACCTACGCCAATTCAAATTTCAATTACATTTGCTAGCATTTCAATGTAGATTAAATCCAACTATATCTCTCTGTATATTCAAACAACGTCATTTATTCAAAATAAATACATTCCAGTCGCTTTTACGATAAATCATTTACTGTTCAAGCTGCACGCTTGTGGAATGCATTGCCGATGTCAATTAAACAAGCTCAATCACTAACATCATTCAAGAAACTACTCAAAGAACATTACATGTCTCTTTAACCTTATTTTTCTCTTGTAATTATCATTTTTGCTATTTCCTTTAGCTTATTTAGCACTCATTTATGTATCATTAATATTAATATCTATATATTATATAATTATTTATTATATATTTATGTGTGTATATAGTTATTTATGTAAGTATATCGTAATTTAATTATGTATACGGTTCATTATCTACGTATATATTTGTATTATTAATATTCATCAATAAAGATTGCCAAACTACCCTCTTTCTGAATCCGTATAGTTCTTATCGATCCAAAGGTTGCCTGTAAGAGATTACTAAATAGTGATAAGGCCGCCAATTGTTTCTGTTATTTTTGTTAAATTTTCATTATTGTAAATTTCTTTGGTGCAATAAAGATTATTATTATTATTATTATTATTATTCTGGTAAATTTAGGAGAAAATAATATAGTTTCACAAGCGTAATTTATTCTGAACATGAGTTGATGTTTAATCACGTATTAACAGTCATTGATGGGCAAAGGCTGGCCAATGATGTTCGTAACGAAATCAGTCGTCATGAACGCAAACTCAGTTTAGTGACATATAATTATCTGGTTCGATAGAACGTTAATGAAATATTCGGGGAATTAATCTTCATTCAGAGATTAGTTGTAATTTGGAATAATGTTGACAGCAATAAACGTAATATGCAGTTGATTAAATTTTGCTGAGTTTTCATGCTAGTCAATTCATATAGTGAAAAAGGCTTTGATACAACATAAAGAACAATATTTTTAGATCACATTATAGGTGTAAGTTTGTTTAGGAATCGAGCCTACTACACCTACATCAATAGAATGGTAGCGTGCGTCGGTCATTGCTTCCGTAAATTTAAGCAAATGCAATTCATTGCCTTTGGCTATGATTTACTTTACATTAGCGACTAACACTCTTTGATTTCGATTTTCTACAAAAGTAAGCCCATGTACTATTCTGATGCAGTTTTACGCAAATGAATAACACGTATCCATTCATCCATCTTCACAAACTTTTGCATTTATAATACTATAGAAGTAAAATTTTACTCCTTCTGTACATGGTGACTTCGATAAAGCATTCCCACGATATTTTAATAACAATATCTGCACCAATCCTGCTTTTCACAGAAGCTTTACGTACCCTGACATCATACAATAGTTTTACGTCAGAGTTCGTCTAAACATGTCACAATGCATGAAGGCTGCTGTGTATGTTTTGTTTCTGCCGCCTTCCTAGAATATTATTCTCATATAAATATAAAGCTTTTCATAGGGCGAAATGGAAAGCATATGTGCTGTAGAGGATTCCGTCCTACATAGAGTTTTATATTGACTGCATCGATGGTGCTGTGGTGTAAGCGGTCACTATTACATGGTCTCCAAAAAGGACAGTATGTTTTGCGATCTACAAATAATTATTTCGAGTGTGCTTTGAGTAGGTATGCTTTGTGACTGTTGATTGACAATTTGTAATGAAATGGGGTAGTGTAAACTTTGTATTCTTTATTTGGCACCACACGAAGAATGAAAAGAAAATGGAATTGCATAATATGTTTGTTTTGTCAAAAGGCAGACCAGACGTTCCCAAATTGACTTCCTTTATTTGCCATTGGCTTGAAAAATATTCTTAACAGTTTTAGCCAAATCCAATTTCCAGGCAATTGACCTCGTGAAATTTTCTTAATATAGCTCAAAGTTTAGTCCCGACCTTCTGCGTAAGGATTTCGTATCGGCAATTCCGCACTACAAATGTCAACCTCAAATTAACGGCCTGCTTTGATAGATGGGTAAAAATTTTAGTCCAAGAATAGCTCTAGCAATTACTGTATTAAGTCCTTGTGTTCAAAACTAAAATTGGATATTCAACAATGATATTCGTTGGTCAACATAGCTAAGCACTTCTAATTAAGCTTTGGTTTACCAGCTTTTTTTTACTTTACCTATCCCGGTGTCTATAATCTAATAAAACTGTAGTAAGATTAATTTAAATCATTTCCAGGTTTTCAATTGACCTGAAATTTTGCATGCATGTGTATAATTATAGTATGACAATGTAACATTTACGATGTGACCATTAAAGTCCGCTATAGGACGGCACAAGTCTGGCATTTTAAACAAGTCCAGAATTTGCATATTATTCAAAAAAATACTGTACCAATATTTTCAAGCTGTTTTAGATTAACCTACAAATAAAAATTAATCTCGTAAAAAATGCCTAGTAAGTCTTAAACATGCTACAAGATACTCCTTTAAATTTATTTTTTATCACACAATTTGCGGCCGAAATGCCAAAACACGAAGCAATTACATGGGAAATAACTTCCTGTAATCGTCAGATGAATTTGGAGATAGAACCATCAAAAATAATAACAGGCGATAAATTCTGGCAACACGAAACTGGTAACAAATGAAGGGTTGGCAGACTGTAATTATGAACTCCTTCAAGACCTTTGGTCTTCCTAAGTCTTGCTAAAGCTATTTTAACTTGATTTGGAGCGATTAGAAGAGGTTTCCAAGGTAAAATTAACTTAAATATTTTGAATTACATAGATTAGCTTCAAGGTTTTTTGCTAATGAGGTCAGTCGGTGTCAGCCCTTTCGCCGGCTTAGCATGAATAAGTAACGAAGATAGAAGTTTCGTAATGTTCACGTTTTAGACTAAGAAATTCGATTTTATTTTATACTGCCTTTTGTTTACTGGCTCTTGTCGGGAATTTGGGTGTTTTGACCTGGAACTTTAATAAATACTAACGATATTCTATTCTGAGGACCTAGCAGTCCGCAACACATTTCAGTTCGAGAATTTGGGAGTTTTCTCGACAATGACGAAATTAGCAGCTTATGTTCCTTTTATAAGACGAAGCCCATTAAATTCCAAACCTCTAGACTATATTTTGGTACTAGTCATGTAACAAATAGGCGTTTGAAATTCAGGCCGACTTTATGTTCATAAAGCTTATTTAAGATCATTATTGTAATCATTCTGAAAGTCTAGCCAAAAACGAAATTCAAAAGTTACTATGCTAAGTTATTACAATAATTTCGTCGTACAGACATAAACTAAAACAACCTTACATATGCTGATCATTCAGCAAACTGTATACAGAACTTGCCTGCCTTATTACAAAAAAACAGAAATAAAAATAAAAATATTAAATTCTTTCCACTTAACTACACTTACCATTTCCTTCAGCAGTTAATATCTAAAATGTAAAGACAACTACAGAGAGGGTATAAGTCAGTTTGAAAACAATTTCTATCTATTATTCACGTCAGATCCTTCGCTTTCAGCACGCAAGCGAGCATTTAATCGGTAAACTAATTAGCGTCTTCGTGTTACAGACAACGAAATATAAATACGATAACATCAGGACCAGTGTTAAGGGGTGTATTGTATAAGACTTAAATACAGCCTTCAGCTATTTTTTGTAATTGAATTTCTGTAGTTATTTTAATAAAGTCTTAGTCATAAAGAAGTTTTATGATATTGATATTGGCGTAACCGATGGAAATTTAAGAAAATTCATAAAGAACTGACAAAAAATCTAAATTGATGTGGAACGCTTAACGCAGCAAATAGCCTCCGCTAGTTCTTAGGATATGTACACGCAAGTAGCTACCTACCGTGAATTGATAGCAGTATTTAAACCTTGTAGAAGGGCAAACCATAGCGCTAGGGAGGCATTGCAGGAGTTACTTCATTAAAAAGCTGTCATAATTACATTGGTGCCTTGGTAACTTCTAAAGTCATAATGAGCAGACAATGCTTGTAGGACAATGACATGACGATATTTTAAATAACATTATTACATTAAAATACATAACAATTACTGTAGCAACATTGTCGCGACAAAATGCGGTCAAGGTACGGGTACTTTTTCAGTTGCTTTGTGGTTCTCATAAAGTATAGTTGCGATTGCGTTGTCGCTAGTGGTTGTGCTGTGGTTATGGTTCATGTGAATTACTTCTTATAACACCAACTTAGTCACTGTACTGCTATGTAAGATCTCGCTTTGATCTTTAGTGGCTAAGAAAGAAACGCTAAGCAAGAACAATCGGTGTGTGAAATGGCGTAGCAAAGCTAGACATTATCATAATAATAACATTTCAGTAACATGGTGTAGCATCGTGGTATGATTAAATTTATGTAGGTAGTGAACCGCTAAGCTTGCGATAGCCTAGTGGGGTTGCCAACCGACTGCCAATCGCTCTATTGAAAGCTAATATTCTGAAAAAGTGGTTAGACTTGTATGCGAACCCATGTATTCAAGACACCTTAGATATAGAAGATAACGCTAGGATAATGGTGATGTCATAGTGAAAGGAATAGATCCGATGTGAGTTTATGGAAACCTCAAACTCTTTAAATTGGTTTCGTTTAAATTTGATAAAATTACTATTGTTTATTTATGTTTAAGAAATGACAGTTAAAAACATATAATTTGAATTTTCAAAAAAATGGCGCAATTGTTAGTATAATGGTTCAAGCGGTAATTTGTCAATGCTCTCGTGTCAAAAAATGTCTATTGGGTAGAAAAGCATTCCTATGAGAAAATACACCTGTTCGTGTAATTGCCGGCATAATTTATTCAAAGACTTAACGTACACTTTTTACATTGCTTATGCTTCAAGTGCACCAACTAGCGGAATAGGGCGCTGCATGAGGAAATAGCAAATATTATACTGCCTTAATTTTTTTATTTGCTTTGAAAATAAATTATAGTCATGTTCTCAAAAAGCAGTTATTGCCGTCACGCGTATTGCCAAAATTAGCTCACTCAAAATCGATTTAATATTCTTCTATTCATATAAAGGCATTTCAATGTTTATTGAGCGAACTCACGAAATATTTTCTCTACGTTAAAATAAAAGCCAATGATATTATGAGAACGTTCACCCAGCGTACACACGCATTATAGACGTATAGCTACAAAATATGGCACTCATAGCAAATTACACGTTACAAGCGAATCGACACAGCCAGTATCACATGAGGCAGAGTTGTGTGACGAACGATGTCATATTTCACACATACACTTAGCCGTGAAGTGGATTAAGTGGCGCTTTCAACCACTTGATGTATGAACGCGTATCCTGCTTGATTCATAAGGTTGATTTTCCTGTGCACGACCGCTACTATGCGGTACGAGTTTTGTTTGTCATTGTTCTTGTTGGTTAAATGTATTTTGTTTTAAAAGAAAGGTGCAGGTACTAATGTACTGCACCTTTCTTCTGAAATCTACTTACATATTTTGAAATCTACAGGAACGAAGGTTCCTGTAGATTTGAGAATATTTATATTTGCGCGTGAAGTAGACACAAAATGAGGTTAACTGACAAAAACTGTCTACGCTGTTCGACCTCACGCATTTTTAGCAGAGATCTAATTTGTGGCTCGTGATTGTCGACTACTTAAGTTTCTATTTGTCTCCACTATTAAAGTATCTTTACCTATTTGTTTAGCCATAAGCTACCCAATGCAACATTTTATATAAAGAATATAAATTTTTTGTAGTAATGTAATTTCCTTCATTTCTTGGTTCCGTCTGCGAAAAAATATCATAGGTGTTATTCCCGGCAATAAATATCTAGCGTTCTTCATATATCATATTAATAGAATTTGAATATTGGATGAACTACGACCTTTTTGTGCGTACTAGGTACATGTTGAAACGTTTATATATAAGCTCACAAAATAAGACAGTTACCGAGTCTAAAGATAACCTTATTTAACAGGTATCTATTGATAATGTAATACTTACTAGATTAGATTGATTTTAATTTCAACTGCGGCCGTGCCTTCATGTACCTACATGTCGATAAAACCATCAGGTTTTTATCGTTTCAGTAGTTTGAAGTTTATTCAAAAATTGCATTTATTCGACTTTACAATATTAGTTTACACATGTAGAAATGTAAAAATCATCATATGGTTTTTCATGTGATGATTTTTACATTTCTACATAAATTTTTGCTAAGCCACCAGTGCAATTATTTCAGTAGCTTGTCTACCGTAGTTTATTTTATAGGCTATTAACTTTATTTTATATTCAGTATTCATAAAAAACATATTAAATTAAAAGCATGTATGCAGCAGGGAAAATATTAATATTTAACTTTTTTATTATTGGTGAAAATATTGCTCAATCCAAGTAATACTTCGACTTACTTGGTCACCATCTATCGCTGCGCTAAGTGTCATGGGTTCGATCCCAACACGGGACAACACCTAGTTCATCCAAAATTGTTGTATAAAATCTGTGTATTCTGTTAGTCTATTTGTTGAGAGTAGGTAAATGAGTTGGGAGAGTAACCTTTATACAGAAAATAAATTTCAGTTTGATACCTCCACGAGTTCTAGAGAAAAAGGGTGTTGACCGACGGACAGACGGACAACAAAGTAATCCTATAAAGATTCCGTATTTTTTTTTCGAGGTACGGAACCCAAAAAATAGAGGAGTTTTGAGCCAATTTCCTAAAAGAGTAGCTTTTCGCGCTTTTCAAAAATTACCTTAAACTGTAAATATTTTGCTTATAGCTTCAAATAGAGTATAAATATAAAACTCAGAGTAACAGTAATTTCACGTATTTACACGGATGATTACGACGAAATATTCATCACTACCAAACATAAAACACAAACAATTTTGGAAACAAAGCACGAATTCGCTACCATTCCACGTTCTCACCTGTATTTTTTTCACGAAAACAAAACGACATAGGTACCCATAGTACCCGTCGTTCGCAATTTTATGTGGCAACTTATCATCTTTGGCGGAGCTATTTTTCGAATGTTTTACCTTGTTTAGCTGATGTTTGGTTCCTTTGATGACATCCTGTCTATTAAGGGCGCTATCAACCTTTCGTATTCAATGTTTTCCCTTTGTTCGTACGTCAAAACTCGCGAATATTTTCAGGTATGTGGCAGAATATTTTCATGAATCACTTGATTCTTTTTTCCTTGTACTTAAGGCGAGGTTGCAGTACAGTGCGTAGCTCGACCTCACCCCGCGCAAAAACAAAACCACGGCGGTGGCGTCAGCGAGTGAGCGGGGAGAGGGGAGAGGGGGTTTCGTGTGTACGTGTGCCACAGCGCAGCGTAAAAAAAACCGTAGATGAGTTATGCGAACTTCAAAAGTGGCACATGGCAACAGGCTAAATGTCTCATTTGGCTTTAGTCGCGTACGCACTGCGGTCGGAAGCGCTCGCTCTTTTACTCGCGTGTGTGTACGTTACATTTGAAAATGCCGTCGTGTGTAATGAGATTTTGCACAAACTATAGTAGGAAAATGACTAAAAGTTATGGAATCACTTCTCATTCATGAGTATTACAATATTACAACGTTTTATTTACAATTTATAATAAATTTAGTATCACAAATAATAGAGTGAATAAAAAAATTGGCATTTAGCGAGTGTAAAAGAGAAGCAGTATTGTGCGTGTTCAAGGACTAAAAAACAAAGTATCCAGATGGGACATTCTTAATAATAAAATACTGATGTGTGTTTTTGTCAAGTAATACAAGTGATTTGAGGCTGAATCAACACAATATATTATTATTATAGAAATACAAAATCATACGTAAATTACAAACATTGACGGATGATCAAAGTCCATTCACTTGTTCTTGTTTTTCTCCTTTTAGTATTAAACAACTAAGTAGATTTTACTGCACAGTTTTCGCTGCCGACCCATCGTACCCCTGGCAGTACCCCTGGGGGTATGGTGGGTCTTTCAAAGCTTAACCGTACTCCCAGATAATATTGTTGTGTAATTAGTTTATGAATTTCAGTTCGTTAATTTCAAGTTCTACTATTTTGTGGCATCATTCCCAGTATAGTAGTAGTATTGAACAATTCTATGATAGAACTATCCTAATTCTATTAGCACAACTTTATGAGGAGAACAGAACTAACGGGATAAGTAATAGGAAATGTCCCAGTCTAGTTCTATGTATGTTTTTACAAGGGTATTCAATAGAACTACTGGGAATGATCCGTAGTGTCACGACATCGCGCTCATATATCCGAATGAATATGTTATGTAGACGTTCATTTGTTTAATGTGTAAAACAAATGAACGTCTACAAAACAAATGACTTACAGAAAGTAATCAGCTATCGATAGTGATTGTAGAAAACTGGTGCATGCGATTTTCAACCTAATTGACATTAATCAGAATTTATAATTTTATCACCCTAATATTGCCAGAAAGCGAGAAAAAGCAAAAAAAAATGTTTGTCATGAATTGTCAATAAGGTTGAAAATCGCATACACCTGTTTTTTGCAATCACTATCGATAGCTGATCACTTTCTGGTAGTCATTTGTTTTGTAGACGTTCATTTGTTTTGTAGACGTTCATTTGTTTTGTAGACGTTCAATTGTTTTGTAGACGTTCATTCGTTTAACACATTTTTATACATACATATTATTTATTCGGATATGTGAGTGCGATGTTGTGACACTACCCTTGTAAAACATACATAGAACTAGTGGTAAATTTCCTATAACTGTTTCCCATTAGTTCTATTCTTCTCATCAAGTTGTGCTAATAGAACTAGTGGGAAAAAAGTATCACTAGTTCTATCATAGAACTGTTCAATAGAACTAGTGGGAATGATCCGACAGCGCAAGGATGATGATGATGACGGGTCTTCAACAGTATCACAGATTATACCTATAATATACAAAGCATTATAACCATTAGCAGTAATACCTAAACGTTTTATTCTCTAATTTATCTCCTTGTTGCACTATATCATCGTACTAGCGCTTGTCTTCGCTTGTCTAAAAATACAAAAACGTAAGTAGTAAGTCATTATCATACGAGAGATAGCACTGTTCAGTATAATGTCCACGTAGCACGTTGGTACAACACTACGAGCATTTTAGCCAGGAGTACGGTTAAGCTTTAAAAGACCCACCATACCCCCACGGGTATTGCCAGGGCTACGGTGGGTCCGCAGCGCATAGTTTTTATATTAACGTACTGTTTTAGGTTTCCATTGAATGAAATGAGAAGAATAAAATGTTCTTTTTTAATAAATGTTATAAATAAATCACATCGACTTTTTATTTCCCTACCTTAAATGAATTAATCAAATTTACTTTGAGGCGAATTGAATTTACTCAAGACAGACAAAGTGATCATGTCGCATCTGAGTCAAATTATTGTTAGTGAAACGGTCAGCATGATGTCACAATGCGCGTCGGTCCAGAGAGTATATGTTTATCTCTATTTCGCGCTTGCGATTAGATGTGCTATCTCACTTACACTTCTTATCTAATTCTTAGTGTGTCGTTTTGACATATTTATATTAGTGTGCGTACGCTTTTCGCGATGCGTGCCACTCGTAAGCTCCGTCATGTTACCTTGTCAGTAACCTGTCTACGGTTTCTTACTAGTATGTCTATGGTTTGAACGATTGAGTTTGGAATACGAATTACTTTGTACTTTTGCGAAAACGTACATGCGGGGGTGGAGGGGGATTTTGCGGAGCAACGACGTACGTCCGCCCTCAATCACGCCTAGACAGGCACTGAAGAACGGCCGGCGAGCGATATAATGCCAACATTTTGACTATTTTTTTTCTTGGAGAAAAATGATAACGAAATTACGAAATCTGTTTTTACCATTTATTTTAAAATAAAGAGCTGTTTCTATTGATAGTACTTTCATATAAAATCATTATGGAATCTCTAAGCAGAACACGTTTAAAATTGTGATTTAGTACCATGTTTGACATTTTTTTTTATCGAGCCAATCATTCCAAATCGTGTTTCTATCTTTACGATTTACTAGAAGATATGTTCAACTTTTATACTTTAATTTTTATTCATTAAAAATATCATAGTTCATGGGACTTTCAGACGTTCAAAAATCTTAAAAAGTACTGCAACCTCGCCTTAAAGTAGCGTTACGAATATTCTCTTTGGAAGTAAAGGGTTTTGGGAGTCGTGTATGTGGACAAAAAATAATTTTAGACTAATATTTTTCGATATAAAACATAACAATTATTTCAGTAAATGCTAAATTAGGCCCAAATCTTTACTTTGTCTTAAACGGTTGTAGATCACACAGGGTAGCTGTCGATTGTGCGAACCCATTGTATGCGACACAATGCATTTATGACGTAAATGTGACTATTCTAAGGGGTCATTCCCTGAACCACTGCGTCATACCTGAAAGTTAAAAAAATGTTAGGAGGAGTACTAATCTTAAGAGTTTGTGTATTAGTAGTTGAATGGAGTATGAGGCAATCGGCTTTAGCAGATTTTTTTTAATGGAATATTAATTTTATAAGTCATCTAATCGCTGTTTCAACCTAACCTGTATAGAAATCAGTGGCCGCTTGACACACTTGCAACAAACCTACCAAAAACTTCCTCACCCATATTTCTAAGAAACTCCTATACGAAGAAAAAGATTCAAAAGTAATCCCAGACTAAAAGCTCACAAGTCGTCCAACACAAGATTTATGTGGCGCTGTGAAACAGCCTCGGCAGGCGTGACGGACAAGCCAACGGAACGAACTACTGTTCGTTAAAAGTTAGGATAAATGGCCTTCAATGGGTACAGATAGCTTTGAATGTTTGCCTTTAGTATTTGCATTAGAACCTTATTATGTAGTTTACGTAGCTTCCTTCTGCCGTAGATTCGCCCGTGTGATGGTCGTTATTGGAAAGCAATGTAGTTATTATGCTGCACAGGTGACTAAGCAATATTACTGTAAAGTAAAAATTTGGAGTTGTCTGACTTTTAAAATAGTGATGACCACAAAAGTTTAAATTCCTATAAAGGGCCTAACTAATGGTGTTTTCAAAAAAGAGCCGAGTGAGACAGCTATAAGTGCCCTCCGAAGCACGCTAGCGCTCTGATGTAAATGACAGTGGAAGATATCCAAATGGTGACCCGTTCTAGCGCTGTTAACTTTGCCAACCTATTACATATTTACATACATATTATAACGTACCGATGTGAGACTGTGCGCCTAAAAAATGCTTTTGGTCTGTCCCACATTAGTGTAAACCTCAATGTGACTATTTTTCATTTAGTAAGAGCCTAGAAAGAGTATTTTTCATTGTATTTGCCTAATTTCGAAACGCAACATTAAAGTTAACAACACTGCAAAATTTGAGCATTCTATGTTAAATTACTGTTCGCGCCACATTCCACGTTGGCCTGTTGGGTTCATTGCTAGGCCAGGCCACTCTTAACGTAATTAGATTGGACGCGTATTTGACACAAAGAAGAAGGTTCATTGCTTAGTAGATAGTTGGCTTAGAGACTTTGACTGCTACGTTGTGGGTTCTATTTCCAGTCCGAATATTTATGTATTCTTCCGATTTATTCAAGGATAAAGATATAATAATCAGTTTTATAGATACCATAGAACGCACAAATATCAAAAGATAGACTTCTGATCGCGAGTGTGAGTTGTCCCAGTATAATTGTAAATTACTATTATATTTTACTTATTAAACTTGTATGATGTATACAAATCGCGATGGCTTAAAATCTATAGTTTACCATATCATACTGTTCCCAACTTTCACTAAATACGTACGAATAATAACTTATATTTATAAATTCACGATAGTGTCCTCCCAACACAATTGCAAAGACGGCTTACAAAATCGTTTTCCGAAAATCAAATTCCAAAATCCGAAAATCAATTTAGAAACTGTATTCCATAAGAGCATCATTCTTCGATGCCACAATGGAATCAAGAACTGGAGTTTAACGGAGGGTTAAGAAACAGATTGTTTTAAACTTACTTCTATGGACTGGTTTTCTACCGCAAAATATGTTAATGGTACTTTAAACTTGTTGGAATTAGTTTTCTTTTTGAATTTGCTAGTTGTTTTTAGATGTTATCGATTTGTAATATAGTTTTGTTAATTATTAACCTTCTAGGTCTGGGTGAACAGATATTCTTACTTTTATAGATGGGTTGGACAGAATGGTGGAATGTCTATTCATTTTATGTAACAAACGAATTTAATAGCAAGATAAGATCAAGAAGGTAGTTACAATGGCGATTACTGAAACTGAGTATTATTTTATCGGCACAAATGAATTAACGCTCACAAAACATAATTATACTTATTAAATAACCGAGAAAATGGGATTGTACATCCAGCAATTTTAAAGGTAGTAGAGCCTTGCTGATTTTAGCATGAATGAGCCGGCTCGACCGAGAAGTACTACAATCTCACAGAAAATCGATGTAAAGTAACAGTACCTAAACTGTTGCGTTTCGTTCGGTGAGTGAGAGTGCCGGAGGCCCTATCCCCTATTGCTTCTCCCACATCCCACTCCTCATCCTATCCCCTTTCCCAACCCCAAGGGGCGGCAACGCACTTGTGACTCCTGTGACTTGTTGCTTGTGTCCATGGGCGGCGGTAATTGCTTACCATTAGGCGATCCGTCCGTCTGCTCGTTTGCCGTCTACTACCATAAAAAACATCTATTTTGACTGTACTTATCATAGACCTCCTATTTAACTTAGGGAATGTAAAAACTTACACAATATTTATATGTAGAAGTAGTAGTATAGGTTAGACTATTACAGTTTATTATATTTCACGAAAAATTATCTGACTTAACTAACTCGATCTAGTAATACTCTTCCACCGCAAACAAGAACTTAAAAGCTAATAAAGACTCCTGAAAGACTGGAAAAGAAAAAAAGTTTTGAACAAGAGCAGCTACTCAATCATTGGCATGGAGTCCAAAATATCGTCGCCATACTTACATGGCCGGATGGACATGTTTGCAATATCCGGGCAGGCACTACTCGCCTGCACAACCGGACAAGCAAACGTTTTATATATTGCTAGAAATATTTTTGTGTTGCGGTCGAGATGTAGTTTCATTTTGTGGAAAATGTTTTGCAGTTGCAATGAAGAAGTGCTGGGTATGTTATGCCTTACAAAAGTAAGTCTGATGAGAATCACGATCGAATTGCACCATACACAACAGGAACGATTTTTTATTAGGTAATATCCGAACTTTGTACAAGAAGAAAATAATACTACATTTATATCCTAGGATAAGTCATACACGGTCATCGAATGCCAAACTAAGCAGCCTTTGACTGCACTGTCAAGCATATAACTGTGATGTAAACTAAATTATTGCAGGTAAGATGCCCGAATGTTATTTAACAGCACTTTGTACTTCACAACTTATTGTTGGGAGGCTCGAGGAACTAAGTCTAGGCAAAGTGTTGTTTTTTTTTATATCAAAATAACTTTTTACTTACGTCATATATTGAGACTCTGTTAAAACTAAATATGTATTTGAAATTGTGTTTTGAGAATGGAATAAATTAAATAATTTCAGTTGTTTGATGTACCAAACGCGTTGCAGTTTCGTTTTACTTCCTCTTTACATACTTATAATGCAGAAGATTTACATCAATTAAAATTTAACATACTCACAATTTTTTTTGTTCTGGTGGAAAATACCTGCGGATCTCCGGCTCTAGCGGAAATTAGAGTTTGTACCACTAAAAACAAACCCGACTGCTCTTAGCTTATAAAAGCCGTGGTTATATAAAAAGGAAATTTCTATTTTCGTTCCATACTTACCAGTAGAGATACCGTGCATTCAAAATCATATAATGAAATTGTTCCAATGTGTAGGTTATTGGCACTCACAGGACAGGTTATGCCTATTGTGGAGCCACAAATTACCTTTTTACTTTTAGTGATTCATGGCAATAATCTGCTTAATTTAATCATTTATTGATAATTAAATATTGCCTGACCCAGGAATCAACTCACAGAAATACGTTTAAAGACAAGCAACAAAGCCCTGGATAGACTCTTGCACTATAAAAACATTATCATATAGCTGATCTATGTAAATTGGGCATTTCCTCTTCACCACTATACTCGCGATAACTAATTCCAAGCATGTATATAGTCTGCTTTTGCGCTTTGCTTTCCCTTGACTCCATTGCGCGCTATCTATTTAATTTATCTACCAAAACATTTCGTGGAATGTATGACATTTATATTTAGTTAGTTTGTAGACAGCGCTTTGGTAACTATAAACCGAGTATAGTTAGACTGAAAACAATATCAAATTGTCCGGCACATTAAGTCGGAATTATAATGACGGACTTTATAACCTGCACTGAGGCTTATGACTTGGCTAAACCCTTTTTTACCACAAAAAGTCGTAATCCATCCAAATTTTGAACTCTGGCAACGTTGCTTACCTTTAAAGATTTGGTAATTCTTTTCTTTATTTATTATGGCGCTTTTGGTAATTTATAAGACCACGTCAGTCCCATTATAAACTTAATATAACGTCAATTTGTAAATTTATTTTAAAGTTATAACTTTTATTCTAGAATAATTTGATACTTTACAAATTAAAGTATCTGCTGTCGACAAGACACTGATAGAATTCTTTAAAAATTAGAAGTATTTTTTACCTAACTATCAAATGTCTGTATGACTCACGCAGCCGGCTCCGCGGGCATCTAGTAACTTATAAAAGCAATAACAAAGACAATGAAAGAATTCATACGTAAAAACGTGCCAAAACAGATATATGTCCAAAAATTTCGAACACAGAAATCTGAAAATATTACGATTTGCAGTGAGCGCAAAATTGCGTAGCTGCAATGCAGTTGCATTAAACAGTGTAACTCATACCGTGCAACGGAATAACACAGACTAATTATTGTAGACATTAAAACAGACTACATTTTATCACTGCAAGAAATTACAGAACTTTACAAATAATAATGTGTGAACAAATTTTTAAACATGTTTGTCATCGTTTCATGCCAAGTAGTAATATTATTGAAGTAATAGTATTTGAAATGAAGAGAAGCGCGAACAAAAGTTCTTATAGTCATCATTTACGAAAAGGCAATAGGACAATCTTACTCAGTTCATGACTGTCTGCTTTATAGTAGGTACATTGCCTTTGAGCCAAAATTTAGTTTCTGCTTATCGTATAAAGAAAATCTGTGTAAATTTCCTTTTCAAATTACATAAAAGTGGCACTAATAAACAACTTATCGCCGAAGTTTCCAAAATTGTTTTAATTTGTGTATAGTTTCTGTGCACTGCAGTGTACGACTGCCGACTTTACTTTCATTCGCAAACATGTAGTTCATTTGCAGTGTATTCAAAAAGACCCAGTTCTATTTAGTTTTTAAAGGCAGTCTAACTTTTAGACTGCCAGTATTTTTAATGTTCCTTTAACGCTAGCCGCTTACATCTGTTTTTAAATGAGCTTTTTAAAACTTTGATAATATATTTCATTCTGCGTTGCTTTTGGAACTCTTTTTGTTTTTTTAATTTAGGTGCCATTGTAAGTTGTAGCTAGCGCCTGCGGGTTGTTTTAATTACAATTGTGTTAATTTAAGTGTGTTTGATAAAATATTTCGTTCGTAATATTTTTATATTGTCCCGGCGAACTCCGTATCGCTCTTTACAGGTCTTTTTTCTTATTCCTTTTTTTTCTCAAACCACTTTTCCAGGAAATTCTGAACAAAGTTACCAAGGCCACCAGTGCTTAATCAAAAATTTCAGAGTTTATAAAGGTATACAAACAAACGAACATTGATTTTTATATATGCGTATAGATAGACGCAGAAAAATTGGTTTTGCCATATAAATTATTTCTAGGGTAGAAAAAATAACTATCTTCTTGTAAGTGAGGATGTAGTAAATGAGAGAGGCAGATAACTGATCTAGAGAAGTGATAATATTAATAATTTCCCATCCGCCTACTTGAATCATGAAATAGATGTTGTATTTGGATTCCCCATCCCTTTAAACATCGGAGACGATACCCATATGGTTTTTTAAAAAAAATTCCATCCGTCATCTTTGATCACGAAATAGATGTTGTTTTTGAATTCCCCATTCCTTAAAATATCGGAGACGATACCCATATCGACTTTAAAAAATCCCGTCCGCCATCTTTGATTTCCTATCCGCCATCTTTGATCACGAAATAGATGTTGTATTTGAATTCTCCATCCCTTAAATCATCAGAGACGATACCCATATTGATTTTTAAATTTTTGCCCATCCGCCACCATCTTGAATCACGAATCACATGTTGTATTTGGATTCCCCATCCCTTTTAACATCGCAGACGATACCAATTTACCAATATTGTTTTTTTTTAATTTTCCCATCGGCCATCTTTGATTTCCCATCCGCCATCTTTGATCACGAAATAGATGTTGTATTTCGATTCCCCACCCCTTAAAATGTCGAAGGCGATACTCATATTGATTTTTAAAATTTTCTCATCCGCCATCTTTGATTTCCTGTCCGCCATCTTGGATCACTAAATAAATTTCATATTATTAATCAGCGTCCCGAAAATCTCGAAAACGATACCCATATAGATTGTATCCTATTCATTTAGCCTTTTTTTGCCTTTGACCCACCCCTCCCCCTTCTCGTTTGACCATTTAATTTTTTGTTTTGTCTGGCCCCTAAAACTTGTGGCGTAATTTTATATAGCCTTTCGGAATAATTGGGCTATTATAGGCGATAACAATTTTTAAAATCCGACTGCTAGTTCCTGAGATTACCTGACATTATCTTTTAGCCTTTTTAGCCTTTTGCTCGGCCCCAAAGGGTCGAAGCGTTATGTTATATAGCCTATAGCATACATACATACATACATACATAGACTCACGCCTGTTTCCCGGAGGGGTAGGCAGAGACTACGGAACGCCATTTGCAACGATCCAGACATATCTCTCTTGCTTCATTCACTCCCATCAGATTCCTCATGCATGCTCTTCTGTTCAGGGTACTTCTCACCTGTCCTGTTTTTAGGATGTCTCCAATCTGATCAGAGAACGACCGCCTAGATCTTCCCCTTCGTCCTTTCCCTTCCACACTTGCCTTATATATCTGCTTGGTCAGTCTTTCGTCATCCATCCTCTCCACGTGCCCAAACCATCTTAGCATACCTTTCTCGATGCTTGTCACTACATCTTCTTTTACTCCACAACACTCTCTTATCACACAATTCTTTACTCTGTCAGTCAGAGAGACACCACATATACTTCTCAGTGCTCTCATTTCTACAGCATTTATTCTACTTTCATGACTTTTCTGCCATACCCAACTATCACTACCATACATAAGAGTAGGTACTAACACCCCTCTATGCACAGCCAAACGTGCCTTTTTGGACACGTTTTGGCTATTCATAAACGCCTTTAGAGCTCCATTCACTCTATTACCTGCATTAACTCTTCTTTCAATATCTTCTACATTCTTACCATCTCTTGTAAACAGCGTACCTAGATATACAAACTCATTCACTTGCTCCACTCGCTGTCCATCGATCATAATATTACAAGCCGTAACGCATTCATCCTTTTCAAAAACCATAACTTTCGTTTTACTTACATTCACTTTCATTCCTTTCCTCTCTAACGCACCATGCATGATTGTTACCATCTCCTGCAACTCCTCCACTGAAGACGCAAGTATAACCTGATCATCAGCATAAAGGAGGCATTTGACAAGTAACTCATTCATCCTTAATCCACAATCACTATGTTTCAAGTCTTGCAAACAACTGTCCATGAAGAGGTTGAACAGCCAGGGCGACGCTACACATCCCTGTCTAACACCTGTGTTGATGGTAAACCAGTCAGTGTATGCCCCGTTTATCCTCACACAAGCTCTAGAATCTTCATAAAGGGATTTCAGAGCTCGAATTAGGCTGCTGTTCACCCCATACATCGACAGTACCGACCACATTTCATTCCTCACCACTTTATCGTAAGCCTTTTCCAAATCCACGAATGCGCAGTAGACCTTTCGACCTTTGGGCAAAAATTTCTCAGCTATGCATCGCAAGGAAAAGACTTGATCCGTACACCCCATACCCTTTCTGAATCCCGCTTGTACATCCCATATTTTCTTGTCGGTTACTTTCATAACTCTTTCAATCAGTACCTTCGCATACAATTTGCCAACAATGCTCAGAAGGCTAATGCCTCTATAGTTTTTGCAGTCTTGTTGCGAGCCTTTTCCTTTATAAAGAGGCACAACTATAGCCTTCTAGAATAACTGGGCTATCGTATACAAAAAGATTTTTTTAGATCCGACCGGTAGTTCCTGAGATTAGCGCGTTCAAACAAACAAACAAACTCTTCCGCTTAATTATATTAGTATAGACTAGCTTTCGCCCGCGGCTTCGCCCGCATGAAATTTTAATAAAGAGTAGCTTTTGTACTGCACAGCTCTATTCTACGAATCAAGCCCTTTTATTTGATACCCGTATTGAGGTATTTTGTAGAAAATAAGTAAACCGCCAGTTTGTGACGGCAGCCATCTTGAATTTTTCATAGTGAGCCTCTATGATAAACAATTTCACCGTACATTATCTTCAAGTAACTATTACGGTTTAGGCAACGCACGCGAAGACAGCTTTCAGAGTTCAGGATTTTTGCCGACTTAGTTGATACTTTTCCTTATATTATGGCAATATTATACAAAATCTTTATAAATTGTAGCCTATGTGTTAATCTGATGTATAAACTATATTAGTCTAAAGTTTCATCCAAATCCGTTCAGTAGTTTTTGCGTGAAAGAGTAACAAACATGCATCCATACATCCATCCATCCATCCATCCATCTATACATACATCTTCACAAACTTTCACATTTATAATATTAGTAGGATTAAATTTCAACAAAATCGGGTCAGCCGTTTTAGCGTGAAAATGGAACATACATACATACATACATACACACTTTCGAATTTATAATATTAGAAGGGAAGTAGGGATATCATTAGACTTTATACACAACATTACCTAACTGTTTTACCACCTTCATATAGAACATGTAAATTATTTTTACCGCTTACTCGTGAACATGCCATGCCACATATAACTGACCATGTGAAAAACAACATGTTCGGGGGTCTATTCCAGCTGTTTCAAGTCTGTCCATGCGATTTATTTAGAAAATACACAAAGGGCTACGAATATTCAGCCCTGCCGAAAGTAAGATAGCCCCGTTGAGTTACCCAAGAGTTATCTGAATTCAGGCCTCAGTCTCCCACCCACGGATTCCCACGTACGTGAGGTGTAGGAATTTGGGAATAATGAGACACCTGTATAAGTACAGAACACGAACGAACGAAAGAAATCAAAGAAACACATCCACATTCATTATTCAAAAGAAACGACTAAGACAATCCGACGAAAACGAAAGAAAATTAACCAAGAACCTCATCAATCCACGGCGAATCTTACCGCCATTCAGAAAACGCCATCTATGTTTACATATACAAACCGACCGAGATAGAAAATAATATGGACTAATCGACAAATTATTGAAAAAAGGATCTATAGTAATTGTTTTTATCTTTTAAAATAACATGAAATGATTATATAACTATTATATAAACATAATAATTTTAAATAAATGAGATTGACCGTTTAAATTAAGTGGACATTGTAATAAATTTTGACACAGAGACTTTTTGTTTATGAAAGTGCCGAATATTATACTCTATTATTTTTTTAATAACAAAATGATACCCGACACATAATGCTTGTCTTTTTTGCAAGAAACATTTATTTTGCTAGAAAATTATTTGAAAATAGTGACATCTATCGGTCGGAAGGATAACTATAAATATCCTCGGTTCCAGTAATTTATTTATCGAAAATACGTAAAAATATACTGACGAAATTAAGAATCACCTCCTTTTTAAAGTCGGATAAATAGCCATAAAACACTTCGAAGGTACCTTTTTAGACTAACTATACTTTTACTAACAAACTTATAATGATCATAGATGTCATCACATATATAACCAGTTTTAGGTGATCCCTGTTTTGTCTGGGACTACGTACAAAGGAGAGGTCAAGCTGTACACCGAAAACCACTCAACCGATTGTGATGTAACATATACTATTTTATAGGTTTGAGTATCCTTTGTACATGAGTATAAGATTTATTGAAATCAATTTTGCCATTTTAGAGATCTTTAGCAACATAGGAAAAGACGTCGGACAGACAGAGAGACATAAATCACAAAAATTATCAAGTATTGCTTTTTAGCATTTTCTTAGATTTTTTAGCTAATTTTCGACAAAATATCTTTAATGTACAGACTTTTTCACCTCTACAGTCTTATTATAGTATATAGATAAGATGTTCGGGGTAACACAAATCTCCTTTATTGGGCGGATACTTCCATAATAATTGTCGTTATAACTTTAAGACATATAACTGCAAAAAGTATTTACACATTCAAACTACTTTGTATCAAGACTTAGTAGTAGTAGTACTCAAAATGTTATCCGGTATCTGTGACGTTTCCATGACGTTTCGCTAGAGGAGAATATGGCGACTGGGATTTGTCTATCAGAACCATTAGAATTTAACAAAATACGCGACAATCCGAATTTTGCGGATATATGTTGTCGACTCGAAATCTTTATTTTTTGATGTTTTGTTATTCAGGTAAGGTTTCGATGTACTCCTTGACGAAATTATTAATATAAGATTTGACACTGCGATAGCAGCGCAGTCCGTCGGTTCCAATGTGAATCATTCCCAAATCCACAACTACTTACAAATTGAAAAAAAATAAGTAAAAAAGCATTTTCCAGTGGACTAAATTGTGAATCTAAACCATTCTCAAGTCCCCTTGAACACACACAAAAAATTTCATCAAGATCAGTCAAGTCGTTTAGGAGGAGTTCAGTGACATACACACGCACACAAGAAATATATATTAAGATTATTCCTGTTGTGGTTAGGTTCTAAGTCTCCAAATCTAAAAGTCTGTCGTGAAACTATATCGAATAAAAAATAATTTTGCAATCAGATAGTGTGGAAATCTTGCTTACTTGATAAACAAGTACGGCTTTTGCAGAACGTTTGTGAATTTTTTATAAAAATGCCGACGTAAGAAGCAAATTTCCGTTTCCTCCTGAGTATTGACGATGACTAGGATTGCCTAGTCATCTTTATAACATGTATTAACGTGGGACCAAATGATTGTGTGTTAGTTGTTTGAAATATTCAACACAATGCCGCTGTGATATGACATTATCTATAAAGCAATGATCTCATCAATGAATGAATGATTCTCATCAAGAAAAGTAGAAAGACTAAACGGCACATCATGGCAGAGGCTAGTTACTGCGCAATAGCTTTAGTAGCATTCTTTGAGTCTCTCGCCTTACCACAAACTTTATTAAAGTAAACAAACCAGTCAACATGCGATAGCTTCTCATGCGTCAATCGTTAAAATCAAGACTTATTTCAAAATCTCAACGCTCAAATTCCTTTAAAGTCATGACGTAAGCAATGCTTCGTGGCATCTCGTGGAACGCTGTGATGTGCTGTGACGTGGATCTTGCAAAAAATTACAATAATTATGTCTATTGTCTATCCGTGTTCAAATATAAAAATGTCAGAGCCAAGTTCTTTTACATAAAGTTAAAAATCATTTCACGTCAATATTCTCAGGCACGCCGTGCCACGCACGCCTTCTGTATGAGCAGGACTATTCGTAAGGAACATTGGCTTAAAGTAGCCGACTGTACCTGCCGTATTTTGCTTCTTTTGTGGTGACGGGTAGTACAGATGTGCAGGTAAACTGGAGGAATGCTGTCGTTGTATAACTGTGTGGAATCTAACAAACACGTTTATCTGTGCATTAAAACTTTAAGATTTGTTTCGACTTTCACAAGTGTTATTCTGTATCCTTCAACCAAGGAAACGTGTGCATTTATGAAACAAAATCTCGTAGATTAGCGTATTTTTCTGCGCGTATACGGTCGTTTCAGCATACGCGCTTACACGCGCGCTACATTACGCGCTTCAAAAAACTGGACTCACGTAAACGGGCATATTTCGGCGTGATCACTTGAAACGGTAGTGACATCTTGTCAGTGTCAACATGGATTCTGACAGCTCGCGCTTATCCGAGCTTAGAAGCGCGTCAACGCTCGTACGAGTTGCGCGTGTGCCAAAAGGCGCGCCTATACGCTTCCAAAAACGAGCTTATACGCGCGTATTAAACGCTGATCTGAAACCGCCCTTAGTGGTGGCTAGGTAAAATAGTCGAAGTACACCATATATTTTTGGAGAGACGGAAACTCGGTATCAAACCGTATAGTAACCCGACTGGCCAGGGTGGTACAGTAGGCCAAATCCTCCTATTGATTTACAGACATACTATGAAGCAAAGTAGGAGTTTTTTAAGTCCAACAGTAGGCTGCGAAAGTCTGAAAAAGATTGTGACCTTAATGAACTAAATCACTTTGAATTGTGTTACGGTAACAGGTCAATTTCAAAGTCTTTTTACATAATTGTTCGACATCAATACAAGACAGACTTTTGAGAAAAAAGTTTGATCTTGAAATAAACTTCAATCTCATAGCAATTTCTATACATTTCTTCCAAAAATATTGTATGAATGGCTGGTTCTTGCCATATATTGAAATTTAATTAAATCAAAATCAATGATTTTCATTTACATTTGTACGTTAAAAGGAAAATTTATCGTAATTTCTATATTGGCTGGCATTGTAAATTATGTTGATACTATTATCATATAAATATAGTTAAGACAGTAAAGGCAGTCGTCCGACTGGTGACGGATTAAGAAAACGAAATGTCACCACCCCATATTATCCCATAGGTGTCGTAAGAGCCGACAGAGGGAGCATCTTATTTCGAGAATAACACTGTAAGAGAAGGAAAACTTGATACAAACTCTATACAAACTCTATACCAACTCGTTTGGCCAGCGTGGTATAGTAGGCCAATTCCTCCTTTCAAAGGAGAGGCCTAGTCCAGCAGTGGACTATTAAAGGCTGATGTGAGAGAGTAAAGGCTGATTTTCAATTGTCAGAATGATATAGTTTGCCCAAACAACTGTAGTATTTAATTGGTACGTAATATATTTTATCACATGGATAACTTTTATCTGACGATTGGAAAATGAGCACTTAATCGAATTTTCTACAGTCAAATTTGATGAACAGAAAAGAAATACCCGTTTTTGTATAGAAGAATACGTACCCAGAGCATACGCTCTGAATGCATGCTAAGAAGTTAAATGCAGTCCACGTCGATACCACTGCCCATACCTTCCCTATTACCTACTGTTGTTATCATATCTCAGTGGAACTTGTCATATAGTTTTAAATCCTCGTAGTAAAGCTATATATCTGGACAAAGAGCATACTAAGACGGTATCCTTATATGAGTAAAATATCTATCTTTAAAGTCCGAATTGCCGCACTGCAGGTAAAAAAAAGTACAAATTTTTCACAGCTTTTATTCTTCCCTCCGCACTATCACCCACAGATACATTTCTATAAGTACATATTAAATGGAGCAGTATTTCGCATTAACTATCGTTCGCAGCAAATCGTTGGTCAAGCTCTTGGCCATTAGAGTGCAATGTAATGACATTAGTAGCCTGCTTTGCTTTGTTTTGTTCTAAACTAAAGCTAATCTAGCTTACGCGGTACGATGGAATGGTTAAAACGGGTGAATTCGTAGATAAGGGTCACTCTAAATTGGAATACAAGTTGTATTCTTTTAAGTGTTGCAAAAGGAAAAAGAATGTTTGTTTATTCTATTACTTTCCTACACTTCTGCAGCGGTTGCACCAGTGGAACATTTTTCTCCCTCATCAAGGGTTAACGCTGAATGCAGAAGGCAAGTCCGTTCCGCAGCCGGTATCACAGCCAGATTCGATGTGGCCGTAGGTTTGTACCAGGTGTCGGGCCTTAGCCTCTATCTCTTGCTGTTAATTATGGATGCTATATCATCGGAGCATACTGGTAGAGGTGTACCGCCGAGTGTAACCGGTATAGGACTGGAGAGACCGCCAAATTCACAGAACATATATACGTGCCTGCAGAATGTGCCATAAACATGACTCAGTTTAATGTTTATTATGATGGTAGAATGAAAAGTCCGCGTGGTTACGGATTAAAAATAAAAAATGTTGCTGCCTAATTTCATCGGAAGTCGAAAGAGGCGTCTAAGCGAAGGATCATAGACGAGGCAAATAGAGAGACGGAAAACTAAACATTAAACACTGCACCAACCTATCTGGCCAGCGTGGTATAGAAAACCAAATCTTCTTATTGACTCAGAGCTGCTGTGAAGCAAACTACGAGAGGCTTACAAAAAGCGGTAGACTTCGAAAGCCTGTACAGAGACATGGGTAAAATAAAACTTTAAAAAAAATCTTCAATTAATAAATATAAAAGAAAATATCACATACTGCAACATATACCTACATAAAACCTAGCACCGCCATAAAATATACCGATAACATAACGGTAAAATAAAATAAAATAGATAAAAATCTAACGCGAGCTAAATGCAAGCTTTTCCATTAGTATGTAATGTAATGCGATGGCGTACAGTTTATTTTGTTCCGTTCTAGTACAGGTAAGCGAGCAAGCGGGCTCTTAAAACGGGAGTAGGGAACTGAAAATATGTTATGTGTTTTTATGATATAACATCGTGTGTAGGTGTATTTCCCTAAGGATTACTGGTATGTGCATGCATATTTTATTGCATAGATAGAATATGCTGCATTGGTAATGCACCGAGTATAGATTTGGTCCCACTTGGTGTGAAAGAAATTACTATGTGGGGATCGAATCTATATAATACCGAAATGTCTTATGTTTTGTAGTTATGAAATGAAATGAAATGAAATGAAATGAAATGAAATGAAATGAAATGAAATTATTCTTTATTTCGTGTAAACTTTGTTTAAAGTGCTTACGAAACGTCAATTTTAAATTTATCAGTTTTTACAAGTATGTATTTTTATGTTGAATTAGAGCAGCTCAATCCCAAGCATTTTTGTCGTCTATATAATCGGAAATTTTATAATATGCTTTTAAACACAATTTAGTTTTAACAATAATCTTAAATTTATTTATTGTTAAATTTCTAATATTAAGAGGGAGCTTGTTATAAAAGCGTATACACTGCCCCATAAAACAGTTACTTATTTTGTGGAGGCGGGTGCTATGAACTACAAGATTATACTTATGTCTAGTATTTACAGTGTGAAGATCACTTTTTTTACTAAATTTGTCAATATTCTTGTGGACATGTAACAGATTATCGTATATATATTGCGATACAACAGTTAGAATGCCTATCTCACTGAACTTTTCTCTAAGAGAAACACGAGGACCGAGGTTGTAAATTCCCCTTATTGCTCTTTTCTGCAGAACAAATATTGTGTTAAGGTCTGCAGCATTCCCCCAGAGAAGAATCCCATAAGACATAATACTATGAAAGTAACTGAAATAAACCATTCTAGCTGTATCTATATCTGCAAGGCGTCTAATTGTCTTAACTGCATAAGCTGCAGAACTAAGTTTGCCCGAAAGTCTTTCTATATGCGGACCCCATTGAAGCTTGGTATCAAGCATAATACCTAGAAACATAGTTGTCCCGACGGGCTCAATTCTGGATTCCTTAAGTTGTATATTGGTTTCCACCTGTTTAACATTGGGCATTGAGAATTTTAATAGTTTGGTTTTCTTATCATTAAGTAATAAATTATTTACATTAAACCAATTAACAACTTTAGAGAGTGCATTGTTTACTTCGTCAAAATTTCTCTGCTGTCGTCTAATATTAAAAATTAAGGAGATATCATCCGCGAACAACACAATCTCATGATTCTTCTTTACGTAATAGGGTAGATCGTTAATATAAATCAAAAAAAGAAATGGTCCGAGGATTGAACCCTGCGGGACTCCCATTTTTAAGGCAGAACCTGGAGATGTCTTGTCATTGATCTGGACCTTCTGGATTCGGTTGCCCAAGTAAGAAACCAGGAGATCGAGAGCTTTGTTCCTAACGCCGTAATGATACAATTTCCTGACCAGAGTGTCATGATGTACACAATCAAATGCTTTTGACAAGTCGCAAAAAATACCTAAAGCATCTTGCGACTTCTCCCAAGCAGCAAATATACTTTTGAGTAACTCAACTCCTGCGTCAGTAGTCGAACGACCCCTCGTAAATCCGAACTGTTTCTCGTGAAGTAAATTATGACTATTAAAATAACTAAGTAACTGACTAAGAATTAATTTTTCAAAAATTTTACTAAGTGTCGGTAATACAGAAATAGGTCGAAAATTAGAAGGGTCGGTTGTGTCACCAGATTTAAATAAAGGTATAACTTTACTATATTTCATTAAGTCAGGAAATATTCCAGAAGCAACGCAACCATTGAATACCTTTGCAAGATGTGGAGCAATTATGGTAATAATTGATGAAGTAGTCTTCACTGACAATCCCCACAAATCCATTGTCTTTTTCATATTTATAGTTTTAAATTGTTTAAGAATATCATCAGTAGTAACAACAGTAAATTCAAAGGCTGCATCACATTCTGGCACGCAGTCCCTAAGAAGCATTTCAGCAGACATGGAAGATGAGTTGAGCGACTCTGTTGTCACTATAGGTATATTAGCAAAGAAATTCTCAAATTCTATCGCAACTTCCAGGTCCTCTGCAATACTCACATTATTGATTTTTAAAAGGTAGTCGCGGCTGCGTGCTTTGGCTCTGCCAGTTTCATTGTTGATGACATTCCAGGTAGCCTTTATAGTGTTTTCTGATAATTTTATTTTATTTCTCAAATAAATATTATTTAATTTAATTTTGCTGTATTACAAGCTTGTCTAAATGTTTTAGAATATTTTCTTACGTAATTAATAAAGGTCTGACTATTATTATAAGACTTTTCATTATACAGTTCATATAACCTAATCCGGCTTTTATGAATACCTTCAGTTGCCCAGTCACTAAACATCAGACGGTCAGTTACATTTAATTTTTTGGATGTAAATACAGTCTGAAATTCGTCATTAATTAAATTGAATAAAGAGGTATATAACTGATCCGGATGGTCATGATGAGGCAACCAATGCATTTTTCGAGATAAACTGTTTTTAAAAGTTTTAAGATGATTCTGGTTTATTGGTATATATTTAACAATTTTTCTCTGTTCTCTCGGGCATTCTCTTGGACAACAGATTAACTGCCCACTGTGATCTGACTGAAGCATATTAATCAAAGATTTGTGTAATGGTTTTATACTAGTAAATATATTATCAATACAAGTACCACTTGTGGCAGTCACTCTAGTTGGTTCATAGAAATTATGACATAAATTGTATGACTTAAATAAATTTAAAAAATTGATAGTTGAAGAGCATTTTTCTAATATGTTAATATTAAAGTCTCCACAAATAGCAACCGTTTTACGACAATTACAAACTTTGCTTAGAGCATCCTCCATAATAACTAAAAAACTTTCAAATGGTGCACATGGAGGTTTGTATACGCTCATAACAATGAACTGCTCAAACTCAACACATGTAATCTCTACTACTCGCTCAACAGAGAGGCTCACAATGTCAGTCCTTTCTTTAAATTTTAGAAATTTACTTACTATGATTAACGAGCCACCATGGATAAAATTTTCTCTACTGAACGAGCTTGCAACCTGGTGGTTATTGAAATTGAATATGAACTGGTGGCTTCTTAGCCAATGTTCTGTAATGCATAAAATATCAATATTGTTACAGTTCATAAACAATTCCAATTCTAACTCCTTACCCATCAACCCTTGTATATTTTGATGCACCAGGTTGATACAATTTTTAGAAATATTTTTTGTAAGTGTGGTTGATGGAACTATATATTTATCACTTAAATTGGGTACAGAATTTGATGTCTTATTAAATATATTGCCAGAGATTGACTCTATTGTCTCAGAAATCAATTTAAAGAGTTTGGAACGGATTCCAAGCTTATATTGCATGTCAAATTTGACTGCTCAATAAAAGCAGTGTGGTTAGCCAAAACCTTGGCTGAGTTATTAATACAATAAGCTAGCGATGATGCTATTTGTCTTTTATAAAATTGTGATATATAATAATTATCATATGTCAAATAAAAATTTCTAATTAACGCATTAGAGTCAATAATGTCAATCAAATTATTATAAAATGTCATAGTATGCAATTTTGAATTAATCTTAAATCTATAATCATTTTCAGCTTGTGGCAACAGCTTACTGTAAGGAAAAGCAAGAAGCAGAATTTTTCTAACTTTTAAATTGAGTAATTGGTCAAAATATCTCTGTATAACATTTATATTTGCATTTCCTCTTCTCCCAATAAATATAATGATTGTTGTTTCAGGACAGTATGATTTAGACAAAATAGATTGCATTATTTGAGAATAACTTGCTCCAGGCATACATAAGTTAGAAATAGCTAAACCTGTCCTTTGCCGCAACAATTGGCTCATGTTTTTCCCTATCTCATCACTAAACATTAAAAGTTTGTCAGTGTTTGTAATGTGAGTTGAGAAGGAAGTGCGAAAATTAGAATTAGAATCAATGGTGCTGTTACCCACTGCATCAGACGGTGATAACAAATCAGAGCAACAATTCAATGTAGTTGGCTGTGAATGACTCTGTGGCGACTGGCTATGTTCATTGTCATGATTATTATTGGTAAGAGATTGGAGCCTCTGCTCATTATACTTACACAAGTCAACTAAGTCATCCATTGCCAAGATATGCTCATTTATTTGTTTTTGTGATAAATTATATTTTTTTGTCATGTTCAGTAAAGATTCTTGTAAACTGTCAATTTCCGTCTGCAAACAATGCATATCAGCATGATACTTTAATAGATTGGAATCTAATTTAGCTAGACATACTGACATCTGTTCCTTTACATTTACATATTTTTTGCAATAATGTACATTTATGTTTGATTTCTTGTACATTCTTAATAATTTTTGCTTTTTCCTGATAAATTTGTTAATTTTAAGATACTTCTTCAATTTATTACAGGCCTTCATGTTTCTAAATGACTGAATAGTTGAATTAGATTCTGTTAAATCAATAGTCACTATATTTCTACTGCTATCATCGGAGATGGCAGAAACCATGCATGGAGCGCTACCAACCAGCTCATCAAACAGTGATTGTGTAGTGACTGATTTCATTGACTGGTTTGCACTTTGTAATAAGTTTATTTGATTATTGGCCTGACTTAGGAGACCCTCCAATTCAGTGATGCGTTTGAGAGCGTTCTCAAATTCATCACTGCACCTGTCAAATTGCATAACAATGTTTTGTAACCTATCCCTTTCATCTAAAGTAGTGACTAAAGAAGTGTGCATTTCTGCCATCTCACTCCTAAGCTGAGAGTTTTTCCCTAAAATCTGTAGCATTTCCTTCTCATTGTCCTCATGTTCACTTTGTAGTGACTGACACAAATCCTTATATTTCTTTAGTTCTACAAGGGTCACCTGTAATTTCTCATCGTCTTGGCGTGCCCTTCTGGTCATCATCTTGTTAAAAGTAAATAAACAAAGCAAGTAAAGATCACAGGTTTGTGTAAGACACCAACAAAGTTGTTTGAGTAAATTGTGATATGCTCACTTGATATTATTGCTTGTGTAAGGTGTACGAAAGTCAAATAAGAAGTAAACTCACCTCAAATTCGCTCAAATTTAGTTATTATTGTAAAATTAATGCAAATTCTTTTTAAATTGTACGTTAGTTTGACAGTTGACTTACTTGACTTTGCAAAACTTTTACAACTTGATAAACACCAATTATCACTGTTATTATACAACAATTATAATGATCACAGCTTATTACATAAGGAATTAGCAAATTAGGCACATTATTATTAATTAAATAGATTTAAAACTAATAAATTATTGGGAGAATACAGTTTCACGTTATGCCGCCAGTGTTGCCAGAAGCCACTCTCATTTTAGTGCAATCCATCCAAACTTATATTATGAATGCTAAAGTGTGTTTATTTGTTTGACCTTCTCTTACGTGGCAACAAAGTGATGTTTTGGTACCTACAATTTTTGTGTATGGAGATAGTAAAGAGGCTAAATATGCGACTTTTTATCGCGGTAACCGACTCGCACGCGGGAAGAACCGCGGGCGTAGTCTAGTAAGCAATATTTTGAATCTTCACATAATTATGATATAAATCCTTTAATCAGTGATCGGGTATAGGCACGTATAGCTGTCGGTCTCAGTTCTTGTCTAAGGATAGGGATCGTTAGGCCTTGACACCGGAGTTGTCCAAACACTCATACGAAAAACAAACAAACGAACAGTGAATGAAGAAACGTGCTCACGCAATGGCGAGATAATTATATTCCAACTAGAGGACGCCAGCAGCTACGCCTGCAGTTTTTTAAAATTTACCCATTTTGACCGATCCCGTGGGAATTTCGGGAAATCCCTTCTTAGTGCACCCCTACGGTCTCCAAGGAACATACATGCCATGCAAATTTCAGCTTCCTGCACCCAATAGTTTCAGCTGTAGCGTGTCTGTCAGTCAGTCAGTAACGCAAGGATTTTATATATTAAGATTACTAGCCACTAATACGCCACTGGCATTAAAACAAATGTTTAGCTGGTCCTACATAACAGATGATTTTAAGACAGTATAATGCTTTTTGGAACATTTTCACGGTTTCTGATACTATTTATGAGATGGTCTTTATATAAAAATCTAAAAGAGTTCTATGTTCTGGTTTGGTCCATGACTTGTCTTTATTTATTGTATTTTTTGATTTATCATCCTCTACATAATTAGAAAGTCTCTCCACGCACGTTTTTTTTGAGATATTCAATTTATAAAAGAAGTATAAAGAAATTTAACTGTCAGCGATGATTAATGAGAATGAAAAATTAATTAAAGATTCCGTATTACTTTTGATAAATAATAAGTAATTAGGTCATTGCTCCTAAAAACGGTCTGATGGCTTTATAGGTTAAGAGGCCAGTTCACGGTTGAACACTGTACTGAATATTGTGAATTCGATTTCCACCTGTAATAACAATTTATGTGATGATCAAATCGTTTTTCAATAGGCATTCTTCGTGATCTTTATTGATATCTAACAGCGAATAATTGGATACATAACTAATTGATGGGATATTTTCATCATTGAATCAAAAATCTTAAGTAATACACTAAAGTGAGTTAGGCTAAAAACTACATTCTTTGACTAAAATACTAATTGCACACTAAAATATTTATTGCACTCCAAATATGCCGATATTTCTACAAAATCTAATTTCATATGAAAAGTGTCGTCCGCTCGGCAATATTAATAGGTTATGTTAGGTTTTCTTTTCTTGAGGGTTTCATCAACTTAGTTTATTACATTATTTGGTTGTTGAGTAAAACTATTTGAAATGCTTCTTTAACTGAAAGGATAATTTTTGTAATTCAAGATTTGCAACGGCGAATAAACAGGTGTTCTTTATGAAATATTTTAGTAGGTATATTTAGTGGTGCAAGCAGTATTTTTGGTGAAAACCAGACATACGAGTACATTGGGGAAGATTTAAGTACTACCCCTAATTTATTTCATGTATTTTCTGATGTGTGGCGCATTTTTTATATGTTCCGTGTTGAAATCAATTTAATCACTGATAAACTAGACACAACAAAAAGGCTTTTCGAGGTGATCGGTATCGAATTGGATTTGAAACTTGTGATGGACTTAAGAATGGGATTTAACCAAAAAAGGCTACATCATGATTCAACTAACAAAAGCTAAAAATAATAGCTGTTTTGCTGCTGTTCTGACGAGATGAGATAGTTTATAAATTGAAATATGCCACTTGACTCATTAGGACTTGCAAAAATCTGCAATCTTGAATAACCAGGATATCGAACTCATAGCTAAATTTGCCAAACCTCACAATTCAACTCCCAAACAATAAAAATTATTAATCTTCAGCTGATGTTCTGTAGAGTAGATACTCCAAATATTTCAAGCAACTCAAACTATCAGATTCCACAGGAATCTCTCTAAAAGTTTTATTATTTATTATCGTCCGCACTCTCGCACTAACGCTAATGTACTCATAGTTCACTTGCATGTTTCCTTTGTCTTAGTTGTAACGTTACCGTGCGCAGGGCCCATAACAGCCCCCATCGATCTTATTATGTTCCTGCCGCCACTCTTTACTAGATATTCACGAATGTGCTCCATATTTCTGAATTAATATTGCTTTATGAGAATGCAATGTCCCGTTGGTTTGAGGTTTAGTTTATGTTATTGCTTGAAGAGTGTGAGGTTTGGTTCAGGTCAGGTTGAAGTGTGAGCTGAATTTACAACCATTGTATTTTCTGCGGTGATAGCCCAGTGGTGTACGTAACGAGTTGCCGAGACGATGGTCTCGGATTCGATCACCAGGTTCCCCGTGCACACACCCCTGACTTTTCGAAGTTATTTGTGTATTAAATACGTAAATTATCGCCCGCTTAATAGAGATAGATTGCAATAGGCTCGCCTCCTATTGGGACCCAAACATAACTGGCGAAAAGTGGGTGTGTAATGTATGGCTTCACGCCTTTTATCCCCGAAGGGGTAGGGAGAGGTGTACCTCTGCCTACCCCTTCGGGGATAAAAGGCGTGAAGTTATGTTATGATGTGATGATGTATTTTCTGTTTGATGCCCATACAGGGAATCATCATTTAGACTTTCATTGTATACTACTGGATGTAGTTCTCCCCTAATTTGCGTCTCAGTAACAGACCGACAACCATGCTGGCCAGACGGGTTGGTGTAGGGTTAAAGGTGGAGTTTTCCGTCTCCTCATAAATATTTGCTTCCTGTATTACTCCCAGTCAGTTAATACCATGCTCGCCTATTGAAATGGGGTAGTGAAATATTGTATTCTTAATCACTTTTAGGCAATACTTTGTATCATACACACACCGTTACTTTGAGTCTATGTGTCCTTTGTGTCTCTTAGTTGAATGGTTATAGACTTCCTCGTGATACAGCTTTAATTTCAAGTTCGAGGACGTCTCTTTTCCCTTTCCCTTGGGTAAAACTGCTGTTGTAGTGCGATTTCTATATTTTTTCTATTCTACGGACTATTTGAATTTAGAGTGTTCGCTAGAATGATCGTGAAATTTTCGGTTCGACAAAACAGAAAAGCGCGAATGCTCGCTGTTCTGTTACAAGTGAATGCTCAGATGTATCAGCGCCATAACGTTGTGTATAAAATATATTAAAAGACAGAAATGATCCACACAATTTAACTACACTACTGACCGTAAAAGCTGACTAGTATTCTAACATGACATAAATTTGAGCTATATTTTGTAACAACAAATAGTCGCCAGTCAATTCCTCAACTTAGGTAATGCCATACAAGTATGGAACACTATTTCCTCTGAGAGAAAACTAGAGAGAAATTATTATTTAAGGCGACGCTTGCCAGTGACGGGTTTAGCTTCTGCCCAAGATATAAGCGTATTATTTGTAAATAAAACTAGTATTTTCATATTTGAGGCCGCTTGAAAACCTCGTGACTGCTTCTCCTGGCCAGAGATATAAGAAAATATGTGGGACTGCCTCCCAACCTTCGCAAGGCGGAAAGGCACTATAAGAAGATATTCAGTCGGATATCAAACTTTATTCTACTTCTCTTTCGTGAGTGTAGGGCTAGCTCTGGTGCCGGAGTTTATAGGTTACCTTTTTGTGGTCGTCTAATGAAACCGCAATGGTCAAACTACTTTTGTTCTAAATCAAAAACATGGCCTCCAAACTCTGTACCTCAGTGCCGCTGATACTATTACAATTATTTTTAGATAAAACTATTTTGTTCACCTGCTATATCAAACTTTGATTCAAGTTATGGTTGACAGGGAGAATTTATTTTAAGCTTTTTGTTCGCCGTAGGGACAAATATTATCATACATGCTTAAGTAAAATATTACTATAAATTTGTAACTTAAGCCATAGAGAACTAGGCGACAAATCCGTTCAAAAAGCTACAGTATGATAAAATGCACTTTCCGTGCAACATGACGCTGGAAATTACCGAATGTAAAGCTAATGTTTTGACGTTTACCATTCAATATGCCACACAGAAAGCTATTAAATTTACAGAAATAGATTTCCTGGTTTCTAAATACGAATACGTTGAAGTTTAGTTTGACGAAGCGGAAGCACTGATGCAAATATGTATGGTAAAAAGAAAGTCTCTTTCATATATTGCTATTCGAGTTTTGTGAAGCATCAATATTATGATTTATTTTGTAGATGAGTATAAGGCTTGTGATGTATGCTGTAGAAACATGCTGCCGGCGTGTAATCATGTATTTTTATAGTGGTTTATTAGGACTATAGTATTGAAAAAAGATACCAAGAATGGACTTACACCCATTGCTCTTTATTATGTGAGACTTAAGTAGACGAGATTTGAGATATAATGCACAATATTCAAGAAACACCTTAACCCAAAACGACAACTGAATTACATTATATTAAGCGTCTTTGTTGTAGTAGTGTTAGGTGTAGGTGTTTTAACGGATGGCAACGTATCCGTTAGACATGTAAATATTTGAACAGTTTCCGTTACAGAACTTATTTCACCATCCTAAATCATCATAACAGCTACTTCAACAACTGTTTATGTTCAAATGGATGATTATAAAATAGATTCAAACAAAAAAGTTTTTGAAACACAAAATTCGCTTTAACTTAAATAACACACAATATAATCAAATGGGACTACTTTGATTACAAAACCATGTCATGCCAATCAAGATACACAAAGAGACTATCAGACACTGTCGCAAGCGAGAACGTTTCAAAGTAAAATCAATACGTTTTATTCTCTACAAAATAATCAAAGTGAAGAAAAATCCAATGTCTCTTAAAATATTCTTCGCTATTTCAGCCGAATACAATGTTTATCTTTATTCTTCATGTATTCAAATAGTTGTGGAGTGACAATTTTATGACAATGTTACCTCCACATACAATGAAATGAAAAAGGTTAAATAAACTTACATAAATAGATTTGGGATTGTTTTTAGAGTCCCTATATTGTAAAGAGAAATATATAAAATATTTTTAGATGATACCAATGAGTTGTTGATTCAATACCTTATACAATTTTGTGTGTACTATGGCTATTCTCATGGAAGATGAGTGTCGGTTCTATTCATATTCTTAATTGCTCTCTGAGAAGGAGGTAGAGGTATCTCTGGAAAATATATTATTATTGGCCCATTGTAATTCTTACAAATTTATTAAACCAGAATATAAGTTATGAATAGCTTTGTTCTGTGCCATTTGTATCAAGAACGGATGAATGGATTGAATAAATAACAGAGAATTGATAAAAATAACAGAAGAAACCATAGGTACACAAATATTATTAATTACATCCATCAATCCCCGTTACAATATAAGACGTTACTAACAACAGGGAACCCTCCGATTTCATCACTAGGCAACGCCCCAACCAAACAAAAGACGACAAGAAAAAAAATTGCGAGAACTCGTCCATCCTTCGAGAAAATTTTCCCTTGTCTTTGTTACTACGATGAAAAATTTTATCTGTCATGACATTATTATAAATTTAGCAGATAAGTGGCTGTCGTCCCAGCTTCCACTGCTTTACACTAGTAATTTAAAAAAGAACTAAAAGATATAAATGCCATAGTAGAAGTTTGGATGCTAAGGAATTTCAAGACACATTTTCGAGATTTTAAGAGCTTTATGAGAACCTTTTAGGTTTGGAATGAAAGTTCTTTTTATTTAAATTTATTTCCTGAGGAAACAGAACTTATATTAAGTAAGACATTTAGGTGGATTTGTGACTAGTTTGTGAGATATAAAATATTTAAACTAGGTCAGCGGTGGAAATGCTACGGAGTGGTTTAAATATACACAGAGAATTTAGATCCGCAATGAATGCTTTGAATCGAAATTTCGACACCAAAATCGTGATTACTAATTCTCAAAATGGGACTGTTAGTTGCAATAGTTATTTGTGCAACAAGAGAGCAAAGTTGTTTTTTGTTTCGAGTGCTGATTGTGAGTCCCGAGCAAGTGAAGGATTCTATGATTGATTCACGAGCGTAGCGAGTGAATCAAAGTTAGAATCCTGAGCGTAGTGAGGGACTCAACAGCACGAGATGCAAAAAACTTTGGTCTCGTGTAGGACACATAACTTTTCACCTCAGCAGTGAGAACACATATTACTTAGGAGACATAAAAATTAACAGGAATAAATTGAAAACAAAATTCTCCATTAATCACTTGTTATTTTAACTCTTCTGGTGTTCAAGTACAGTCATCATCGCTAGTTTCACTCATCTTTTTAGATTAAGTATTTATATTAATATAATTTAACACGTTATGCTATACGCTATCAGCATCAGCGAAATGTTTACATTATTCCAGCTATTTTTTTAAATCGCGTTTTGATACCGCGTCCCTGATGTTTATTTTTCAAATGTTTCATTGTTTAAATTCCAAATAAAAATGTATTGGTTACATACCAATTTTATACTATTAATTAGACTTGCCGTTTGGTTGACGGCATAGAATTCAAGTGTCACCACCCCTATTTGCCCGTGGGTGTCGTAAGAGGCGACTAAGGGATAACACGATGCAAATACCATATTTGCGTAGAGACGGAAAACTCGACATCAAACCCTATACGACTGCCTCGTTGGTCTCGCGGCATAAATGTGCGCGTGGGATCGGGAGGTCCCGGGTTCGATACCTGGGTCGGGCAGTGTTTTTGGGTTTTTCTGTCACGAAATTCTCAGTAGCAGCACGGAGTCTGGAAATGTGCCCGGTACGGCAATAGGCTCGCCCCTTATTACGTGGGACTGAAGTATATCTGGCGAAAAGTGGGTGTAGAAATACACCTCTGCCTACCCCTTCGGGGATAAAAGGCGTGACGACATGTATGTATGCATGTATGTAATTAGCCTTATTTTAATTAAAATCCAATAATATATTAAACATATAAACAATAACATTTAAAAAACAACATAATTTCTTTATACATAAAGATATTTGTATATCTTTAAATTTTAGGGTATAACGCGTTTCCGAACGTGTTTTCTTTGAGGTCGAATTTCAAAATCGAATTTCGAAGGAGTTTGTTTTTTTCACTCGCTTTTTTATATGCATGTGAAAAAGACAGAGCACAGTAAAATTCGAATACTGTTTCTTTGTGGCTGAACATCTGTCAATTCGTGGCACTGAAGATTGAAAAGTTAAAAAGCTACTTTGCCTCCCGCTCGAATCAAAACCGCGTTTTGTTCACTGTTGTCTCGCAGCAAAAGCGGCATATTTGAGCTGCTGTGGTGAAAAATAATTTTCTACATTGAAGAGCCACACATTTTCAATTATCGTAAAGGTCGCGGTAAAGATCATTCGCAACTTCAATGTATAGAAGAACTGTCGATCTCGTTATAAAGAAAATCTCAATAGATTTTATAAGGCCTGCAAAATGGTCTGCAATAATCAAGATTTTTTTTCTAAACTGGTCTTTTTCCTGTTACTAATATTTAAGTTTCATGAGATGTTACCTGTCTAGCCTTGATGAATGCAAGTAAATATAATTTGAAGTAGACTGTAATGAAAAAAGACCCTGTTTGTCTCTGTTCTGCTGTTAGGCACAGGCCTCTTTGCCCGGGGAGAGAGGCCTAATGCCGATTGGTGAAATTTATACGTTTTTCGAACTCATTTTAGAGAATACAACTGTCAGATATTATGCAAGTTTTTGCACGATGTTTAATTTTCATCACCGTTTAACAAGATATAGAGGCAACTACGTATAAAATTATAGTTATAAATTAACACTGTATATAGTCTGAAGTATATACCTTACTCCTTTACTTCCAGATGACAAACAAAATCATAAAATTCCCTCCCATCATCTCACCCAATATAATTAATTACTCATAAAATCGTCGGCAAATATTATTATAATCGACATCTCATCTCATCTCCGTAATCCAGCGTCATTTTCAATACCTGTTCCATCTGTCACGTAAGATTGATGAAGTACCCACATAAATATGTCTCTCGCTCATACAATTAGTGTTGGAGGTATTAGTGAGGCGAGTAACAAGTATACGGAGGAGTTGAGCGATAGTCCGCTCCTAGTTATTTATGGGAACAATTTTTGTGGCCGATATTAGGTACATTTTTGTTTAATTGGAGCTGTGATTTATGGAAGATTAAATTGGTTATGTTTGGAATTATGGTTTTGATTCTTATGTTCTTTGTTCTATTGTAATGAGTGTGTAGTCGTCATCAGTATCAGCCGGCTGTACAGTAGTCCACTGCTGTATTTAAACAAATAGCTCCATTTCAGCTCGTTGTGACTATCCACTGCCAGCCATTTTGAGCATATCTTCATTCCACATACACGTTGTATAATTTATCGTTTAAATTCTTTATTCAACCAAGTAAAAAGAGGTAGATACAGAATGACCTATTTTACTATTGAAGGAAATAAAGAAAGCTCCTAACAACAAGCTTGGCAAACGAGTTATTTTCACCAAAGACAGATGTTAGTGTAACGACGCGATACTATGTTTTGTGTCTGGGTGTAATTCTAAAACATGTATGATTTTTGCTATGTGCTTGTCATTACACTATGCCATTGCGCGGCAACCACATATGACGTCTAAAAAAATAATAACTTCCTTTTATGCCTCACTGCACGGTTGGCGTAGTGGTTTAAGCGGCCACCACCCGGCGCAGTACCAAGCGGCGACTCTTGGTACTGCGCCGAGTGTTGTGGGTTCGATGCCCACACGAGACAACACTTTGAGTGATCCATAAATTGTTGTTTCGAGTCTGGGTGAACTTAGTGCCCGTAAGTTGTATGTTTGTTAAGTCCCCTGCGACACGGGATTTATTCCTAGTGCGAGAGTTGTCTTTTTAATAAACGAAAAAATATTTATGCACATAATTCCTAGATAGAAGCGAAGGTGCATGTGTGGCACGCGTGTATTTACGTGGACGAACTTTTTGTGAAGCAAAGGTGGTTCCATATCTCTCGTTTGTATGGCTTAATATTAATTTTACCTTGCCTTTTAGAACTGCGTTGAGTGTAAGGTGTAAAAGTAATTAAAACAAGATATATTTTACCATGAAACTAACAAACGCCAAACGTGCAGTTTGACAGATAAATGATTGACACTTTGACATTGACACTTAAACTGTCACATCGGGGCTACTGTTAGATATTTCTTACAACCTACTAAAATATATCATCTATCTAATCGTCACGCCTGTCTCCCATTGGGCAGAGACTATGGAACGCCAAATGCTCCGGTTCAAACTCTTTCGCTGCCTCCACATTTATTAACCTCGTCATACATGCACGTCGGTTATGGGTACTTCTGGTTTGGCTCTTCTGCAGTACGTTACCGATTTAGTCCGCGTTAGTCTTGGGCCGTCCCCTACCGACATCTCCATTCATTGTTACTCGATACACTTCTTCAGTCTCTCCGCGACCATGCTCGATGCAAGACGAGCGAAACGTCGAAAAAAATAGGTATTTATACCTTAAATTAGTTAATTGTACAAGATTAAGACCCGCTAATTTATTTTGTATGACTATTTCTCACTTTATCTGTCATTCTTACTCCGTACATACTCCTCAATACAACCTACTATAACAATATAATTAAATTAAGTCTTTAATTAATTATTAAATAAAACTAATAATTTATCATCATCAGCCTTTAACAGTCCACTGCTGGACTAGGCCTCTCCTTTGAAAGGAGGAATTGGCCTACTATACCACGCTGTCCAAACAGATTGGTATAAGTTTTGAATCAAGTTTTCCTTCTCTTACAGTGCTGTTCTCTGCATAATATGCTCCCTCTGTCGGCTCTTACGACACCCGTGGGTTGTTATGGGGTGGCGACATTCCGTATTCTTAATCCGTCACTACACGGACGATTAAAACTAATAATATATACAAGAATAGAACAATTCTAATGCCCAGTGGTGTACGTAATGGACTGCTGAGACGATGGTCTCGGGTTCGATCCCCAGGTACCCGGGCACACACCTCTGACTTTTCGAAGTTATGATTGTGTGCATTATAAATAAATTATCGCTCGCTCAATGATGTGGCCGGTAGATGGCAATAGGCTCGCCCCCTATTACATTGGGACCGGAACATACCTGGCGAAGTGTGGGTGTGTAATACACCTCTGCCTAACCCTTCGAGGATAAAAGGCGTGAAATTATGTTATGTTACGATAAAAATTTCAAGATCTTAAAAAAATAATAGAAGGCGTCATGAAACTCATCCGTATCGCAGTCAATTGGAAGCGTGCCCAGAAGACTGGCAGCATTACCTCGTTGTATGCCTAATACCTACTTAGTTATACATATATGTACGTACATACAAAGACTCACCCCTGTTTCCCGGAGGGGTAGGCAGAGCCTACGGAACACCGCAACGATCCTGACCTCTCTTGCTTCATTCACTCCCATCAAGTTTCTCATGCATGCTCTTCTGTTTAGGGTACTTCTGACCTGTCCTTAAAATATTTTATTACTAAGTGTATTCCTTAGTCAGCTCCTACGAAACCTAGGAAATGAAATAGGATAGTGACACTTTTTATTTTTATTCATTCGTCACCACATGGAGACTACAGTTGCATCCTTCTTACTACTTAGTTATCAATATATGAGTTTAGAAAGATTGACGCTCCAAATATATGATGCAAACGTGTATGGGCAAGCCGAGCGCGGTTAACCTCATAGGACATACATCAACCAATTTGGTGATATTTTGAAAAACGGCAAGGCAGAAGCACCCAGAACCAGCGAGCATGTATGAAAAGAGTAATCAATGCAGAGAAATTGCGTGAGGTTTGTAAGGATAGAAGTAGGTTGCGTTTCGTTGTCTCTGCCTACCCTGACGGGCAAAAGGCGTGAGATATGTATGTATGTTATCAATATATGCATGTATGTATTTATATACAAACTAACGTAATCAGAGAGTCAGTCGGACATTAGCCGTGGGCTGCTATGTTTGGAAATGCACCAAAAGCGTGACCAAGATTGATTTAATTTAATTTAATCTCATCGAAACGTTGGAGCAAAAATAGATAAACTAACTCGTCGTTCATCTCCTAAAATAAGTACCTACGCGATAATACCCTTTATCATAATGTGTTCAAGTCTCAAAAGTTTTTGATCATAGTAAATTTTAGCGTAGGCGTTCTCTATTTATAAATTAAGCAACAAACGTTAACAGCTTCAGAGGACATTTCCACCCACAAACTTCAAAACGGAAACCCGATGAATTTCAAGAGAATCAAAAGTTTTTTGCCCCTATTAGTCGCAGCCTAAGGCATTCTTAGATATGACATGAGATCTGATATGCAATAATCGGATATTTTATTCAAAAACTAAAAAAACAAACAGAATATCATTATTATGTTTGCTATTTTATTTGTGAATATATACCAAGTCATGTTTTAGTTATAAATACTGTGTCGAGGGCAGCTGACTAGCCTGTTGTTCTTGTGATTGGAATTCCTTTCAGTGAAGGTCGTGGGTTCGAATACCACTTAGGGCGACTTTTTGAGTTAAGAGCTAAATTATATGTTCCGTGTCTGCGCGTAATTTATCGAAGGAAATGAGTATGTTTGTCAGTATTAAACATGAGGGCCCCAATATTTCTTTTTCTGAATTTGCGGAGACGACAAAGCTCTATCCCATGTGGGATACGAAGCCACAGCCGTCAGCGCAGAGCCAGGAGAGACGATTGCATAATCCAATATGTTATCCGTGCAATCCTAAGACCGCGAAGTAATTTCAGTCACCATCAGACAAACATATTATACTACATTAAACTTTCTTATTTATTAATTATATACAAAGATCCCTCCATCACCAAAACCGTTGCAAGCTGGTCGATACATCGAAAAACGGAGGTACTTCCACCTTACATTTACTTCATTAACTCAATTAATACCCTTTAAGTAAATTCATATAACACACACAAAGACTCATATTTCCACTCAAAACTCGAAATTCAGGAACATGTAAATGAAATAAGCAGCTTACAGAATCACCTTCAGATATTAATCACGAGTGTATATCATTTGTATCTGTGTAATGCCGGTGTAATATGGCGGTAATATTTCATTCGGCGCCCAAAGGAATGTCTCGCAATCGACGTGTGTCATAGTGATTTACGTTAATGTTGACGTATTTGCTGCTACTGGTGATTTCTGATGATATTGGTGAGAGTAAAGTAAGGTCGTTGACTGACTTTGCGTATAAATTAAACTAATATTAAAATATTTATTTGTATTTCTGTATATAAAATTCTTGCGATACTGACTGACTGACAGACAAGGCACAGCCAAAATTATTGGGCGCAAGAAATTGTTATTTGCCATATATGTTCCTTGAAGACCGAAGAGGGGCAATAAGAATGGAGCAACCCTGTGTGGATTTCTGAAATTGCCTCAGGGTTGGGAAGAATCGAGTAAATTAAAATATATGTCTGGGCGTAGCTGCATCCTTCATTCGTCAATAAAGATATAAGGAATTAACATCAATATGTTTATTATAAAACGTTAATCGCATTTTGCGACAAAACCGTCCTTGTACCAATAGTTTAGTGGTAGACTTAAATAATTTATTTTTATTTTATCAATATACAATAAAGTATTAATCTACCTATCCATAAAAAGTGGTCCGACAATAAACAAAGTCAGAAGTTTGAACCATATATTTGCGAATCATCTGCATTTGAAGTTCAAATGAGGGCGTTTTAACTTTTTTTATTTTTTTATTTTTTTTAGGAAAACTTGATATAAACCCTATACCAACCCGTTTGGCCAGCGTGGTATAGTAGGCCAATTCCTCCTTTCAAAGGAGAGGCCTAGTCCAGCAGTGGACTGTTAAAGGCTGATGATGATGAAGGCATTTTGGATGACAGTAAGTGGGTATCGTTCTTCTGTAGATGATATTATAAAACCGTGTTAACCTAAAACTAAGTTTGTTAAGTAAATTTTGAACGTTAAGTTTATCGAACGAGTTGTACAATATTAATTTAATTGTTTAATTAAAACAATTCATCTTGATGCTTCAAAACAAATCCTTGAAGTCAAAATGTGGCTAAACTTAGAACCATCGACCGCTGCAAACTCATTTACCAAATTGGTAACACTGTACGCCGAGGTTTCGATCTATAATTAACCATTTGAATTCTTTTTCTGGTTTCATATTATTTTTCTACGTCAGGAAATGACTACATCCAAAAGCTGAACTATTTATTAGAATTATATTAATCCATTTCGTACTGAGCTACTTTGCTACAAACTTGTAGTTTTTCAATAACATGTTGAAAACCAATTCAAAAGCTAGGTTCAACGGCAGTATGAAGACACCGAGTTTAATTTAATAATTTCCTAGAAAACACTTGTAAAAGATAGGCTTACTCCCGCTACCAATGATATAATATCTATAGATAGATTTGACTGTAGAGATAGGTATTTAGCCTAAACTCCTTATTAAATATGTCAAAAATCTATCTTTAGTAGCCAAATCCGTCGATAAATAAAATATTGGAAACGGGCGTAAATATATCAAGATCATTCGAGTCGATAACCTTCAATGTAACAACGAAATAAATTTATAATCGAATCGGTCATCGGTCCAATTGTTGTTAAAAATTATACATACATAGACTCACGCCTGTTTCCCCGAATGGGTAGGCAGAGGCATTTTAAACGCCCACTTTTCGCCAGTGTTTTGATCCCACGTAATAGGTGGCGAGCCTATTGCCGCTTATCGGGATATTTTGTTTGCCAGAGCCTCGTCCGTTGATCGGCAGGTGCACCACTTGCAGGTGAGGTTGGCTTGGGACCCAAAGTTCTTGGTGGGAACCCTATGCACCCTTAAAAATTATATATTTTCTTGAATAGTACCTTTCACTAGTACGTTATTTGGTTACGTAATTACACGTAATTTGTACGTGTATGTCAGAGAATGTCACATCCAAGGTAACTTAGGCATGCATTAATTAAGCCGGTGACATTTAAAAAGTCAATATGTTTATGGAAAGGTCGTATCGTTTCACTATTTTCATTGTTGTACTAGTCATTACACGCAATGCCATTAGTAGTATTTTTGATGAAAGGTAATTGGCATTGGCATTAAAATATGTATTTTACATGTATTTATTATAATGTGTATTTTATTAAAGATCATAATTATTTATGATTTAATATAATACTGTGCATAATATGTTTTACAATATCTAGGTCCTTATTATTGCTAAACGTAAATTCAGGTAGCATTTTCTCCTTTTAAGCATTGGTATATATAAAAAAAACAAATAAAATCTACACTCATCGACATCGGCTGTCTTTATAGCCTCTGGCAATTTTCAGTAACCATAACAAATTTTTGTTTAAATTCAAATAGTTTTCACGCATCTAAAATCGCATTTCAATTGCGTAAAATCTATTTAAAAACAAAAGGTATCTCTAGTGCCTAAGCCTGGCCGCAGACATCCGATTTTCAGGACCGATTTTTCATGGCGGAATTCAGTGACACTAGCGAGCTTCATTTGTCGACTGTATTAAATGTATTTTGTAAAATAAACGTACTTACCACCACAAACGATAGATTTTGCTTTGATCGGAAAGCACGCAAAAGTTTCATTCCGTTCCGGACTGAAAAAATTCAGTGCCCGTTTTCAGGGACGACTTTTCAGGTTTGTAATATTTTCAGGTTCTCAAAGTCATCTAATTAATAAAAAATGAGTTTACTGTCTACCACGAACGTTTGATTTTGCTCTGAACAGAAAAAAATCCGTGGACTGAAAGAAATGAAAATCAAGCGCGCGCGGAACGGCTCGTGACGTCATAACTGAATTTAGCGCATGCGTACATCTTGTCATGTATCGATATATAGCATTGGTTTGAAGTTTATTTTGTCAGAATCTATATACAAAGGTACTCTGTGGTCAGAATCACACGACAATGTATGCGTAGTAGACGTGTATAAACTCTTGTCTGGGGTCTTCTTACGCAAAAATCACATACCTACGGACAAGAGGATAATATAATAATATAAGTTATTTTAGCATTTTCGTCAGATCATCATAATGTGTGACGTGAAAGGTTTATATTGGCTACTGAATACCACTCTGCTTAAACTTTGTCTCTCTATATGACTAGCCTATTGGTCTAATGGTTAGTGACCTTGACTTCTACGCCGGAGGCCATGGATCCTAGATAATCTTTGTGTGATAGGCACGATGATATTTGTTCAGTGTCTGGATATAATTTATCTATAATATGTACCTATATGTTTAGAAGTATATATTTATCAGGTGTCTGGTTACCATACTATAGGCTCCGCCTATTTTGGGATCACATGATTGGGTGTAAGTTGTCCAAGAATATTATTATGGAATGTACACAATGGCAATTTCGGTCATACAAAAAAGTTGGTCTGAGACCCGTTATGCAACTAGGTTTTTGAAGATTGGTATCCTGTATAAAAGTGGTAGAGGGAATAATATAATGATTTATATCTACATATATACTCTATGCGAGATGAAAACAATTAAAGGACGTAAAACAAATCATACTCCTCAAATTGTATTGTTTGCTTTGAAATTATATGATGCATTCACATTCACACATTAAATTTGACAATATCATAAAACTTATTCTGCATAAATCAGACACTTGTTAGAGTGGTCGTGACTGTTTCTGATGGACAGGGTTGCGACGCCGTCGCCATACAAAAATTATAAAAACTTATCATAGAATCCACCAAAACACCAAATATAGGGCCTAAATATTTAAGAAATGGGTAATGAAAATTTTTATTACAGTTGTCCAACTAAAATTCTCTATTAAGGCTAGCGTCCACTAGGCTCGCCGAGCCGAGCCGAATCGAAACGCAGAAAGTCGCCTCCTATATATTTCTATGAACCTGCTTTAATTAGCGACGAGCCGCGGCGCGCCGAATCGAATCTACCGCGCGCATCGCTCGTCAGGCGAATTTCTGCGGCAACGCGTTTTGACTCGACTCGGTGCACCTTAGTGGACGCGGGTCAGCGGATGAGTGTAGACGGGTACTACATTGCGTAAATACCTACATGAAAAGTTATCGAAATGAAGAGCTGTTAATTTCCCTAATTTAGAAATATACTGAACTTAATGATCATGGCTGCCTCAGTAGTCTCGCGGCATAAATGTGCGCGTGGGATTGGGAGTAAGTCGGGTAAAGTGTTACTGGGTTTTTCTGTTAGGAAATTCTCAGTAGCGGCACGGAATCTGGTAATGTCCGGTACGGCAATAGGCTCGCCCCTTATTGCGTGGGAACTGAAAATTCATGGCGAAATGTGGGTGTAATATTACACCATTATCATGACGAGCAGCGTAGATAAATATATGGAAAGAAATAGCGGGAATAATGAAAGAATTTGAAACAAGAAACCAACACAAGCAAAACCTACAGCAGCTAGTCGCCGACTGCTGGCTTCGATTCGATCCGTCTGTAATGAACGCACACGGATAAAATGCGACTCGGCGCGATTCGACGCGGTTCGAATGTAGTCGACGCCAGGCTTTATAGACCTCTGACGCATACGTGACAGGTTTTTACGCAGACTATACCCTACTTGCATATTTTTTATAAATAATAATCTACTTTGTCAATATTACCCTTTAAAAAGTTTTTAATAACAAGGTAGCAAAAAGGTTTTGTATTTTTAATTAAATGGGGCTATCGTAGTGGCTGTATACTGCTTTATGCAACCGATGCTCAAGCCGAACACGTCCTCTCCTCCGTTGACTATACTAACCAATGCACGGAAAAATATCGATACTCTGTGGTATCGAGTATTTTTCCTTTCGATATCCATAACTTTGTACAGGATACTTTGCACTCAATGCTTTTACTCAATAAGTACTTAATGGCACGGTAGTACACGTATGCATGGGAGTCTCGGACAATAATTTAAAAAGGTATTGTCGATTTGTCGAAGTGACGGGTCTCTCAGACCCACCAGGCCACCACTCACAGAAGAGTGAAAATACTACCTGCAGATTAATTATATTATATACAAAAAACCGGCCAAGTGCGTGTCGGGCCACGCGCTATGTAGGGTTCCGTAGTTGCCCATAATGGCCATTATTGATAATAACTTCTGTTTCACATGGGACTAAAAACGGGGCCACTTTGTACCCCGAAGTACATTACATACCAAAGTACGTATATCTTTAAGATTAAGCCAGCGCTCCCAATGTAAACTCACAGAAATAGGTATTTATAAGTTGAACGACGATTACTCGTAAACTAGTGATGTCTACTTAGCCGTGATAGTTTTCCTTTTAAATTCGTTATATGTACTACATTTGTGATTTTTTTCACCTCTTCCAAATTAGTAGTTTAGCCGGCAGATGGGGTGGGGGGACACTTGAGTATAAAAAATCTTTTCACTTCAAAGCTTGATATTTGACAAACCAATCACTTGATCGAAAAATGATTTGAGCAAGCTAATAATATTTTTTTAAAACATATCCAATGATATGATATCCCCACATAATGAGGTACTCAACCAAAAAAAAATTCAACCCCACTATATAATTTATCACGTATTCCATTATGAAGTTCATCAAAATATTTGATAGACATCCTATAGAATTCAAAGAATTTGTCTGGGTGTGCCCGTAACTTAACTTGCTTTAAATAAAATTGACTCTCGTTGATGCTTTGAGTATTTAATGGGTGTACCCAATACCGAAGATTCCTTTTCTTTTTCATTGATAGTAAAAATGCGATTGCAATTAGATCGTCGTCCTCCATTGTGTCCGTTCACTAGGCTATCACTACTTGTACTGGTAGAATAATACTGACATAGTTACAGGTAAAATACTATATACAAAAAGTAACGAGTGTCACAGCGACGAGGTTTCACCCATTCCTGTGACAGTTATTATTTTATACATATTATGTATCTGGCATTACGTACCAGATATATGTCATATATATCTGATACGTAATAAATACTCATTTTATGAATGACATTTGACACCTTGGCTCTTCAGAATAAAGTCTTCCTGCTGCTGCTGAAGTAACTATCAATTAAATTCTACCGAATTTCGTTAAATTCGATAATGGTGCAAAATTAATTGACCACGAAATGTAACCGGTCAAACACTTATCCGTTTTCCTAAAATCTTATTAGTCTCCGGTAATTTGATTTGATACAGTAGTTCTACGGTTTAGAAGATAAAGAGGGGTTCACTTTGCGATTGTTTTTTTGCTAAATATTTCGTAAAAAGACCTCTAAATGATAAATATCGGTTAGGAGAATAGTAACGTCAGCAGAATTCCAATATGTGCTGGGCATATTTTAAGATATATCCAGTGACTTTGACAACGTATAGTGGCTAATGCTATGATTGCTTACTCGTAATTTCAACATGGAACAACAATGTTACAGTTAGGGCATTATGCTGTGTCGAAGACGCCGACGATGAGTTGTCCTCAGAGCTCACTGCTAGGACGTAATTGATGGCTTTCTTAGAAAGCCTCTACCGTCTGAATGTACATTGACAGGTTATGCAGATGACGGTATATTCCTTATTTAATCAAATACAAGAGTAGGACTTGAAAGGTTAGTATACATGTTTAAGGATGATCAACAATTGGGGTGAAACTTACTTATCGTTTATCTTTTGCTCCTCAGAAGACATTTCAGTTACTTATAAAAGAAAATTTAAAGACAGCGCCTCGTATCATATTCAATAACGTCATTATTTATCATCATCAGCAGCCTTTAACAGTCCACTGCTGGACTAGGCCTCTCCTTTGAAAGGAGGAATTGGCCTACTATACTACGCTGGCCAAACGGGTTGGTATAGGGTTTGTAGCAAGTTTTCCTTCTCTTACAGTGCTGTTCTCTGCATAATATGCTCCCTCTGTCGGCTTTGATGTAAAGTAACAGTATCTGTTATTTTGTGTTTTGTTCAGTGAGTGAGAACGCCTGAGGCCCAGTCACCTTTCCTCTCCCGGTCCCCATCCTGATCGCTTTCCCTTCTCCTCTTCCTTCGGGTAGGCAGCAACTTGGCTGTACTTATTTGACATTGCTCCTGTAATGCTAAGTAAACACAGCTAAGTATGAGCCACGGATACCACTTACCATATCAAGTGGGCTATTGGCTCGTCTGCCAACGGTGAAAGCAATAAAAGTTTCGTAGTAACATCGCAGCGCCAATCAGCTTGTGACCATGGGACTTGCAATCGTTCCGAAACGTCAAGCTTTTCATGGTATTTACGTATAAAAGATCGCGTTAATTCCCGTGTCATGAATAATTAATCATACTTAATGCACTTTCAATGAAAATTATAAGGGCTCATTAGGCTTTACAATTAACTAGTACCCGAATATTCGATTAACTTAAACTTACGCAATTAAGCGATTAAATTAATAATTGTGCTTGACTTCTTTTAGCCTTAGGACACTTTTTTTTTTTTTTTTCTTTTTTGTTTTACGAGGTGGAAAATCCCTTCGGATCTCCGACTCTTGGGGGAAATAAGAGCCGGAGTATGTGGTGTTTCCACTAAAAACCACCTCGACTTCCGCCATGTACCCGTGTGTCGGAGGGTGGGGCATCACCAAAGCACTCGTCGCCACCCTCCGACGGGTATTGGCCCGCCAGATGGTCAGGCGGGCCCCGAACAAAACCCCCTTGGCGACGGATTAAGGTGTTGGACTCCGCCGCCAAAACGCCCAGCGGCCGCAGAGGATAGGGAGGACGGCAACGCAACACCGCATCTCCTCTTCCTCTGCGGCCCCACCGCGACGCATCGAATGGTGCGCCCCCATTTGGTCGCGGGAAATAGGGCGCGCGGCAACGCAACACCGACACGCCTCTCCTCCCGCGACCGCACCCGACTGCGAGGGACAGACAGAACTGTCCACCGCACCCGCACCGTTGGACGCATCCTGCGCAGGCCCCTCCAAGCCCACGCGGAGCGTCCCCTCCTGGATCCCTCTTAGCTTCACCGCGGGTGACCAATCCACGGTTACTGAGCCCCCCCACCACGACAAGGTGGAGATCCCACGAGGGGGAGCCTTAGGACACTAGATAAAGGCTAATACGGGACCCTACATTGTGCGTGGCTCGATATACATTTGTCCGGATTTTTTAGTAGGTACCTAATATTTTGTCACAGGTATTTTTCACACAAACATTTAAATCACAGTCATGTAATACCTAATATTTTAATTACCTATTTAGCCCATGTCTAAGCCAAAGGAAAATAAATGAAAATCGCTTTGCTCACAGAATGAACTGAAAACGGTTCTGAAAATCGGACCTGAAAAACGGGCCTGAAAACGGATGTGTGCGGCCAGGCAACCGTGGACGATAACAGTACAACAGTTTCGCATCTGCATATGATAGTTTTACTACGTAGGAGGTTGAAACAAAACGGCGCAACTGAATATTTTATCAAATAAATTGCCTTCCCTTCGTTTTGGATCGCCACCGTCTCTGGCTGCGTTGTGAAATTGTTATTTTTTAAGGACAAAAATATGAAATATGAATGGAGTGAGTGTTTTGCTTTATTTATTATTACGTTAAAAATATGTGCGCCTTTTTGTTAATGTTGGGCGTGAAAAGTGTTTGGTGTATTACTGAATTTATTTTAGGAATATGTAACAAAATATCTGATGTAGACGGTGGCTATTCGAGGAAAGAGGTGTAGCGTTCGCCTGTTTTTAATGTTCAGATTTGCAAGCGAAGTGTATGCGTTGAAGTGGCATATTATGCCTTTGTAAATAGAGTGCTTGAGGCTCCATACGCTATGTGGTGTGGGTACAGCAAACTTTATAAATTGACTCATATGCAATACCTATATATTTCTATGTATTTGTAAACTTTATAAATTGACTCATAATATGTAATACCTTTGTATTTGACTGTTTGGATATGACACTTTTTGAGATAAAATGACGGCACGACATAACATGTTATGCTTAATGTTATGTTATGTATGTATGTGTATAAATCGTTATGTTAGGCTTAATGAAACAAAGGAATTAAAAATTAAAATTAAATCTAATTTAAAATTTTATCCTAACTCGACGTAAATAAAACATATTTAACTTTCGTACGTAATTATATTATTTGAAAATATCCAAGAATCGTTTGATTCGTGTTACGTACCTATTACCTGACATTTTTCAAAATTATTATTTGCTATTATCAATTATAAATGAACTTCATCCCATAAACTACATAACCGATCAAGACAAAATTGGACAACATAATTATCTAACTTAACTCAGGTACTTTTCAATCAAAAATGGCTCAATTCTTCATAACCTGAAAGCTGTACCCAAAAAACGAAGTCTTGGATAGCACAGTGCCAGTCATACAACAGCTCTAAAGCAGCATAGAAGAAATAAAGAAATATATGCACGCCTTTCCTTAACGCGGTCACGTCCAGAAAAGTATTTGAATATTTCGTGCAGAAATATTACAAAACTTGTGTTTCGCGCCTTTTGGCGTTTTATGTGTTTTAATGACGGCGCCTTACAGTGGGACTACGAGTTTATTTCCTTCAAGATTTTTCTCGTTTTGTGTCAACAACTTTATTTTGTTAAGATTTTCTTGCACTGTGTAACTGCAGCTTTATTTTGTTCAAGATTTTCTTGCCCTGAGTGTATACAGCTTTTTTTTTCAGGTTTTCCTACCGCTGTGTAAGTTCAGCTTTATTTTGTTTAAGATTTTCCGTCCACTGTGCGACAATTACTTTATATTTTCTGTTTTACAGACGTAAACTGTTACTAATTGTTTTAGAAGTGTTTTAGATAGAATTTGACAAAAGGTTGTACAGTTATATTATACTTACTTCCATCCTCAAAAATTGTAGCGTTTATTATATTAGTAGGACGAAATATAATTTATTAACACTTTGAGAACGCACTTTCTACAGTTTAATGTAAATTTTTACCCTACGAACCAACTAAGCTCTGCAGCTTAGGTTAAAGTACTTGTTTGCTTCCAAATCCAACTTCCAAACGAGTTGTCATAAATTGGCAGTATACTATCGCCTATCGTTTGTAAATAAATGTCAATAGCATTTCAACTATGACAATAGGAACCTCAAATAGAAATCGCACCCAAGCTATCAAGACTTTTATTTATTAAGTATCACGAGCATTTTCAGTACCAATAAGGCAGGGTTTCTTTCCAATCTGAAATCTCAATACCTTTGAATAGTCAGTGCTGCGCGCATTTGGTTTGGACCCAAGGTGAATCCTCTATGAGTTAGTCTGATAGGCATACCAACAACCTCTATCCGCTGCTAAACAAATTTCGCAACAAGATAAATAGTAAAATCAACACGTCAATTTTCCATGTAAAGCAAAATACAGCAAATAGTTTTATTCGCGCTTTTACATGCCCATTTATGACTTTATTCGATTCGTGCAATGATACTGGAATTGTTCAATGAATCAAGTTTATGAGAATTCAGGGTTTTCCATGTTATGTTAAATTTAAAACGAATAACTATCATGTAAACGCCAGATAAACCGTGTTAAATTTAGTTTTTGTATTAATTGTTTACGAAAAAGGTTTACTAACTAATGAATGCTAGCTTTTCAACTGCAATAGGTTTGTTCTTGTGTTGCGTCCGATGGCCGTGGAGATGAGGTACCAATACTACGGGCTCAGACGATGTTCCCGCAGTAGGACAGATCCGCCCACATAGGCAAGGTGCAAGCTCTTCTCCCTTACTCTCTTCCATTCTAGAAGTCTTAGTCTTGTGAAGTGCCCCGGGTCCTGTCGGCACATTGCGACCCTGTACTTGTACGTGCTAAACATGTAATTAATTTTTTTAAGTATATTATACTAGAGGACGCCAGCAGCTACGTCTGCATTTTTTTTTAATTTACCCGTTATGCCCGATGCCGTGGGAATTTCGGGAAATCTCTTCTTAGTGCACTCCTACGGTGACTAAGGAACATACATGTCAAATTTCAGCTTCCTGCGCCCAATAGTTTCGGCTGTAGCGTGTCTGTCAGTCAGTCAGTAACGCAAGGATTTTATATATTAAGATTATTTGCTTGGAGCAAACTGCAATGTAAATTTATGAATCTCAAGGCAAGTAGTGCATTGGAAAGGGGCTTCGGAAAGGGTAAAAGGTAATTGCATACGTAAGTACCTATTTTACATACATACATACATACATAGACTCACGCCTGTTTCCCCGAAGGGTAGGCAGAGGCATATTAAACGCCCACTTTTCGCCAGTGTTTTGATCCCACGTAATGGCGTGTAAATAAGGTGGCGAGCCTATTGCCGCTTATCGGGATATTTTGTTTGCCAGAGCCTCGTCCGTTGATCGGCAGGTGCACCATTTGTAGGTGTGGTTGGCTTGGGACTCTAAGTTCTTGGTGGGAACCCTATGCACCCATTTTACTTCATGCGTATGGAGAGTACCTCATCAGTATACGTATTTACGTAGTACTAGCACTATCGTAGGAATGGCGAGGTCAACAGTGAAGTTAATGTTGGTAGTATAAGGAATTTTAACCGCTTTTCTGTGAAGTCCTACAAATATACTAACTTCCAGAAAATCACAAATTACTGAGCCACCTCCAAGATTACCTAGACATACAGAAAACAGACGAAAATATAGACAAATAATATTAAAACAAAGACTAGTTATAATAGATAGTCATAGAAATAACTATAAAGCACATGAGAAAACATATTTACCTGTTTCGGAATCACAGACAGACAGTTAATTTTTATACATAATATGTACAAAGGGGTGTATAAATACTTTACACAAATAAAACAATAAATAAGACTTTTAATACTTTTTATTTGTTGTAAACAGTCTTATAATCGAGCGATGAGTTTACATTATTATACGTAAACAGTATTTATTACAATTTGGCTGGGTTTACTAAGCGAATATACATTCTAATCTCACAATAACTTTATCGTTGTCTTTATATTACAATTACATTAAATTACAACTATATTTACAAGAATTGAAACAATGTAATTGATTTACGTTTCGGGTTTTTAAGTTAGAACGTTCGGGTTTTGGGTGTGTCTTCAGTGATAAATGCTGTTTTGAAATAAAATATATTTGCTTTCATAAAGAAAGAAACGATGTAATATAGTAAATCTTTTTACAATTTTATATTTCAAGATTTGTAACGGAGTCTCTATTAAGAATATACAATTGCTTTTATTTTTTTAAGGTTAGAAACACACTGTAGTGGTATTGCAGAAATAATGATATGACAAACTTATAATTACTGACACAAACTCCACTTCGAATTTGAAAAACTATTTGTAGATCACAAAAGGTGCACATCAGAACCTAATTGTTAGGTTTTAAAAATTATAACCAAGGGCATAAACCATTTCATTATTATGACGATAACATCAATGTAAAAAGCCTTCTACTATCTTATAACGACTGACGACCTGTTAATGAAATGTTATAATTATTCTTTAATTTGAATATATATGTGAGTCGCTGCGTATTAATCTTCAATATATTTTCAACATGTAACCAAAATTTTATCTTTCGACCGTGCATAAAGTTTTACGGGATGTGTATTTGTGTGAATTAAACAAAGGTAACACTGTGTTTTTCAAATTACAAACGACAATGATACCAAAACGAAACGTTTATTATAATACAATTCAAAATCACTTTAATAGACTGCTTCCTGAGAAAACAACATTCAAATATGTAGAGACGACAAGAATAATACAAACAGTTTCTTGAAATGTTTTAGCCTCCGTCTCCATGTTGTTCTATTTGTCAGAGATAAACCACTTCAATATGAAAATGTAATGCAGTTATGCATAAATAAATCCAATTCTACTAAGGATGTTGCAATGGTTTACATATAGATAATGAAAACGTAGTGAATGAAAATAATGAAACGCAATTACAATAATGTCACAGTAGTGAAGTATTCGTTGTACGTTTTAGCTGCGTCTTTTCTGGTCTTAAAGTTTTATCTTAGTCAACCTTAGATCAAAGAAAACGATAGATACTTTAGGGTCTTCCTTTTGATGTGTGTGTGTGCGTGCATGTATTCAATGAAATTATTCGTTTTTTTTGGCTTCTCTCTAATAAAGGCTGTACTGATCTTTTATTTGATTTGTTTTATCCACAAATAGGTTTTTCCGAGTCACTTTCCTTCATATTAGTCGTATTTACATTTTAATTTGATGTCATATACTTAGCCACGCTTCCAAAGTATTTTAAGTCCAAAACACGGTTTATGGGACTATAATTATATCTTTTTTTAATATTTATTGGCAACTAGTATGTGTTCTTCTACTTTTCGTTTAAGCAACTTAACAATACTGAAACAAATTCTTAAAATTATTTTATACAGGCCAAGTTATACCAACATTCAAATCCAACTATCATATTAACTTTTAGTGACTTTATCTGTCAAAATCATGTTCACAATTTCCTTAAAAATCATTTTTGTTGATGCTATTAAATACCACTATACAAACACCATAAAACACAATGATCATCCGTCACACCACAAAACCCTTCCTAACAGTATGTACATTACAATGACTACGTAAACAAGTATGTATAGGTAACGTAACACAACAGCAAACATAACAACGTCCTCTCTCGGTGCACCGGCGATCTGCCCTTCGCTGCTTCTGTGAGACCTGTAGAAGATTACACATTATCACAAAAAAATTCAAAATATTTGTATCAGTTTTACCACCCACGGATAAATTTTATCATCCAGATAAATTCAGGTAGGTCTCCCTCACATTGCGCATGCGCGTTCCTCGAGCGTGCGATCGGCGTTCGGCTGGCGGGTTCGGCACGTGCCTCTTTGTGCTGCAGAGTGAACGCCGAGCGTACACCGGGCGCCCGCTTGAGGAATGCACACGCCCAATTTGAGGGCGGTCTTAGAACGAAAATTTTATGAAGATGTCTGCTAGGTAAATTTATGGAAAGTTTTAAGACAGAGATTAACTGGCACTAATAGTTTACGGTTCTATATGGTTTTTACATATTTATATATATATATACAGTGTGTTTCATAAGCCCCCGTCCGATCTCGAAAGGACATATTACTGACTTATCAGGCATACCAGGAAAATAATAAAAAAAATCTAGGTCATCATAAAACATCAGAATAAATTTCCTTAGCTCAGTGCTAACGAGAAACATTACCCCGAAATTGGCGAAAATTCTGTAAACTAACAATACTCCCCTCAATAGTGGAATCCTTTATGATTCTTAAGGCCCATCCACACGGCACAATTTTACCACTGACCAAATTTTCAATGGAATTGGCTTTGCCCGTCTACACGACACAATCAAATGACTGAATTTCATTCCGTCCACCCAATCGGTTAAAATCTGGTGATCCGCACACCCGATGAACTTGAGTTGGACGACTGGCGTCTACACGTCACGATTTAATCAAGTGATTTAGTCAAGTTGAACGTAAAATTGTGTCGTGTGGATAGGCCTTTAAATTTATTAAAAATTGTCGGCTTTCGCCACTTACCGTGTCAAAGGGCATGCCGCCTTTTTAAAATAGTGCAATTTTACCGTCAAGCGAGCCGCCGTACACAAAGGGACCGCTCTAGTGATGTTTACGATCAACAGATAATATCGATTTATTTAATTTTAACATGACATGTTAAAACTAGAATGATAGCCTGCTAGGCTACTAGGCCAATGATAGCTTAGTGATGATACCAACGGACTGCCGTGCAGAGGGTATCGGGTTCGAATCCACGGCCCGCATCAATAATAATACATACATAACATACAGACTTTTCCAAGTTACGTGCGTAATAAATAGTTAATATCCCTGTGTCTCGGAGAGCACGTTAAACCGTCGGACCGACAGTCATGAAGATCTTTGACAGTCGTCACGCGGAGTCAGTACCCTTAAATAAACTGATTCTAGTCTAAACCATGGAATGTTTTTATTTATTAACAGCAAATTAAAACATAAATTTACACAAAGCTGACGTTTTAGGGGTTTAGCTACCGATATTCTATCAGGTAAACAATAACATAAAATATCGATAGAAACAGTACTCCAGTGAATACCATTTGTTACATCTCTAATTATTTACCTATTTGATTTACGAATTAACTATTTGCCTACTTGAACACTCAGTCTTTCGCTAGCTTTCCTTTTGTTTAGACTTCCGCGTGAAATAGTAGATTCGTTAGGTATGTCATATTCAAACCCTGAATACTTTAACATGTTGATGTGCTTAGGTAGGAGTGAATGCAATTATGCAGGTGCTCGTAGGGAGTACGAGGAGCGGTATGCCAGACCACGGGGTCTACCCGTGCCGTCGGAGCGCGCGTTTCAACGGCTTCACCACCGGGTGTACAACACGGGCAGTGCTCGCGATGATGCGAATCGCAATCATGGTGGCAGACCACAAAGTAGCGACGGTGTAGTGGAACAGGTCTTACAATTATTCGCTGAGGATCCCACGCAGAGTACCAGGAGTGCGGCACGTGAACTGGGCACCAGTAACGCGCGAGTGTGGAGGATATTAAAAGAAGACGGACAGCATCCTTTCCACTACCAACGTGTTCACTCACTTATGCCGTCGGACTATGCCCACAGAAGACAATACTGCAACTGGCTACTTGGCAAAGTAGAAGAGGATACTACGTTCTTGGAGCGCGTGTTATTTACCGACGAATGTTCATTTGTGCGGAAGGGTGTTTTCAACTGTCACAATGAACACGTCTGGGCTGTTGAAAATCCACACGCGATAAAAGAAAGCCATTTTCAACATCGTTGGCGCATCAATGTGTGGGCGGGAATCCTCGGCGACTGTATTATTGGTCCGCATTTTTTAAATGAAACCATGAACGGTACCAATTATTTAAGATTTTTGAGGGAAGTTCTAAGTGACGAGTTAGATTCGTTAAGCTTCCACCGCAGCTTGTGGTTCCAGCACGACGGTGCCCCACCTCATTTTTTACGAGCTGTGCGTGAGTATCTTGACGCACAGTTCCCTGGCAAGTGGATTGGACGAAGGGGGCCTATCTCGTGGCCACCAAGATCACCGGACCTAACGCCTTTAGCCTTTTACTTGTGGGGACACGTTAAACAAATAGTGTACCAAAAACCGTGTGACACTGAAGGAAAAATGCGTGCGCGTATCGTTTCTGCTTTTCGAAGTTTAAACCCAGGAGTGTTAAGAAGTGTACGTTCGGATATGGTGCAAAGGTGCCTTGAGTGTCTGGACGTGGGCGGCGGACATGTGGAGAATGACCGTCGCAACTTACAGCAAGTTGATATTTTTATCAATTAAGGTAGGTACCTAGTTACGTAAGATTAAACCAATTAAAAATTAGGTAGTTATTAATGTAAGTACCGTAGTCATAGCGCGACGATTTTCTCTTAGATGGGTGACCGCGTGTGACATTACATGAAAGCGCTTGCGGGCTTCCGACGGCCCGTAAAGCCGCATCCAAGAATCGTTAGGCCATGTCGTAGGTATTCGAGCAGTTTGAAAACAGTGACACCAGAGTTGGCCACGCACTCGCACGAAACAAACAGAAAACCTTAATACTGTACTTTGTTTAGCGGAGTTTTACCTAAACCGTCGAAGCAAAAGATCAGCTGTTGCATCAAGTGCATAAAATCTGTTTATACCTAAAATAATACTTGGCACGTGTACAGGACGACGACGCGCGGCGGCGGCTTTTGTCAAAGGAGGCGGTCGGTTGGCCTATGCACTCAAAGGCGCCGCTTTTGCCGTCAATTTTTATGAACTTTAGGTAGATACCTAGCTAATACAATTTATGAGTCTTTAGTGTTGCCATGGGTAATCTGATATGATATTATTTAAAATTAATTAAATTTACATGGGAAAATTTTATGTTGAATTTCCGTGAAATAATGACAAATATCTCATCATTTTACGCTACTCTACAACCCCTTCATTGATCGGACGGGGGGATATGAAACACCCTGTGTATATATATATATATATATATATATATATATATATATATATATATATATATATATATATATATATAACATTATCATCCTGGTAAATCCGTATTGGATCAATATATGAATGATGTAGCATAGAAAAAATCCATTATAATGAGAACGCCCAAGATTGCAATGTAATTTTTTCGCCTGAATAGGATGATACTTATTGGACTATAAAACTATTTAATATGCCTTAATTGACACATCAGAGTTGTCTTCGCCTTACTATTAATAGTTCTTCGTTTTAACCTAAATAATAAATGTCGTAGATATTATTAATAATATATATTTAGAATCTGAACTTTTAAACAGTATCATAGCATAAAAATGTACTCAATTAGAACAAGACAAAATCTAGATTCATGGATAAAACTTACATCTCATAGTTACATTAACATGTCTTTCAAGTTGACCGAAAGTAAACACCTGTGTACATCAAAAACTAAATAACTATCACATATAAAAGTCAATTTTCTTGTAGTAATGTTTAAACTACGAGCAATAAACAGTTTAATAAATACAATACCATTATTATTTGTTGCCTTACACTTAACTACTAACTTAACCAGACAATAAACAAACATTATTTAGTTTTCAGTAAAATAGATATTATTTTGAACTAGTATCGTACAAATTCAAAGAAAACTGTTCAAAACATTAATCTTTGTTCTAATAAAACAGGATGATATGCTATCAAAGGATGATATGCCATCAAAGGATGATATTTAACACTTTACCAGAAATGTATTTATGACTTTAGTTTGATTAAAGATTCTCCTATAAAAAAACAATTAAAAACTAATTTGAATTTAAGTTTCTTGAATTTTAATGAATCCGTTCATGTCTATCTTTAAGATTATAGCGAACACAGGCTTATAAGAAAGTTGCTCTTGTGATTGCCCAGCGTATAATACAGAAATAAATGCTATGTAATTAGCTAATCTACTGATAAAACATATTAAATAAATTGGGGCCATATTAGGCACTATTATCTCAATGTTAATACTAATACAATCACAGACTTTGTTTGTTTTGACCTCGTATATTATTATTATATTTATATTTCAATAAGACTAAAGTAAAACCAATATAAGTAAAAGCTTGTATTTAATGTTCTAGGAAAATTACTTTTATAAACAAATAATAATATTAAAACATATTTTTATAGTATTTGTACACTAAAATAAATATCATAGAAACACCATTTTTAGTAGATCCTAAATATTAATTACACTTTAGTTATTATACACTCAATCGCTGTGTATAAATATTGTTAAAAAACAAGTGATTAAATAAATAGTAAAACCGTAATCATTTAATACAAGTACAATGCAATTCAGCTATTTACACGAAGACAATAAAAGGACATACACAACACAATTTGACTCTCGCTATTTGCTTTTATCTCTAGGATCGAAGATAAATTATCGAACTCATTGGTACGGGTATCCTTCGTGTAAACAACGTAAAGTAATTTAAAGATAAAACATTAATGTAATACGTACCTCCAGCTACGCTAATCTGATTTCCGAAATCTTCTGAATACGAATTGAGTTTTATTTCTGCAACAATATTTTAAGATTAATTTTGTATTCACCAGTAAGCTTTATTTATATACAAGGATTGGATTATACCTAACTATAATATTTGCAGCAACATTATATGGAAAATATAAAAATTCTGGAAAACAACATGTTCAGTTTAACATGGGGATTATAGAAACATCTTATTTTTTGACGTTTCTTAATATTTTTTCATTAACTTTCAAGGTATAGGTATGATTGTGTAAAATCGCATATAATATGTATTGCTTTGATTTTGCGACAGTATTAAAAGCACCATAATTATTACGATAAGGGCGCTTGTACACGGTAAGAAAATTTACCGTGTCTGCGGCAGACAAGACAAATTCTTCGTGTACACGACAAGAATTTTGTCTGTTCTACACACGAAAAGTTTTCGTGTCTTCCGCAGACAAGACTAATTGGAACGTGTACACGACACGATTTTTTTCGTGCAGTCGTCAGTCGGGCGTAGGGCGCGCAAGTAATAATAAGCCTGATAATAATTTTCGTTTATTTATAAAAATGTTAACTACAAAGCAAAAAAGAACGATAATTGCATATTATTATTATAACAAAATGAAAAATGAAACAAAAAACAAGAGACTTTACTGGGTTCATCCAATTATACAAGAGAAAAATGAGACTGACCCCTACTACTCCGCCCCACACCGCACCGCAACAACGTTCGCCGCGTCTTGTCTTGCGCAGACAAGATTTTTTTCGTGCACCGCTGCGAGCAGTGTACAAAGTTATTTTCTAGTTACGACACGAATTCTTGCGTAGGCCCGGCGTATTTTCTCACCGTGTATAAGCGCCCTAATGATGCCCAAAAGAACATTTAGAAATGGATTTTGTGATATTAATTTATGTCTGGTATGGTCTGAACTCACCGTACAACCTGAGGGTGCCCTCACTCTTGCCTAAAGAGTTAGTACTGACACAATTGTAGGTGCCGATGTCGCTCCTCGAGAACTGCCTGATGGTCAGCCACATGGTGACTCGGTACGAAATTTTCTCTTCTGTTATTGTGTATTTGGGGCTGAAACAAAATCTTTTATTAAAATGTTATTTTTTATGTTCTGCGTGTGTTACTAAGTAATTGTAGCGAGAATTATATACAGGGTGTAAGGGACGGTGTTCCTAAAACCGATACTAATGATTCAGTACATGATGCTGAGGCCATTGGCGGTTGAATTTTCCGGATTTCTATTCGTGAATTTTTCGATTTTTCTTTTGCATTTATTGCCATATAATGTAATGAAATAGTATCTATAGTCGACACGCATTAACATTTTTGTATAATTCTAATAATTAAACATGTACATGGCATTTACTCTGATTTGACATCGGCTGTTGCGCGCGGCCGCAGCACAGTAAGTGTACCAATACATCGTAATCACTGCCACTACCACCCGCCGCCGTAGGGCCGTTACTATTTAAATCGCAATTTTTTTGGAAAATTTACGAGTTCTTAGATTTTTTCCGGAAAATTCGACCGCCAAGGGTCTCAGTATAATGTACTGAATCACTGGTATCAGTTTTTGGTACACCGTCCCTTATACCCGGTATACCATACAAATCATCATGTCTGCCTGTAGACGTCCACTGCTGTACATAGGCCTCTCCCAAGGATTTCTCACAAAATAAAAATAATTTAACAACATTAATAATATCCATATCTCTTTTTTGGGATATCTTTACATGTAGGTATATAGAAACAACCTTGGATCAATATAGATTGAATATTCAAGTTTGTAAAGCAAATAAACTTTTATTTAGTTTTCGTCATGTTTGACTTTTTCTAAATAATTAATCATTTACATCTTCAAAAAATTCAAATCAGTCCGGCTATAAGAATAATCTCATAAAGGCATAGTTAGCTACCTAAATATTATTTGACATTTACTATTTTCATGACCAAACAAAGAAAAAGTAAGCCAAATGCAAGACAATATCATCGAAAAGTATTATGAACAATGAAAAGTTTCAGCATAAGGCAAAGATCTCATGAATTTCAACTACAAGTTTTGATGAAAATTGTTGTTGGTGATTCGCGCCAAAAGTTTTCGTTCATTCTGCTATATTCGGAAGGTAAATTACTACAGATTGATTGCAGACGAATGTTTGTGGTGTTTGTTGTCTAACAAGAAGAAACAATGTAGGGACCTTACTTAGGTAGCTCTATTACGAACGACAAGGCAACTTTCACAGCGGGACATAGCTTGCCGATCGTAATAGGTCGGTAAAGTTAAGCAACGCTTATACAGGACGCCGTTTGGATGGGTGACCGCGTGTGGCATTAACGTCAGAGTGCTACCGTGCATCTGAGGACTCGTAAAGCTGTCGGACCCGATTCTTGTTTCTGGACAAGAATCGTTAGACCATGTTGGAGGCTTTCGAGCGCTGAAAACTCCGACAACAGAGTTAGCCACACACACATACGAAAAAGAAAGAATTTATGTAAAAAACTGCCTCGTTGGTCTCGCAGCACAAATGTGCACGTGGGATTCGGAGCTCTCGGGTTCGATCCCCGGGTAGGCCAAAGTGTTATTGGGTTTTTCCGTTTGGAAATTCTCAGTAGCAGCACGGAACCTGGTAATGTGCCTGATACGGCAATAGGCTCGCCCCCTATTACGTGGGACTAAAATAAATCGGGCGAAAAGTGGGTGTAGCAATATACCTCTGCCTACCTCTTCAGGGATATAGGCGTGAGACTGTAAATAAAAAAAGAAATATAAATAAATTATAGGTCATTATGGCTTAAAATCACGAAGAAGCTTGAGCTTGAGTTTTTTACGTTATACACATACATACATAGTGTATGTACTATCGACAGCAGCGACGGTTTACCACTCCTAAGGTTAAAATCGCATAGCACGCCAACACTTGGTAGGCCACCCGGGACACGCCCCTTTGTTTTGTTTGAGTTTTTTTACACTTTCTATTTGTTGTTGTCGTTGTCAAAATGTCTATACAACACCGTGCCCATACTTTGATGACAAAGAAAGAACTCAGCCAAAAAAGAACGCCGGGATTCTCAAATAGGAATCAGCAATTTAACATTGGTTACGTTCTGAAGCCGCTATGATCAAACGAATCAAAACGACTGGAGATTTTCAAATATATTTTATTAGCTATTTATTTAGAGAACAATGGTAATATTTGAATAGACATAATAGTTGAGATTGAGTGCTCGCATCATGGAGTTCTTTGATGCAGATACATTTTCACATACTTCAGACTTTATTAATATAATAGTTAATCATTTGTTGTGGCCTTGGGAAGAAACCCATTTCGTGGCACAGGACCACTGTTGCGAGTGTGGACTGAAGTTGGTTAACGTCGTGCAACATATTTATATTTAAGTGTAAATATTAACATTTTAGTTTTAATAAACACGGGTGATTTGTAGTGCGAGTGGGGTTCGTGTAGGTATGACCACTACCCGCCGGACGAATGCCCGATTTGCAATTAGTTAAGCTAGTTTATAACTATATTAAGTTGTGGAAACTATTTCAACGGCTTAGTAAAGGTTAAAACTATCGGGACATAGTTTTTTGAAATCTTTTATCTAAATCAAGTCCATAAAAATATACTAACATGTGTCCAGTTTATTGTATAAAAAACAGATGCGTCTTTTTAACAAATGTTTGTTTTATTTTTTCCGAAAAGGATTTATAGAACCACTAATGTTTTTTTTAGTAATAAACAATTACATTTGTAGGTTTAGTTAAAGAACACAGTTTCAGAATAATAAACAATAACATTGTAATTTTTTTTTTATGGAATAGGGGGCAAACGAGCAAACGGATCGCCTGATGTTAAGCGATTACCGCCGCCCATGGACACCCGCAAAACCAGAGGAGTCACAAGTGCGTTGCCGGCCTTTTAAAAAGGAATACGCTGTTTTTTTGAAGTTTTGAAGGTCGTATTGGTTCGGAAAAACCGCAGGTGACAGATCATTCCACAGTTTAGAGGTGCGAGGCAGAAAGTTTCTAGAGAAACGCACCGTTGTGGATTGCCAACCATCTAAATGATTGGGATGGAAATGCTGTCGCGTAGAACGATGGCGGATAGAGGCGGCAGGGATTAATCCGAACAATTCCTCGAAGCACTCCCTATAGTAGAAGCGATAAAAGATGCATAGCGAGGCTACATCTCTACACAGCGCCAAGGGGTCTAACCGATTGCAAATATCTTGGCAGTCGACAATTCGAGCGGCTCTCCGTTGGATGCGGTCTAGAGGGAGAAGCTGGTACTGGGGTGCCCCTGCCCAAAGATGAGAACAGTATTCCATATGCGGCCGGACCTGCGCCTTATAAAGGAGCAAGCGGTGGGCCGGAGTGAATTACCGTCTCGATCTATTTAGCACGCCAAGCTTCTTCGAGGCTAACTTAGCGAAGTTCAGTTCTGCGGTCACTTCGAGGGTAACCTCGAAGTGACCGCAGAACTGGACTTCGCTCGATATGTCGACACCAAGTATTCCAATACTGGAGGAGGCAGTCAAGGGGGTGCTCTCAAAACGAGGACATACGACCATCGACAGTTTTTTTGCGGTAAAAATGCAGACTTGTGTCTTTGTGGGGTTAAATTGGACCAAATTAAGTCTTCCCCAATCTGAGACCATCTCCAAGGAGGTCTCAGTTTCAGACACAAGTTTATGTCGGCTCTCGATGACTTTTTCCCGAGAAATGTTGGCGTGGCCGGTATTTAAAGCATCACCTGTGCTGTCATCTGCATAACAATGAATGCCACTGTCTAGCAACATATCATTGATATGCAGGAGGAACAGAGTAGGCGATAGCACGCAGCCTTGAAGAACAAGACAAGGCGTCAGAGCATTCACCGTCAACTACGACCTTTATGCTTCTGTCTGTAAGAAAGCTGGTGACCCATTCGCATAATTTCTCGGGCAGCCCATAGGAAGGGAGCTTCGAAAGAAGCGCTTTGTGCCAGACCCGATCGAAGGCCTTCGCTATGTCCAAACTGACCGCCAAAGCCTCCTCCTTTGTCTCGATTGCCTGTGCCCAACGATGTGTCAGGTATACTAGAAGATCACCAGCCGACCGACCCTTACGAAAGCCGTATTGCTGGTCACTAAGCAGCTGATTATCCTCTAGAAACCGAAGGAGCTGGCAGTTAATAATGAACTCCATTATCTTCGAGAAGACGGAGGTTATGGCTATGGGTCTGTAGTTGGACGGGTTAGAGCGATGGCCTTTTTAGGGATCGGGTGGACCAATGCTGTCTTTCATGATGTTGGGACTACGCCAAATGAGTAGGAGAGACGAAAAAGGTGTGTCAAAACTGGTGCCAACTCTGGAGCGCAGATCTTCAACACAATAGGGGGAATTCCATCAGGCCCACTCGACTTATGGATATCGAGGGACAGAAGTGCCATACGGACTACGCGTTGGTGGAACCGAATATCCGGCATACAGCCCTTCAACAGCGGTATAGTAGGCGGTTCCTGTCCCCCGTTATCCAAGGTCGAGTTGGACGCAAAGAGTTTGCCCAGAAGATCGGCTTTCTGCTTTGCGTCGTGGGCCAAGGAGTCATTTCCCATGTGTAGCGGTGGAAAGGATGGCTTACAGAAGTTACCTTCGATAGCTTTGGCAAGAGACCAGAATGCACGAGTTCCCGAAGGAAGGCGCTCAAGCCTCTCGCCAATTCTACCGATGTGCTTCGTCTTCGCACTAGCAATGTCTCTTTTGAAGGACCTGGAGGCAAAGTTATACTCCTTTTTTAATGCGCTGGTATTTTCATCCCCTGCCGCCACCGCATCAGCCCAGGCTTGGTAAGCTTCCTGCTTCCTACGAAAAGCCTTTTTGGAAGATGAACCAAACCAAGGCCGAAATTTGCCACCAATGGGGACCACAGAGGATGGAATGAAAAGTTCCATACCCTGTAGCACCACATCAGCAACAGAATCAGCAGCGGCGTTGGGATCATCCGGCGAGAAGCATATTTGTCCCCAAGGATAGGACGCAAAGAAGTTCCGCATCCCATCCCAATCTGCTGACTTGTAGTGCCACACATGGCGACTGCGTGTAGCCCGCGATCGCAGCGAGCACTTGAGAGGCACCACACTCCGTACAAGGCAGTGGTCTGAGGAGCCAAGTGGGGCGCCTACGGATACCTTGTAGCCGTCCGGATGAGAAGTCAGCAGAAGGTCCAGCAGTGAAGGATTCTGGTCTCAACATCTGGGATTCGCGTGGGCGTGGTAACCAGTTGTGTCAGGCCATAAGCCAGTGCGAAGTCTTGAACAGATCTCCCCGCATGATCAGTTTTACTGGAACTGAGCCAGTCGGCGTGATTGGCGTTAAAATCGCCAAGCAAGATGATCTCTGCTGACGGGATCTGCTGTTGCACGGTCAGTTTCGGTATCACCGCTATGGGACCTATAAATGCAAGCATAGACGCGGGGGTGGTCGTCGCTATCTATACGTAGCCATAAGGTGGAAAGATACCTACCCTACCTTCAAGATTCCTAAGTCGACGAGAACTGATATCGTCTCTAACATACACGCACACTCCGGCCTTGGACAGAAAGGAGTGTTCAAGTCCATACCCAGGATAAGTAAGGTAGGAAGTGTCTGCTAGAGGTGATATCTGCGTCTCAGTCAAGAAGAGCAAGGCCGGCTTTGTTGTCTCGAGGTGGTGGTGGACAGCATTAAGGTTGGTGTGTAATCCCCTGATATTGCAGAAGTCCACGGCCAGCGTGGCAGGGGGTGCAAGGATATTTTTGCTCCTTTTTATGGACTTTTCGAGCGCAGTTTTGCCCCCCCCCCCCCCAGGGTACGAGGGGCGCCCTGGGTGTCCACGCTTAGACGCGTTGTGTCCTGAACGCAGAAATCCAGAGAGGGATTCTCCAACGCTAGCGCAGTTGGTACCCTCCTGGGGTAGCAAAAAGGTTTCAACTGCACCATCATTTGGTGGCGGATTGGGCCTCCGGTATCCTCACTCACTCGGCGAAACACAACGCAAGCATTGTTTCACGCCGGTATTCTGTGAGGCCGTGGTATCACTCCGGTCGAGCCTGACCCATTCGTGCCGAAGCATGGCTCTCCCACGGTTAAAACGGTAATATATAACGTTGTATAATTTATTGTTAAATGAATAAAGCTACCTTAAAATAAATATATAAAACAACAATAAGTATAGTCACTATCTCAGTAAAATTGTAATTTAAAATTTACCTCATCATCCTCTTAGCGTTATCCCAGTTTCAGTCTGGGGTAAGCTTTCTAGTCTAACCGGATTAGGCTGAATATTAGTTTTTCCACAGAGCGACTGCCTGTCTGACCTCCGCAACCCGAAGGGATAGCGATATTCCATGGTCAAAGACTAGTGTCAGTTTGTTTAGAAGGTACTGACGCCCTGTAACGACTGTCAAAGATCTTCATGACAACCGGGACCGACGGCTTAACGTGCTCTCCGAGGCACGGGACAAGCGATAATTAACCATTCAATACGCACATAACTCCGAAAAGTCATTGGTGCGCGCCGTGGATTCGAACCCGATACCCCTCTCATGACAGTCTGTTGGTATATCCACTCGGCTATCGCCGCCTCGTAATTTAAAAGTTACCTACTAAAACAAAATTAACAACTAGGTAGCTACGTTACATCTGTCTAAACATAAAAAGAATGTAACAAATAAAACCTATTTCAATGATTAAGTATAACAGTGCTTAAACTTAATGACCTAACTAATTATATAATGACCGCTCAAGAGTATTCAAGTTCTTGTGGGAGCTCATGGTTGCAAGTTGGGTAAAAAAGTTTGTGTAAAAAAAGTTTGTGTCCACGCAAGTGCTAGATAACAACTGTCCAAATATGATATCATCTGGCAAAAGTAAGAAAAGTCATAAAAACAAACGGTTAGTACAGTTTTTTTGTTCAAAGGTTCCTTTTTGATTGGTTAACAAAATTAAGGGCGGAGAGACTTAAAGTAAACCTCGCAAGCGAATTTTTTTCTAAAATGGTCAACCGTCGCTGCTGTCGATGCCTATGTGTATGACGTAAAAAAACTCAAGCTTCGTTACCAATTAGAATAAACTACAACAACGTGTTTAAAAATGTGAGTACGATACTAAAAATAATAAATTAATTATGCAAATGAGATGTGTTCGCATCCTAGTACAGGTTTTTAAAAAAAGTATAAAACTATTTTTCATGCGAGAGGAAGCGCTGCAAGTGTATTTTTAGTTGTACTCGGAACTGTTACAATAAAAAATTTTCTAGAAAATAACTAAGAGAAAACTCAATTTACATTTTAATTTCAATTGGATACAAAATGGTGAAACTAAGATGGGTGAGCGATATCCGATAGCGATATTCCATATAATAATGTTATCCGTAGGAGGTATATTAAGAGTATAATAGTTAAGTCATGTGGGTGGCTCTATAATGCTATTTCAAATGCTGTTATGATATAATAGAACAATCTTTTTCAGCGATGATAACTTTACATATTTCAATTTGCAGATACTAATAGAAAGAACATATTGAATGCAATCTATATTTACGCAAAACAATCCTATATTAGTCTGCAGTTTTTGAATTTGATCAATTGAAATTGCTGGAATTCAAGATTAGAGACTTGTAAGAATCATTTACTCCTAATGGCTTAACATGCTCCGTACCTACATATATGCCTCCGTGGCACAGCAATCGGTAATATTAAATTCATAGTTGATAGAATCGGGCGTTACTTGGCGGCACTCCATTGTAACCTAATAGAAAGCAAGAGGACCCCACCAAGCACCCTTGGAATAGAAAAAGGTTGACAATACCGAACTCCTCTGATGTGAAAGGATAAGGGATATAATTGTTGGCATGGTATGGGTTCCAGGAAGATACCTGACTTGCAGTTTCCCGCTGTACATGCTTTCCAATATCATATTAAATCCACGCATAACTTCGAAAAACGCGCTGTAAATTTGAACCCGATACCCTCTGCAGTCAGTTGGTATTTTCACTAACTATTGCTGCCTGTATGATTTGAAAGATATTCCACTAAAAAGAGCAATATAACTTGGCAAATATTTGTCTAAGGTAATATGGAATACGGCAATGTCGATACGAGAAACATAAAATGCGAAAACCCGACTCTGTTAACATCCCCAAGGAGTATTTATATAACAAAGCAAGGAGATATGAACAAACATTTCTACGTTGTAAAAGGAACGATAAACTTCATTTTTATGCTGATTTTGAATGGAAATAAACCTGTCCCGCAAACATTGCATTATTTATATTTGCTTATTGGATGATGATTTATTGAATGGCACCATTCAATAAACCTCTTGTGTGGTGCTTTACAGACTATGCCAAAGCATTTGACTGCGTAAAATGGAATTCCAAATTCAGGATGATGTCGGAAATGGGCGTGCCATCACACCTTATCTTCCTTGTTCAGAGGCTGAACCTTGACGGGTCAAGCTTTGTGAAATTGGATGAATCACAATCTGAAACATTCCATACAGAATGAGGGGTCCGTCAGGGATGCATACTTTCTCCGAAGCTGTTTAACCTCTACGGCGAGTATATTATGAGGATGGCACTTGATTGCTGGGACGGCAGCGTTACTGTGGGCGGCACGAAGATCACGAACTTTAGATATGCCGATGATACAACAATCCTTGCAGCCAGCGAGTCCGAGATGGCTGCGATCTTGGAGCGAACAGAGAGAGTGAGCCTTGAATTCGGCTTGCACATATACCGCTCTAAGACCAAAGTGATGACGGTGGATGGAGCTTAAGTTTTAAGTCCATCAAATGCGCTCAAGGATTATGAGAAAGTGGAGGAATTTATATACTTGAGGTCGCTGATCTCTAACAGTGGTAAGTGGCGAGAAAGAAATCGGACGCCGTATCGGGATGGCTAAAAGTGCCATGACTGGTCTCGACAAAATCTGGAAAGACCGTAATATTCGCCGAGTAACTAAGATGCGTTTGGTTCGCTCTGTTACGATGCGACTTGAGAAAGCGTTTTTAAAAAACAGTTTTTAAATTTGAAGATGATTTATTTTGTCCTTGACAATTAAATACAATGAATACAATGATGAGAGTGATTTGGGACTACCGCGCACCGTGGAGGATAGGAACGGACTGATGGAGATCATGGTAGTGTCTATTAGGTTGACTATGAGACATGCTGAGTAAGGGATTTATTTGTTAGGGATAGCAGGTTCAGTGGTTAGAGTGGCCTGTAACAGCCCCCCGTTTAAGACTAAACTTACACCCTAAGGTGAAGTTTCTGTTAAGATGCGGAGCTGAGGGAGTTCTTCAGGAGTGGTAAGTTCAATTTCGTTAGGAGAATTAGGATTGGTGATATTGAGTGATTGAGAGGGAAGAGTGCAACGGTTTACATAGTAGCATTTATACAATTTATAGCATAAAATAGAAATACAAGCTAAAACAAAATAGGATATGAATGGGATATAGTAATGTCCATAAGTTTGAACGCTTGGTTGTTCAGTGATCTCCTCAAATTTTTGTTTTATTAAATCAACATTTTCTTTATAATTTATTAAAGGTTTGAAACTTGTGTGTTTAATGTTTACTTCAGAATACTTAAGGTCTAACAATTTTGGTATACTTATATTATTTAGTTTTATCGTATTATAATCTAAATCTATATGTGTTAAATTTATTTCAATATTTTTTTTCGATGGTAACTGTGTGTTTTAACAGTAGCCAATACAGCCATCTGGAATATTAATTATACCTGTGCCATTTATATTTGTTTCGTAAATATGATCATTTGAACAATCAAGTGTGAATTTTGTAATTTTTGACATAACAAATATGTAATTACTATCGTACAGTTCTTGCCAGATTTCAATGTTACCTTTTACATATTTCGTTTCACATTCTTTGGGATACGTAAACAGAGTTTAAGATACTATTTCGCTCTCACAAATAGGCTGAGCTACACTGGATAGAAAGCCGTGTGGTTGACGGCATAGAATACAAGTGTCACCACCTCTTATCTTCCCGTGGGTGTCGTAAGAGGCGACTAAGGGATAACACGATGCAAATAGGTACCATCTTTGCGTAGAGACGCAAAACTCGACATCAAACCCTATACGACTGCCTCGTTGGTCTCGCTGCATAAATGTGCGCGTGGGATCGGGAGGTCCCGGGTTCGATTCCTGGGTCGGGCAGTGTTATTGGGTTTTTCTGTTACGAAATTCTCAGTAGCAGCACGGAGTCTGGAAATGTGCCCGGTACGGCAATAGGCTCGCCCCTTATTACGTGGGACTAAAGTATATCTTGCGAAAAGTGGGTGTAGAAATACACCTCTGCCTACCCCTTCGGGGATAAAAGGCGTGACGATATGTATGTATGTATGTAGAACACTTTGTGTGACGTAGTGGGAATAATAGTTATATAAGTATCGTTATACTGTGGTATAGGTAAGGGTAATGTATTATACAAGTTAAATTCTAAAGGGTTAACTAATGGGATCTTAATTACAAAAATGATCTTATTCTCGGAATAGTATGAACATATTCTAGGCATTTGCATAAGTACATGGATGTTACTTATACTTAGGACAATAGGCAATTCCTTGGAGCTAGGTAATAAACGAAAGTTAGCAACTAAATTGTTATACAGTTCTTCAGGAGAACATATAGCAGGATATAGTACGTTATTTTTACTAAACATTGACCCATTACATATATCTTCTAACTTAAAAGATAAGGTAAGTATACTATTCTCTAACATGGTTATAATCTCCATTATTTTAACCTTAATAGTTAAGTTTTCAGATATATTAGTCAAATTTACTAGATTATCAGATAAGAAGTTGATAGCGCTATTCAAGGACTTTTCATTTTCAACGAGTTGATTAATTGTTTCATTAAATGCAGTAAGCGTTGAAGTTGTTAATAATATATTTTCTTTCATATAAGTAGCGAATTGTTTTTGATTATTGTTAAGTTCTTGAATGGCGTTATTATATCGAATAGCGTCGTCCTCGTCCATTGTGCCAAAGAGATGTTTCATAACGGTACCGACGCCACCAAACCATGAGGTTCGTTTTACTCTCTGAGTAAGCAGGTGAGAAATAGCATTAAAGTCTCTAGTCAAATCAGTATATCTGACTCGGAGTGGTTGAATAATTTGATTACATACTGAAGTATCGAATACATTACTTTGAATACGTATATTGTCAATTGAATGTAAAATCTTATTTATATTATTGAGGTGAGGGCTAATAAATGATACATCTATGGGTACCACTACACTTAAATGTCCATTAATTATTTTCACGGAACCAATCGGGTCGAAATAGATTCCGGGACCATTCTCTACTGGACGTATTATATCCGGAAAGCTCTTAGCAATGGTACTGTAAAAGATTACAACTATTATATTATACAATACTTAAGTTTCTATAATTAAGACAAAACTGATCTAGGGCCTATATGAGCTAATTTTAGCTCGTCAAAGTGGTATTTTACATGTTTCTTATTTATTAATAGGGATGCATTATTGTTGCCATGCAACTTAACTATTTTGAACGGGCCTTTCCAAACGGGAGATAATGCTTTGCCCATTCTCAAGTGGTTTTTTAAATAAACATAGTCACCTATTCTGTAGTTGACGGGACGTGTCTGACTATCATAGTAGTTCTTAGATCTTTCCTTTGATCTCTGGATGTTCTCAATAGCCTTTTGCTGTGAATACTGTAATCGCTGTTAAAGTATTCTTACATACTCAGGGTAAGTTGCGTCAACGTTATTCTCATAAATTGTATTAGGTATATATGGCTTTTTTCCAAAAACAAGCTCGTGGGGTGTAAAGTTTGTTGTGCAATGAATATTGGTATTGTAGGCTAACATAGCGGTATATACATATTTTGTCCAGGACTCTGGGCTTTGACCAATGTATGACTTAAGATACTCCTTCAAAGTGGAGTGGCTTCTCTATAAGGCACCTTGTGTCTGAGGATGGTAAGGAGTCGACCAAATTTGTTTTATTCTGAGGAAAGAGCATGTTTGTTTAAAGAGTTCGGCAGTAAAGTTAGTTCCTTGGTCTGATACTATATATTTAGGGATACCGAATACGGATATGAAATGTAAAAGACATTCGCTGGTTTTTTCTGCTGTCGTGCTCCTAATGGGATACGCTGCTGAGTATTTCGTAAGGTCATCTTGTTATGTAAGGATGTATTTTAGCTTAGCACTACCAGACTCTGGTAATGGACCTACTATGTCAAGAACAGAAGAGCATGCATGAGAAACTTGATGGGAGTGAGTGAAGCAAGTGAGGTATGTCAGGATCGTTGCAAATGGCGTTCCGTAGTCTCTGCCTACCCCTCCGGAAAACAGACGTGAGTCTATGTATGTATGTATGTCAAGAAATACCTTGTAGAAGGCTGTGTTTGCGGTACTAGTGATCTGCATGGGAGCTCTATTCGTTTGATAAAGCGCTTTATTAGTTTGGCATAGTTGACACGATTTTACGTAGTCCTGTATGTCTGATCGTATGCCCTTCCAGTAGTAGCGTTCGGCTATTCTACTGTACATTCTAGTCGATCCTACATGACCAGCAACAGGTAAGTCGTGATTATCTCTAAGAATTTGTTTGATTTCGCTTAGTGACGGGTATTGAATGTTTTTATGGTAAATATGTATTTCTATGCCAGTGTTATTAAATAAATACAGAATAATATTATAGATTTTGGTGAAATAGTGCTTATCGAAAGGATTTTTGAAATCAGTAATTGCTATAGATTAGACTTCGTCGCTTTGGCAAACTATTAGTTCATTTCTAAGGTTTTTAAGGCTTTCAAATATATCTGAATAAGAAGTTGTGTCGAAATGATAAATTTTTGTAAATAGGAAATAATATTTTTTATTATGATCTTGGTGAATTAAGGACGAATAAAGGTTTCTATCGCGTGCAAGAAAGGTATCCTTGTCGGCAAGATTGGATATTATGTTTTCTACATAAGGGATGGACTCATCCATATCGACCGAGGTAGGTACAATGATATTCTGGCATGTAGTTTTAAGTAAGCTTTCGTTATGTTCTATGATCGCTACATTAGAATGAAAATTTTTGCTACTAATGACTTTAAGAAATTCAGTGTATGTTTCAGATCTAGCGTTTGGGCTGTCTATTGGATCGGCAAGAGGAGGAGATTGCGGCTGAGGCTGATTCACTAAAGGTAAGTCATCATTTGAATTATTATTACTATTTGGACGTTCTGAGATTTCTAGGTCGTCGAGATTTATGTCTCTAAGGTCATCGGGTAATTCCACTAAGTCTTGAGGAGTAGGGGATAACGCTGGAATAACATTTGGATCTAGGACGTCGTCAAAGTCACGCACATCATCATCTGAATCAGGAAATATAGGATTGTTATCATCAGCCCATGAAGGGCCTGGAACTGGATGTGGAGCAATTGGATTTATGAGCTTAGTGTCTTCATAAGGGTATCTAGAGAGAGCGTCAGCAGCATTGAATTTGCCCTTTCGGTACACTATCTCATACTCGTACTCTTCGAGTTTCAACCGCCATCTCTGTAGTTTACTACCAGGGTCTTTATGATTGAAGAGCCATTTTAGGGGTCGATGGTCAGTGACAATTTGGAAGGTACTGCCGTACAGGTACGGACGGAATGTTTTGCATCCAAACAAGATAGCAAGCAATTCCTTTTCGGTGGTGTTATAGTTACACTCACTTTTATTTAAAGTGCGGGATGCATAGGCGATAGGTCTATCTTTACGCAATTCTCCCTGGGATAGTATCACGCCTATGGCGTAATTGGAGGCATCAATAGTTAATATGAATGGTTTAGAGAAATCGGGGTAAATCAATAATGGTGCTGACGTCAGTCTTTGCTTTAGGGTATCGAATGCAAGTTGATGTTCGTGTTCCCATTTAAATGGAATATCTTTCTTGAGGAGATTAGTCAAAGGTTTGGCTATTTTAGAAAAATCATGGATGCATCTACGATATTACGAAACGAATCCCAAAAATGATTTTATATCTTTCGGGGATATCGGAGTAGGGAATTGGTGGACTGCCTTTATTTTATCTGGGTTTGGTTTGACTCCTTCGTCTGTGATGATATGTCCTAGGTAGGAGACTTCTTTGCGCAAGAATTTGCATTTGTCTGGTTGCAACTTCAAATTAAGACTACGGAGACGTTTAAAAACTTTAGAAAGGTTTTCGATGTTAGAGTCAAGATCAAATACATGGATCACAATGTCATCTAAATAAACAAAGCATTGCATGCCTTGTAAGCCGGAGAGAGCTGAATTCATTAAACGTTGAAACCTAGAAGGGGCATTTTTTAAACCAAATGGCATACGCGTGAATTCATAATGGCCTTGAGGTACGGAGAATGCTGTTTAAGCGGCGTCTTCCGGTTTCATTTTAATTTGGTGAAAACCGGAAGCAAGATCTAAAGTACTGAAGTATTTGCTTCTGCCAAGTTGATCTAGGATTTCGGATATGTTCGGGATGGGATATGAGTCGCCGATAGTTACATCGTTTAGCTTTCGGTAATCTATCACTACTCGCCACTTTCTTTCACCGGAAGCGTCTATTTTTTAGGCACCACCCAGATGGGTGATGACCAGGGCGATACGGATGGTTTAATAATACCTTGGTTAAGCATTTTTTAAATTTGAGAGTTAACCTCTTTTTTATGACATTCTGGGAAACGGTATGATTTAACATGGATTGGGACTGAAGTAGAAGTTTTAATTTCATGTTGGATTGCATTCGTGTAAGTCAATTGGTCACATGGGAGTTGGAAAATGTCTGAGAATTCGCTACAAAGATTTAGGATTGCCGAACTCTCTTCGGTATTTAAATGAGATACGTGAATTTGATCAAGCACCTTTTTCGTGCGGGAATAGGAATCATCGCGGCCACACTGCTCATTGTCAGACTGAAAATTGCAGATTCATTGAACTTCTTTGGAGTCGTAAGGTGTTATTTCTAATTTTAGGTCAGGGTTGAAAGATAAGGGATGTTCTGAAACATTTACTACGGAAATATTAATACGGGAATTGTTTTTTACTTTCACTACACAATTAGCTATAAGCAGGTTTTATATAGGATTCTGGTCTAATATAAAGCCTTCATCGACTTCCGGATTCGAGACACTGCATTCTATTACGGTTTTGCATCTAGCAGGTATTAGACGAACAGGTTCGTTGAAATGAAGTTTGAATGCTGAGTTACTCAGTAATAAGCATTGTTTGGGGTAGTCAATATTACCGTTCATGGAATCAAAAATATCGCTGCCGATTATACCGTCATAGGGTAGATCAACGCCTTCAATGACGTGAAAATTATGTTTTAATGAACCGAATTATATAGGGATGTGACCTAGTGTAGACTTAGTACCCGAGGAGTCAATGCCTTTTAATTTAATAATGGATTTAGTAATATCAGGCATCTTTTCAATACAGGACTTTGATATAAGACTAAATGATGCACCTGTGTCAACTAGTAAAGATAACGGCTTCGAAGATACAGAGGTAAGTATTTTTATATAAGGTAAGAACTTACGGGAAAAAATTGTTGTGTAGTTATAGATTTTAGGATCTTGAATTGATGCCGAAGTAATTTTATTTTCTACAATACTATTATTTGAATTACTAATTTTATTTTTTTCAGGAAGGGGGCTCGAACGCGTAACTGATTGTTGACCCGAAAGGTTATTCTTCATGGTTAACGAAGATTTATTTCTATTCAAAGGATAAAGTAAGGATTTAGCATTAAAATTGTCTTGGCGTGTCCTTGTTGCGGATGCCGTTGACTTTGGATTTTATAAGTATTAGAGTAATTATTTATTTTATCAACATTTCTAGGATATAGCAAGGATTTCGTACTAGAATAGTCATGGCATAGCCTTGTTACGGTTGCCATTGACCTTGGTATTGGTAAGTATTTATTATCTAAGGAATTAGAATTATTATTTTGGATATAACAAGCAATGTCGGATTTTGGGATGCGGTGGGCCGACCGACACCAACGCGGGCCTCGATTTAGTTTAAAGAATCAGTATTAGTGTCAACAACGTCTTCTCCTTGGTCCACGAAATTGGTTCGATTTTGAGTTTGATTGTTCTGTAAATTACCGAACCTTTTATTACTGTATTCCCGTTTACGGCAGTTTTCAATGACGTGACCAGGAAACTTGCAGTATCGGCAATAAAGTGGGTAAGCTCGCGGTTTGTTTTGGAAAGCGTTATTAGGTCTAAACTCCTGTGACTTACTTTCAGGTTTTGGAAATGACCTTGGTCGTGAAGGTCCTGAGTCGGCGCTAGGGTATGATTTCCTGTTGACAAATTGCAGAATTTTTTCCTCTGAAACGGCTGCGTTAATCGCCTCATTCAGTGTTTTCAGGGATCGAACTCGAACATTGTTTGATATTCTTGGGTGTAGACCAAGGACAAAGGTGTGAAAGGCTACTTCCTCCATTGCACTAGTTTTGCCAGGAAGCTCTGATTTTTTGGAATTGCTTAGATTAATTTCAGTTAAACTAAAAAAACTGGGATAAATTTGTCTCTAAATGCAGAGAATATTGCGTAACCGTTTCCGTGTTCATTTGCCGACACTCTTGAAGGTCGGTTAGTAAATGTGAATAGCATTTTCGCTCGCCAAATTGAGTATTTAAAAAGTCTTTAAGTTGATCCCAATTGTTATAATATTTGATGGAACATGCAGTTTCCGCTCGTCCGTAAAATATACCTGAACAATATGGATTTTTGGTTCGTAGAAGCAAGGTTGTATGCATTTGAACAGTTTGTTACAAAAGGTGTGAGTTTATCCCTGGAACCGTCATAAGGTTTTATGAACTTAATTAAAACATTTAAGTCAACAGAGTCAGATTGCACTGCAATAGGCTTCTTGAGTTCTTCCTGTGACATTGTAGTTTAATAATCAAAACAAGCTAAATAAAATCAAGGCTATAAGTATTGGCAGTATTCGTTGCGATAGGATGGTAAGTAACAAAGAATAGTCAGACACGAATTCTACGAACTTAAGCGAGCCTTATCGCTTTGTTATGACTGCGAGTGGACGGCACTATTCTTATCTCGAATAATTCGTCTAAGTTACATCCGACGAATGAGTCGAAATTATAGTATCGGATATTAAGTTAGTTAGTCTAGTTTATTATAAAACGTATGTTTTGGATCACTGTAACACTGAAAATTGCACTGCACTGAATATGGTTTGCTCTGGTAAGAATAAATGATGAACAGTTACTCACATTGAAGTCAGGAACACACCCATCAGGAACATATTATACAGCATTTTCTAGCAGGAGTTCTCTCGTCTAGCAGGACGAGATATATAGGATAGCACTCTGGATACGAAGTTGGTTTGTATGTAAGAAGAACGTGAGTCACGCTCCGCGGTATAGTACTATTGTTTCCTTACTCAACTTTAACTCTCACAATCAACTCGAATACACTTTGCGAGGATGTCGCGGTTTTGATTTGGAAATGGTAAGTATGGATTTAGAAGTATTATCACTTTTCTCACTGCACTGGAATGTAGCTCGTTTAACGGTACAGTTTTATGCACTCGGAGGATACCGGGGATTTTGTTATCCCACCGCTGCCACGAATGTTACGATGCGACTTGAGAAAGCGTTTTTATAAAACAGTTTTTAAATTTGAAGATGATTTATTTTGTCCTTGACAATTAAATACAATGAATACAATGATGAGAGTGATTTGGGACTACCGCGCACCGTGGAGGATAGGAACGGACTGATGGGGATCATGGTAGTGTCTATTAGGTTGACTATGAGACATGCTGAGTAAAGGATTTATTTGTTAGGGATAGCAGGTTCAGAGGTTAGAGTGGCCTGTAACAGTACGTTGGTCTTCTCTATCTTCCTGTACGGGGTGTCTCAGGAAAAAGGAATTTAAAAAGATCGATGCCTTTGAAATGTGGTGCTGGAGAAAGCTGCTACGCATTCCTTGGACAGCTATGAGAACCAATGTCTCCATCCTCGAAGAGCTGAAGGTCACCAAGCGCCTCCTGACTACGTGCCAGGAAAGGATCCGGAGTGTCTTTGGGCACATAATGCGATCCCCATTGCAGAGCCTGGAGAAATTCATCATTCTCGGACAAATGGAGGGGAAGCGTGCTAGAGGAAGAGCGCCAGCTAGATGGGTGGACCAACAGAAGGAGCTGACTGGAGGCCAGATACATGGAGTGGTACATATGGCACAGAACCGGACCGAGTGGAGAAGATTGACATACAGTCACGATCCTCAGCATTGAGGGAACGACCAGAAAGAAAGAATTGGTGCCACGTGATTTAAGTTTTATACATCATTGTCAAATATAACATTTTAAAGGTTTATTTGAACTGTGAAACGAAAAGAAGTCTGTAAGAAAAAGAACAAGGAAAACTATTATTGTTGTCGTTTCTAGACTTTACATGCCGTTCAAAACAAGTGTTATGGTGTTTATACCACAAAGCAATCGCCTAACTAATTTGTGAGATTTGCAGATATTGCTCGATTTTAAACGGCAAGTAAAGTCTTTTTACGAGAGCTACTAAGAAACTCATTAAATACCAAATACATTAAGATTGAGACTTATACCGTGACTACGGTTCCTGTAAAGTAACCGAAACATAATATGTATACGAAAATGATATTTCAAAACCAAAACAATCTGGGGTCCTTTTATGAGTAAATTTGAACTGCATATATGGCGGTGTGGTTTAGATGGCCACTTTAACATTCAACACTGCATCGAGTGTTGTGGGTTCAATCCCCTCACGAGACAACACTAAATAATCCGTGAATTGTTCTTGCGACTCTGGATGTTTTATTTGTTACATAATTTGAATGTTATTAAAATCTTTCGCAACACAAGATTTATTCTTAATGCGAGAGTTGTTTAAAAAAGGAAGGATTGTATTTTAATATCAGTATTTAACAGTCGCTTAAATATACAATACAAAAAAAAATACTGTCGCAAAATCTAGGAATGCGAATTGAATCGCCATTCGACAATCCAATTCCATTGAATATAACCGGTGATTTTTGTTATGTGCTGCGTAGACGTATCAACGTCTACAAATAGAAAAAGTCGAAGATAGCACCTACAGGAATACGTAGCGCAAAAATACTATTCTTCGAACTTGCATTCAGAACGTACCTGTCTACAGCCCGATTTTTTCGCGAAATAATTTCGTCTTTTTCAGTCACATAGCAGATTGAAGCGTTCTGACTGAAGGAAAGAATAACTTTTATAGTTGCATATTACACTGTAGGCAACAGATGTGTGTTCCAAGAGGATTAATGTTAGGATAAAATTACATGGATGTCGTGTCTGACCGTTACAGTGTTTTTTTTTTCTGGTGATACATTAAGTCAGCTGCTGCTATAGGCAAAGCAAGTTAATATTGCAGTGTAAATGTAGTGCGTAAGCATCTTAAACCACTGTGCTATTACGCCATCCATTAAAGACCTATGACTATCATCATCATCACTATCATCATCATCATTATCATCATCTTCATCAGCCCTATATATATATATACTGTACCACTGCTCGGCACGGGCCTCTTCTCACTATAAGAAGGATATGACTATAATAGTAAAAGCTAATATTTCACTCTACACGCTTTGTAGAGTCCCTAGTAACCAAATCTGTCATGTGTCATTTAAATATAATTTGGCAAGTGCTAATATTCATAATTATACAGCGAAGACTAAGTCTCTTGGATATCAATGGCTACTATAATCAAGGTTAATCACTGCACTATATAAGACATAGCCCACGCCAGTTTGCAACAAATTCAAAAACTACTGAGTGGAGTTTCATGCGTTTTTTACCTACACACAGAATTATTCATGAGAATTATATATTACACATTATATATTATATTATTTGCATAAGGTTCGTAAGGATGGAATCAAGCGATCAAGCGGCGTACCGTTGTCTCTGTCTACTACGAGAAAGAAATGCGTCAGTATATATTATGTATGTATATTTTAAACACTAGTGCTATGCCAGGATGGGTTGTTGTTGAACATTGAAGAGTGAAAAGTATTAAACTTACCCGTCTAGCAGCATCTCCCCTCTGTTCTTTATCCAATAGTTGATGGTGTTGGGATGTGCTTCCACGTAGCACTTTAGTTTCACGTCTGTGCCGAGCGGCGCGCCCAGCAATTGGTTTGGCACTTTCACTGTTGGTGCAACTGTTGACAAATACAAACCATTAGTCATTATACAATATCTACGAACTACCGGACTCGTTTTACGGGAGTATTAAAAACCAAATAAAAAATAAAATTACCGGAAATAGCATGATCATCATCATCGGCCCTGTATATTATTTGTCTTACTGCGCACAGGTCTCTTCATATACTTAGAAAAAACAGTGTCTTTGAAAATTAAAATATAAAATTATTCCTGCCTATAACAGGTCAGTATTTAGGACGTAACGTCTCTGGTTGTAGGTCAACACACTGGTCTAGTTGACAGATACCTTGCCAGTTATCATTAGTGAAAGGACAAGAAATAAGACATCAATACCTAGTATTGGAAACTACGAAGGACCCCGGGCTCCAAGGCAAACCTGGAATTGCTACCGAGATAGCGCTAAGATGATAATGAAGATGGCCTAGTGTTAGAAATTCATCTGTCTCAATCTGGAATTGCCATCGAAAATAATAACATAACCTCACATTCACAAAGTACGATTACGAACATTAAAACAGAGCCGCTGATTATATATATAGCTTTACAAATAAACAAAATATACGCATCAAATACTCAAAGATCGACTTCATTGACACTTGAGCGCTTTTATTTCACAACAAAATAAAACAAACGTAAAAATATTTTTATCAGTCCTTATTCATTCCCCACATGAACTTAGCAGACAACAAAAAAATATGTTTCATTTTTTTCTGTATTCATACGTTGGTAACTTAAGAGTTACCAACAATACAGAGAAAATGTACGTTTTACAATCTGCACTTTCTATGAAGGAACAACGAGGAATTTATTGCGGCGACAGCTGGGAACATCAAGACGTTTCGTCCTGAATAAGGTCTTTGCTGAGCTGATATTCTAGGCTTTATGTCGTTTATTGTTTGTGATCATGTTTAGATTTGGTTATGATTAGTAAGATATCTGAGCCGTTGTATTTATAAGTTGTAAACGGTAAAATTACAGTCAAAATTATGTGCGTGAGGACTCAATACTGATTCTGATACTGATTCTTAATTCTCTTTTTTTTTATAGACTCACGTCTGTATCCCCGAAAGGGCAGGCAGAGGTGTAATATTACACCCACATTTCGCCATGAGTTTTTAGGTCCCACGTAATAGGGGGCGAGCCTATTGCTGTATCGGGCACATTACCAGACTCCGTGCTGCTACTGAGAATTTCCTAACGGAAAAACCCAGTAACACTTTGCCCGACTCGGGAATCGAATCCGAGACCTCCCGATCCCACGCGTACACTTATGCTGCGAGACCAACGTGGCAGTCTTAATTCTCTATTAATATTTACGAATTATTACGTCAGCGATTATTGCTATCATAGAAATTCATTAAAGTGATTGGTTTGCATCATACGGACTGCTCGCACCAACATGTAAGTTAGGGTGATGCCTATGTCGAAGTGCCAATGTTTTCGAAGCCCGCCTATAGCGTCTGGACTATGGAAGCATTCCGCGTTACTTCGACATGAGAAAATACTGAATTTTGACATCATTCAGCAAATCAAATAATAAATTAGGATAATCACAATGACTTAAAAATACATCATGTACCTATCCAGATATGACGTTTCCTTATCTCTTTTTTGCATTTGCAAGCATATAAGATACCACAGTGTGTTGCCCATAATTTATTATCAAGCCCACATTAACAAGAAGTTATTTCGTACTCGCCACCAAAAGGGTGATGGTGGCAAATCAGTAGCTGGCAATTGCGTTGGCTGCAATTTGTTTATGCATTTCGGAATAGTGACTATTTGAGTAAATATAGCAATAGGTAAAACTTAGTACTAGAATTTTAAAATTGAAGTTTATCCGCAACTGAAGAAGATAATCTTTTGCATTGAATGATTTTCTATGCAGCATTTGATCACTTTTCTGAGCAGCTTTGCTTATTTATAAATAAGTATTTTTTATCTTAATGCTACTGCTACATCTGCGTTAGCGTTAGCGTTAACGGCAATGGCCAACAACGCGTTAAATAACGCGTTAAAAATGCGAGGTGGCTACATTAAGGTGACAATGCCGTTAAGCGTTAATTCCTCGTGAATTCACGCGTTAACACACGTTAAGGAGGTTAAAGTAGACACACGATGGAGCTAGAAGCAGCTACACTAGTTGCAAAAATGAGTGTCATTAATTATTTTATGCATTTATGCAATTTAAAACCCGAGAAAAAGCGAAGATGGTGGATGATTCAAATGCATCGTCGTCGAACTCGGTAAGCTAAAATCTACATTAATAATACAGTTTAAAAACTGGCTAAAAATATATGTCATGCAAGTGGATCAATTTGCTACTTTCGTGAGTATCGTAAATATGAAAGTGACTGAAAGTTGCAATGAATTGTCTGACTTAAAAGCAGGCAAGCTACTTTAATAAAATATATTTCATTTTAAATAAAATTTAGCATTTTCTAAATAAAAAAATTGCTAATATTAAAATTGTTCTTATTTTAGCGCATCAATGGAAGAACAATTTGTTGATTTAATGGCGGAAAATGCTTTGGAATTTTATAATTTTGTAAAAATACGTCAGCCAGTGACTTTGAAATCATATTATAAATGGTGGAACCGCTGATATCCAAAAGAGATACTAAATTTCGAATGGCAATTCCAGCAAAAGTTCGTTTGGCATTGACTCTGAGATATCTAGCTACAGGCGACAGCTATAGAAGTTTACATTTTTTATTTAAAATATCCCATCAAGTTATTTCAATAATTATAAAAGAAGTCTGCCTTGCCCTTGTTACTACATTGGATAATATGATCAAGGTAAGTACTTAAATAAAACTAACACCTTTAATGTAAATATTTAATGTTTATTATGTATTATAGGACATACATACATAAGTACCTACTATAATAAGTACTGTATAACTTTTCTAAACACTTTAGTACAATTTGTATTATTAGTGTGTAACTAACAAAATACACAATTAGAGATTTATAATAATAGTTCCAGCGAATGATTATAACACCACTATGTGTTATAATCATTCGCAGGAACTATTATTTCATTATTTAGAATTTTAATCAATCCAGACTCGGAAATAGATAGCATACGTTGAGGAGTCTCATTTAAACGTGAGGAGGGTACAGGTGGTGGCGTCATCGTCATGTGGTCATGTGTCATCGAACTGTATGTTTGTGCTAGTGGACTATTAGAATTTCCTTCAAATACATATATGGGACTGGATTGCAGACTCGAATATGAAATTGAGGATGGTGTAGCTGATGCGGCTGTTGGTGTATTCTGTTTATTTTTCATATAAAATTCAAATGTTATATTTTGAATTGAGTTCATTAATAATTCTCTGTCATCAGGGTTTTGCAATTTTCTTATTTTGGAGGCAATCATGAAAGCGAAATGATCATACTCATCCAGTTCTTTCTTTTGACTTGTTATTGATTGAAGTCGCTCAAATGCATCATCCATTTGCTTTCTTGCATGAATGATTTCAGGTGGTGTCTTGGACTTTTGGTTCTGACCATGAGAACGCTTTAATATGTCACTAAGCCGACGACTTATTGCAGGTTCTGTTGCAGATACATGTTTAGCGTTTAAGGAATTTCCTGAAGACGTTGACGGTCCAGGACTTGCTTGGTTTTGAGAAACCTCTTCTGTTGATATATTTAACGTCTTATCGGTGCTATTTTCTTCAGCAGACTGAAACAATGTTAATAGTAAAATAATTAAAATATGTACTTATGTAGTAACTTTTTATTTCAGATTCCTGCCAACGAGAGGGAGTGGTTGGAAAAAGAAGGACAGTTTAGAGAAATATTTCCTCATTGCGTAGTCAGCATTGATGGGAAACACGTAGTTCTTGTAGCACCGATAAACAGTGGCTCTGATTATTACAATTATAAACATTCGTTTAGTATTGTTTTGATGGCAGCTGTGGACCGATCTTTTTGTTTCATGTTTTGTAATATTGGGACCCAAGGAAGAATTAGTGATGGTGGTGTATTCAGAGATACTATTCTGTATGAAAAGCTTTGCACAAACACTCTAAACTTACCACAGCCTGCCCCACTCCCTGGAACGAATGTGCCATTACCGTATGTATTTGTCGCAGATAACGCGTTCCCGCTTAGTAAAAATCTAATGAAACCCTATCCTGGTAAACACGCAGAAGGAAGTATAAAAAGGAAATTTAATCATAAACTTTCATCAGCTCGGATAGTAGTAGAAAATGCTTTTGGTGTTATGTCTGCTCGTTTTCGAGTCCTCAGGAGACCTATTCCATTGCAGCCAGTTTTTGCATCTAAAGTTATGATGACATGTGCCCTGTTGCATAACTATTTAATAAAGAGTAAAGCTTCTTCTAACATTTATACGCCACCAGGCTATTTGGACTCTATTGAAAATGAAGGAAACATGATAGTTCCTGGAGGATGGAGATCAGAAATAGACCTAAATACTAGTGCATTCAGACCTCTTAGCGTCGTGCCTAGGCATTCTTCTAAGTCAGCAATGGAGATAAGGAATCGGTTTGCCGATTTTTTTAATACTTAGTTTAAAAGAATATGTATACCTAAGTAAATAAACTTATTACAGCAACTAACTGACCCAACCACACGTTAATGTTAAAATAAAAATGTTACTGTAGTATATTATTATGGTTATATGTATAATAAAATAAATAATTAAACTTACCTCTGTGTTTGTTACTGACGTTGTTCCATAAATTGGTCTGAGGAAAGAATCCATTAATTCAAATGCGAACCAATTCGTTGTGTAAACATCATTTCGACCAGCTCCAGATTTTAGTGATTTTTTATATTTATTTAAATGAATACGATAGTATCCCATAAGCGACTCTTTTTTCCTTTTTAGTTCTTCCTGTGTTACTGGAAATGACAAAGACTCTATAATACGTCGCCATGCATCACTAATTGCCAAGCGATTCTTATGCGATGGCAACTTTGGATTCCAAAGACATGGCTCTAATTGTAACAGTTCTAAGAACTCTAAAGATTTCTCGTTCGACCACTCCATTATCATTTATCGTATCGTAATCGTAATTATTGATTGCAGTTCCCGCGTAAAAACAAAGTACACGTCTTTTTTTTATTGCGTTTGAGGATATAAACTAGCAAGCGGTTCACCACCTACAATGCCAGAAGGATTTTTCAAAAATCGAACCTTTAAATAAAGAATATGCATGCTTCTTATAGCTTCCAATTTCGAATTGTTACTAAGAGAGTCCTTACTGTACGCGCGCCTGCCGTCGAATGAGACGGCGTTAATGTGGCCAAGATCACTTAACGCGCTAAACTACGCGCTTAAACCCTTTGATGTGTCCAAAAAACCGACACCCGAGCTATCGCTTAACGTTTAACGCCATTAGTAATGCCTTTAGTAATTTAACGCGTTAAAACCTTGGCCACATCTACGTAGCGCCTAAATTAACGCGTTAATTAACGCGTTAAGACGCAGATGTAGCAGGAGCATTATAAATAACACGTAAATAAGATATAATTTTAAAACTCAAACTTCTACATACAATTTGAACATTTAAATAAAAAAAAATACGCATCATTTTCATGCTACCAGCCAGTATTGCCACTTCAATGTAGCTTAAATACTTTTTCAGGGCTTGTTTTAGATACTCAAGAGTTGTATTGTGTGGTAAACCTTCTCACCAACCTACCAAACTCAACTTCTTCGTTGATTAGATATTTATACAAACTTCCTAAATGAACTCTTGACTAATCACTGTGTATGTAACGTAATCGTTTCACTATTTTTATTTGCTTTTTTATTTAATTTCCATCAATATGAATTAAGGGTAATCGCCTCTCTGTATGAATATATCCTCTAAACATTGCCTATACATTTCTAAGCGCCAGTAATAAATACATTTACAGTGTGTTTGGAACATAAACAGGTAAGTTGTCACCAAATTTCGTGAAAAAGAAAAAGCTATTGTAAAAGACAAACGTAAAAAACCAAAAATTTGTTTATTTGAATTTTTCACATAAAGGGGTTTGCAGCCACGAATAATTTTAATAATACTTTGTAGTACTATATTAAATAACTTCAATTATTTTTGTCCTAAGTAATATCGGAGCTGAGATTTTAGCATTTGAAGATTTTCAGAATGTCGTCAATATAAACCAAAAGAGAGATGCGCTTAGTGTTTTACTTAAGATTATTTACGTTTTAAGATCGTTCACTGACATGACATTAATGTAACAGGACATAAACGAAATAATAAAACCATATGTTCATACTTTAAAATATTATATTACACAGTTTGTTATTTTCGTACATTTCATTCTCAATATCATGTCTTATAATTGTATCTAAGAATTGCGCCAGTGGAGATAGGCTATTTTGATACTTGCCCCATCCCACGTACCATATAATAGACATTACATGGGAACAACAGCCCAAGGTCCGTTTCCCAACCACGCATGAACAATATTGCCCTAACAGCGCATTTAATCCTTGCGCAGCTCTCTCGATGAGTATAAACATAGTCGCGATTGGATTCTACCTCTAAGACACCACGGATCAATCCAACTGAACCTCATTATCGTTTGTGAAAAATCAGTTTTAGGTTCTTTGTAAACTTGGTTCGTCGGAAGGGATTGGCTTTGGCTGTCAGTATTGACATAGTCCACGCCTTTAACTCTCTGCCGTGGCTTGCAATTAGGGAGGCACTATTACATCACAACGTGCCTCCGTTTCTGCGTAAAATCGTCCGGACGTATCTGCGCGACAGGTCCATTACGTATACTAGTATGGGTCGGGACGGCTTTGAACACCGTAGGGAGGTCACTTGTGGGCTTCCCCAGGGGTCAGTGTTAGGACCCCTGCTATGGAACCTCGCATACGATGCAGTTCTGAGGACTAGTCTACCTACCGGCGTAAGTATTGTCTGCTATGCGGACGACCCTCTGGTGCAAGAGGGTATGGCTTCCCTGAAGTAATTCAGCTCGCAGAATTGGGAGTGGCTTGTGTCGTCCGACAGATAAGCTGGGTCTACTCTGTCGTTTCCTGCTGTGGTTCCACAGGAAACGACAGAGTGTGGTTCCATCGTGTGGAGGTCCGAGTAGATCGGTACATTAAGTACCTCGGCTCACCCTTGACAGCCGCTGGAGCTTCAAAGAGCATTTTGAGCGTATGGTCCCTTGAGTTCGCGGATCAGCAGGGGCCCTTCAAAGGCTGCTTCTGAGCCTCAGGAGTCCCTGAGAAGAAGTTCGCCGTCTCTATTGTGCGGTCGTACTATCCATGGCCCTTTACGGAGCGCCTATATGGGCCACACGCCTGGCGGCCTCCTCACGCTGTAAAGCCAAGCTCAATAGCGTGCAACGGGTGGTGGCCATTCGGATCGTACGAGGATACCGCACAATTTCATCAGAAGCGGCGACAGTTCTGGCTCGTTTCCCGCCCTTTGATATCCTGGTGCACATGGACGCGAAGGTCTATGACCAGACTCGCGCAGTTCACCGGGAAGCGAACGGGGATATCCAGGACGCGCTAAAAATGCGGCGCAATGCTCACCGACAGGCTCTGCAGCGATGGCAAAGCGCTGTCAGTGCCATTCTGCCAAGCTTTGAACCATGGGTTGGACGGAAACGCGGCCGCATCACCTACTGATTGATTTAGATACCCACATGGCACGGGTACTTCGGTGAGTATCTGAATCGAATCGGACGCGAACGAAGGGCACAATATCACCACTGTGCATGCGTTGGAGTGCCCAGCATACGTTGAGCTCTGGCCGCTGATTAGGATTCGTTGCTCCGTAGAGCCACCAGTAAGGGTAATAGAGGGCGGTTAGCCTTCCCTAAGAACGGGTTCTATTGAACACGGCGCCATAGGAGGAAGACTAGACAGCTCCTGTACCCAGTGTTCCTCCCGTAAGGTGTCTTTGGTTGGCAGTCGAGGTGGTTTTTAGTGGTAACACCACATACTCCGGTTCTCATTTCCCTAAGAGTTGGAGATCCGAAGGGATTTTCCACCCCGTAAAACAAAAAAAGACGTTGTATACTTCGATCAGATACGAACCGTCGCTTTTTGTCACTTGATCTACGTACTTGTTCAAGAGCGTATAATACCAAATCATCGGAACTCACAAAAATGGGAAATTCATATAGGCCAGGTACTTCCGCATTCATTATTTCAAAATCAACCCTTCTTCTATTTGGATTATTCGCAATTACATATTCACCTAAATGGTTTTGACTGCTATAATTAGGTATACGAACGTAATTAAACTATTTAACGTAAACTATTTAAAAGGATTAGGAATGATTTTTCTGTAATTATCAATGATTACGAAAGAGAATCTAAAATAGTGTAGTTAAGTGTGATAACTTATTCGATTTTACTAAGAAATGTAAAACCGAATATCTCAGATCCGATATGGCTTAGAGAAATGTGGCCTTAATAAATTTTGATCGTTTCATCTTGATCTTTCATAATATATAAATTTCATTGATGGCCGCAAAAGTTTAGAATGACGCCAACTTTACCCAAACCCCTTTGACGTTATGTGAATAAAGTATAAATACAAAAGTTGTAGATCTTTTTATTACCTAGAACTTTGCCGTAGAACTTGTAGTTAAGTTTTTTTTTCGTAGAACTTGTAGTTTTGCCGGCAATCGAGACCCTTCAAATCGCAACCCCATCCACTTCCCGATCTCAGATTGCCCGTAATTTATTTTCCTTTAATTTTTGATATATCTTCTTCCTTCTCTAATGGGTTTCATCCTACTATAATTTTATTTCTTTTTTTACCGTTTTTAAACGTATCAGCACTGGTTTACTATCAGTACCGTATTCGTCCTTTCTTTGTTAAAAAATACAACGCTTGTCATCAACATCATTTTGTAATCAACTGCTAGACGCAGGCCTCTCCTAATTTGATTTACAATAACATTGTGAGTCAATGAGAGAATTTCGACCACTATACCGAGCCGCTTATGCTATATAAATAAATTACGTATCGCAGAGGCTTTTACAAACTTACACCTAATAAAGACAAAGAAGCAGCATCGATATACCAATTTTTGGAACAGAGTGTTGTCCCTTGCAATGAACCTTACTGAAGCGCCATGTTACGCGGCGATGGCCACCACGCCATCCATGCAGTCATAACCTAATTTGTATGTATAAGTGCTACTCCATAATAGTAAATCCACAACGAACATTGGACATCTTCCAGATATTCATGACACTTTCTATCCGTATCAAGTTAAAGTTGAAGAGAAGCTTTTCATGAAGAAACTCGCCAAAAAGAATGTTTCAAGACTTTATTTTCGATAAGACATTTCCGAGACTAAATTTCGCGACAGTTTAATGCCTTTATCAAGCAAAACACTATAAAGTTTTAACTTCAGTAAGCAAAAGATAATTCTTTTTAATTTTTCGCACTGTCTTTTCGTTATGACTCATAAAAATTCACAGAAATTCATTAAATCTCTATTTTTATAGTTCTTTGAGAATTTTTGTACTGACGCTTGGCTCATAATGACTGGTGAGTTTAATCTTGAAAGTTTTTTCGTTCTACTTTAAGTTTCAATGTAGATAAACGTAATTATTGTAGAGTTGCTCCTTATAGGTATTAGCACTACAAAAGTATATTTTTTTACTCTTTGCTAATAAGTTCTTCTTATTTTCTATAAGAAATTACTTCAAAACTACAAAAGAATATTTATTTACTCTTTGCTTATATGTTCTTCTTCTTTTCTATAAGAAATAACTTCAAAAATTAAACCTGAGGCTCAGTGAAGAAACAGAGTATTTTTTTCTGATCGTCACCGCTTACCGTGACAAACAGAAAAAGCAGTAGTACCTAATGCACGTATGCACTAGGTACTACTTTTTCGCATAATATATATAGGTACATAATTAAATACGTATGCATCGTTAACGCTTGCCCCGTTCCTACAGGCTTAGCTGTGATTCTGACTATCATAAAAATTGGGACAAAACATAACAGTCGTGAGTGGAAGTAAATATCCTGACATTGCTCTATGTCTTTGGGTTGTGGAGGATAGAAGGTGGTCATCATCGGCCAGAAGAAGGTGGTCGCTTCGTAAAAAAGCTAATATTCTATATAATCTGGTTTAGTTAGAAATCGGGCATCGAGCTCCAAGTTTGTGTTACTGGGATGCATACTAAGACGATAATAATTTCAATAATTATATCAAATTTGTACGTCTGCTGACTTAAAATTTTATTCAATCAAAACATCAAACATTTCTCTCGTTGCATAAACACTTGCATCTCTACAAAAAAGCATACAGACAGTTCAAATAGAAAAAACAAAACTTGCATCCAACATTTGCGAAGTCACGTAACTTTGGTTACTCCTACATAAAGATGAACTTGTATCATTTTGGATACGGTCCAAATTCGTGACGGGAGCGCTCCTGAACGGATTATATATTATTCAAAGTGACAAACAAACTGATGGGGTAAATTTTGTTTTATATTGGGATTTTTTGGTAGCGTTTATCGAGACTAAGATTGTTGGTGTAATAGTTACGGTTACCTTACCACTATACTACGTGAACCGTAGTTATATATTTAGATGGGAGAAATTATGTGATGTACAAATTTTATGTACTTTTTATTATTTTGTTAAAAACACATCTCCCGCAATAGGCATACATTTTTGTCGCTAGGGACTATATTAATATACAACCAGCTGAAACAAAGTACTCTCAGACCCGAAACAACAAGTTATAGATTACACAAAATTTTGTCTCGTGTAGGGATAGCAACAGAACATACAAATTGCAAAGAATCAGACAAAGGAAGTGGTGAGTATATCGTTTTATGATAAATAGATCCTGAAGACATCCTAATAAAAATTGTATGAATTGTATAGTAACTGCATTTTTATTTCGAAATTATTTTAGAACCATGTGTTGCAACGAAGTGTATAAAACTATCATCTTAAATAAAATAATTATACATGCATAAAAAGCATCATCATAAATACTACAGAAACTAAGCTAAAATGATAATGTTTTTATCTTTATGTATTAGTAGAGACAAACATGACAGACATTTTTGGCATCTTAGAATAAAAGTTTCAGACTTCCTCCTATATATTAACTCTAAATAATAGCAGATTATTCAGTCAAAACTAAATCGTATAGATAATTTTACAACATAAACCGCTACTTGGTTACTAGTTAATACAAAAATCTTCAGTCCAGAAGCAAACATCGTCTATTCGCTGGTTGCCATCAATTATGCTATATTTTGTAGGATGCTATATCCCATCTGATTCTTTAATCCCATCATCATTGTCTCAGCGATATTAGCACCAGCAAGGCTCTATTTGCATCTAAGAGCTCTTGGAGCCCAGGGTCCGCTTACTGGTCCAACCAGATTTGACAGACAATTTGAGCCTTTAAACTACATTGATAAAAACAGAACCAGCAAAAACTAGGCTTACAACAATCTCAAGACTACTGTTTTTTTGCTCTTACATCACTCCTATATAATTATATAAGCCTGGGTTTGGGCACCAATTATAAGCATATTTAGTTTAATATCGTTCTAATATCAGTCTAATTGAATGCTGTTTGCACTTACTGAAATCTAGCCAAAATTAATTTAAGCCAACTTAGGCTAATATTGCTTTTACGTAAGTATCTTGTAAGCCTGCATAGGCTTATATTGGTCTAAGGTTAGAATATTTTGAGAATTTTTCGTCAGATCCAACTTAAAAGTTCGTGTGAGTTTTGGTTTGAAATTAAATGTAAACAAATTAAAGTTGCGTAAAGTTACATAATGTTTATACTAAAGTGCTGTTATTATCAAGTGCATGTATTTAAGTTTTACGGTAAATAATCGTATTGAAATTTATTATTTACTGTTAATTAGACCTCGTTTTACGCTTCAAAAATCATGCGCCTTGTTAAATAAGATATTTCATGTTCTCGTTTAATTATTTTATTTGTTAATTTGTATTGATAGTGTCGCCATTAGTATAGCTGCATTTTACAAGCGCACTATTAGACTAATGTAAGATTGTTTACTCTAATTTTAGCATTCGGTATACTAAAGATAACTCCATATTGGAATAAATTAGGGTTCCTCGCAATTTTACATAAAACCTTAAATCGACAGAGATAAAAAAAGAACTTAATCTTATGGCTATATGGACACAAAGTCGGCGCGCGCGGTTTTTGTAATCCATTATAACTATTAAATTTAAATTTTTTAAATACAATATGGCCAGCAAAATTACTCTTAAAACGATTAAAATTAGTTATTCCCAAAATCGATCTAAGATCAAACGCTCTTTTATGGGTCTTGTCTTATGTATTGTAAGTACGTTGATCCAAAATTACTCTAATATCATACTTATCCAGTGCTATTGATCTCATATTAGTTTCAAATAAGATCAGAAATGCACGTACTCACAGTGCTCTTATGCTATGCTGATATTAGTCTGACATCTTACAATAGCATTTAGCAAGTCTAATATAAAATCAAACGAGCTTAGAAAATACCCATATAAGAGCAAGCTTTTCTCAAGTGCATCTAGTCTTAGTAAATACTCTTATACACATATATGAGACTTGGTTATAAGACTGCGCGTTCTTGAGGCCATACCGGCTTGTCTAAAAGTAATATAGGATCGAAGGTATGTTCTAAAACAAATATAAGAGCGCTTTAAGCCTACTACTCTTAAAAAGTGCGAGTTCTGAGACTGTTTTGCTGGTTGGGTGATAATACTCACAGTTGACATTCAGGATGATCCTCTTGCTGACTGCCGGTGGCACGTCGTTAGCTGCGATGCAGAGGAACGCGCCCATCTGTCTGCGATCAACCCGCCACAGCGGTAGAGAACTGCCCGTGTAACTCTCCACTACACAAAAAAAGAAATAATCATATTAGATTTTATATAAACACTCTGTTACTAGATAGTTAAATAGAAAACCGTGTGGTTGACGGCATAGAATACAAGTGTCACAACCCCCTATCTTCCCGTGGGTGTCGTAAGAGGCGACTAAGGGATAACACGATGCAAATACCATCTTTGCGTAGAGACGGAAAACTCGACATCAAACCCTATACGACTGCTTCGTTGGTCTCGCGGCATAAATGTGCGCGTGGGATTGGGAGGTCCCGGGTTCGATTCCTGGGTCAGGCAGTATTATTGGGTTTCTCTGTCACGAAATTCTCAGTAGCAGCACGGAGTCTGGAAATGTGCCCGGTACGGCAATAGGCTCGCCCCTTATTGCGTGGGACTAAAGTATATCTGGCGAAAAGTGGGTGTAGAAATACACCTCTGCCTACCCCTTCGGGGATGGAAGGCGTGACGATATGTATGTATGTATGTACTAGATAGTTATACACCACATAATAATAACATACATTTGAAATGCGAACCTTGCATCTTTTTGAAATCGTACAGAAAATAATAATAATAATATTCAACCATATACACACATCACCAGCTAGTCCCAAACTAAGCAGAGCTTGTACTATGGGTACTAGACAATGGATATACATACATATTATTATGTACTATTATTTTATAAATACATACATATTATACATAGAAACACCCAGACCAAGACAATCAACCATATTCAAGCACACAAATGATTGGCTTGAGCACTCCGGCTCCGCCAACCGGTCATTACTGTATAACGAAGTTTTTTACTACAATATCTGCTTATGATTCAATGCTATATGGGAGTGAGTGTAAAGCAGAGCAACAATGTTTGTTTGTTTTTTGGTTGAAAGCACCAATCCCAGCAACTACAGCTTCGGTTTTAATAATTTACAATGCGGAATAACGCGTGTTACCATGGGCTTATAACGGGTAACCGTAGGTATATGAACTTATAATAAAGAGTAGCATACGATATCATTATGTGTATATCGAATACACGCCTTTGAATTGTCAAATAAAGCTAATTTAATATAGCGGGCTCGTTTCCTAAAAATGTGATTACAACCATGCCATATCATACGATGATTTGATCAGAAACTCTGCTCAATTTAGCTCTTTATTAAGAGTAATTTCTATGACACCAAACGCATGAGGGTTTGATAAGATGCAGCCCTAAATAAGTCCAACGCAATGAAATAATTATGTAATCGATAGCCAAACATATTGCATCCACAAGTCACCTCGGTTTAGGCTTAAAACAATCTAAATATATAAAAGCCTTGCGTTACTGACTGACTGACAGACAAGCTACAGCCAAAACTATTGGGCGCAGGCAGCTTAAATTTGGCATGTATGTTTCTTGGGGACCGTAAGGGTGCACTAAGAAGGGATTTCCCGGAATACCCACGGGATCGGTCAAAATACATAAATTTAAAAAAATGTGCAGGCGTAGCTGCTGGCGTCCTCTAGTATTATATATAAAGAAACCAGTAGAAAACTTAATGATAACAATATAATAAATTACTTTTAAATACCTTATACTAATAAAATGATCACCAACCCAAATCAAAGCCGTAACAACGTACCTTAACTTTTATTGTATAGCATTATCGCAGTCCTAATCAGATAATAAACCGTTGCTAAACCACTAAAGCAATAATGTTGTAGTAAAGCACGTCACGGCACCATTAAATCTTCGTTTAAAAAGTGGCCATCCATTCTAATCGCCCAAGACTATTCCTGATCGATACAGCGGCAATTATCAAAGCAAACTTATTTATATAGAAAGAAAGAAAGAAAGAAAGAAAAATTATTTATTCTCAGGGTGCAATGGTGCATACAACAACAAGACAGAAAGACATTAAGAAAATTACATTAAAAGTAAAAGAAAAAAAAAATACAAAAAACACCACCATACACAATAAAAAAAAAAATCAAAAGAAAATTATACAAAATAAAAGTTCTTAAACAAAAGAAATTAAGAAAAATAAAATACGTATATAAAGAACTGGTGGGTACGCCGCACTATGAGCACCACTGAGAAAGGTAACCAACTCAGCCTATGCTGGGCGATAGTCACCCAGCGCTGATTTTCAGTTGGCAACCTAAGTGACTCACGGACAGGGGTGTGCTTGTAGCAACTATAAATAAATAAATTATAAAATAATAGTAGAAATATAATAAGAATATAATATAAATGTAATTTATAACATATTTAATACAATATATACACAATATAAGTACAGCGACACCATCACGTGTCTCCATAATTATGCATCCAAAGAGTATGCATCGTGACGTGGCACATCACGCCGCATGTGCATCATTCGTCATGACGTGGCACATCACTAACAACTCAAACAAGATGGAGCCAATAATTTTTTTTTCCAATAAAAAAAAAACCATAGGTAGCCAGTAATTCAGCTTCAAAAACTTGAATGATGTGCGAAGAGATGTGTCGCAAGACTCGCAAGTGGGTATTATTTCCACCCACAGTCTTTACAAGGAAGTTTGTGAATAAAATAGTCACAGCAAGTCCGTTGTAATGGTGTCTCATCCTGTGAAGGTATGTTAGTAAAACATATTAAACAATACCACATTAGTAACACAATACATGATCCTCCAAAATATCCGGCCAGTAACTTTAATAGATATTTATTACTTTACAGAAGCAGTAGGCTGTTAATAACCAAGAAATAACCTAGCCACAGAATAGGTTAGCATGGCAGATAGCTTTATTCCCAAACTGTATCTGGTCTTCACCAGATGTACCTAATTTACAACAGGATTTGACAATAATATGAATTGTTGAACAAAGTAAGTTATTTATAAAAGAAGTATGTATGACTGTTTTATTTCTATGAATCTATGTGTATCATGATAGTAGGTTTAATTATTATTGTAAATATTTTGCATTGTTAAGTCTATATATTGAAATTTTAGTAATATGAAGGTTAATGTGTAGATATTGCATATAAAATATTATATGAAAGACAAGTTACAATTAATTTGCTGGTACTTTAATTGTGATGCAAGCAGGAAATCCTTTAATTTACTTTTAAAGCCAAAGACTGCGTTTAATTCTCTTACAGGTGGTGGGATGTTGTTCCAGCATTTAGAAGCAGAATAACGAAAGCTACCCCGAAATGCTGTAGTTCTGTGTGGCTGTATGGCTAATTGCTGGGCACAAATTCTGCTCCCATACTGCCTATGTGTATTTACCCAAGTAATTTTACTGAACAAGTACTGTGGACATTTATGCTTTAACACTCCAAACAAGAGGCATGCAAGGTGAAGTTTCTGTCTGGATTTTATTTTCAACATTTTATGCACATTGAGAATTGGTGTAACATGATCCCATTGTGGTATGTCAAAACAAAAACGCGCGCAGGCATTTTGTATCCTCTGCAGTAGCTTCTCTGTACGAGCTAAGAGTTTAGGAGCAAACACAGTGTCAGCATAGTTTAATTTAGAGAGAACAATAGACTCAACTAGCTGTATTCGCAGCTCTTTACTGAGATAGGGACGTAGTTTATATAAGGTTTTTAGGCGGTAGAAACAATTTTGTACACAGCTTGACACATGACTCTCGTATCGAAGCCCCTGATCAATGATGAGTCCTAGATTTCGCGCCTCAGTTACCCGCTCTATGCCTACCCCTAACATGGATATGTTACTGGTAGTAGGTTTTATCTTTTCTAATAGATTTTTGGATCCGAATAACATATATTTTGTTTTTGATGGATTTGGTATGAGCGAGTTATGAGTGGACCAAGTTGCTAGTCTATCCAAGTCCTCATTAATAGCTTTTATTGCTAAGTCGAGTTCATGTGGCTTAAAAGAAATATATATTTGCATATCATCTGCATACATGTGATATTTACAATTTTTTATTGTAGTTGTAATGTCAGCACAGTACAAACTAAACAGCGATGGTCCAAGTATAGAACCTTGGGGAACGCCCCTAGTGACAGGTTTAATATTTGATGTGAAGTGGGACCCATTATTGCTGCAATTGGCATCACTATTAATCTCCACATATTGAACACGATTCGTGAGATAACTGTCAAACCACTTAATTGTTCCAGATTTAAAACTATAGTATGACATCTTGGAAAGCAGAAGCGATCTATTAATTACATCAAATGCACGGGAAAAATCAAGTAGGACCAGCAGGGTACAGAGCCCTTCGTCCTGAGCTGCTAAGATGTTGTCTGTAACATCCAGTAGTGCTGTGGTTGTACTACGGCCTTTTCTAAACCCAGACTGTGCATCTGGCAAAATATTAGTACTTTCAAGGTATTCAGTGAGCTGCATATTAACTACCTTTTCCAGGATTTTTGACATAAAGGGCAGTATACTAATAGGTCTTAAGTCTTTGAAAGCAGTGGGGTTGGGAATCTTAGGGATCGGTCCGACAATAGCAATCTTCCACAAGTCTGGAAAGCATGACTGTTGAATAGAGTAATTTACTATATGACTCACTATTTCAGCTGTTTGTGGGAGACTAAGTAAAAACATGTCTCGTGTGATGTTGTCACAACCCTCGGCGTTGGACCTTATATTTGTCAAAATCTTAAGAATCTTATTTTGATCTACGGGCTTCAAGGAGAAGGTTGTATCACCAAACCTATTAAATTCATAATAAGTTAAGTTAGACAATGGACTCTCAGTCATGCCTGGGATATCAAGAAAGTGATTGTTTATTAAGTTAGGGTCTTTTAAGTGCGCAGGCAGGTCATGATTATTTTTTGGTGGTAATAATGTACTTTTCAGGTTTTTCCATAATGTTTTAGGGTATTTGATTTTATTGTTAATGTTATGCTTGTAATATGCTATTTTTTCCAAATGTATAGTTTTGTTAACTAACGTTTTTAGATCTTTGTAATATATATCTTTAATTTTCTTAACATTTTTGTCCTTAGTTGCTAAATATATTGACCGTGCTTTATTACGTAGGTTCATCATGAATTTGACATTAGTGGTTATCCAGGGATAAGATTTATCTTTTATTGTGCGCTTTTTTAAAGGAGCATAACGATCAATAGTTGTAGTAATTTGAGAATTAAGGAAGGCCACTTTATCGTTTATGTCAGTCATCATGAGCACCTCATTCCAGTTAATGTAGTCAAGGTCTGCGTTTAATTTGTCAAGGGGTATTTTACCAAGTTGTCTGGATATGATTGTCTTCGGTGTGATACATTCTTTCTTAATCCGGAAAGTTGCAGAGATGAAGGCATGTCCCCCGAGCTCATATGTTGGATCCACTACAATATCAGTCAGCTGAGCATCAGTACAGACCAAATCTATTAGAGTCTGACTACTGCTAGTGTAATGTGTGGGTAGTAAGACCTTTTGTTTTAAGTTCAGTGCATCTAAGAATAGTTTTAGTTTACTTATTCTACCGTCCCTCTGGTTGAGGTAATTTAAATTAAAATCGCCTAGTAATATAATATACTTACAAAAGTGAAGTGAATTGCAGGAGTTAGTAAGAGCATCAAAGAACAGGTCAATATCTTGCCATGGTGGTCTATAAGCTGTGCCAATGGCAACCTTAGAACCATTGATATTTAGTACAATCCACATTTGTTCGATGGTTTGATGCTGTGGGTCGACAGGATTTGTGTGATAGCGTACATTTATACCACGCTTCAAGAAATATCCTACCCCGCCACCGTGACCTCCGCGCACAGTCACCGGGCGCGGCACGTGACGCAGTCGGTAACCGGGCACCACAGGCGCACGCCCCTCCTCTCCCGCTCTAAGCCAAGTTTCATTCAAAGCCATTACATCAACGTCATAGTGTTCCATCGCAGCGATAAATTCGTCATGGTTTGTTCCCAAAGACCCCGCATTGAGAAAACCAACCTTAAGAAACTTCGTAATCATTGACAGGATTCAATTAATAAATAATAATTTTATTATAAAGGCAGGTAGTAGTGGTACAGCGTAATAATTGTTCTATGTCAAACATAAATGAGTAATAATTATATGAAAAGTAATAATGGTACAATAGGACCGGTTTGTACATGAAGTCACAATATATAAATATATTTGTTAGGAAGTAGCATACCTTAAGATGGGATAATGTTTTTTGTGCCAAATGTGAAATTGTGTTCCTATTTATGTAACCGATATAATGCAAGAAAGTATGCTTGTAAATGTATGTATATAAATTTGTGTAAATAATTTGTAATGCAATGTTAGATAATAATATACAATAGCCACAAGTTAAATGTTTGTAAGTATGTCTACTTATGGTTATGTAAATAATTTGTAATGTGAAGTTATATATGTAATATAATAATATAAAATAGAAAAGAATTAATTGTTTGAATAAATTTGTGTAAATATAATATAGTAATATTGAATAGCTGTAAATTAAATGTTGTATATGAAATGAGGTATAACTGCTACAACTGAAAGTCATATACACTGGAATCAGGTACCCCCCCAGCAGGGCACACAATGCGACGCACCAAAACCTGTCTAAATAAGAAACATGCAAAGCACATAGAGCGGGGTAGCCGCCGAGTGATAACAAAATGTGGACAGAGAAAGAAGACCCAAAAATTTTTCGGATGTCGGTGTCAGATCGAATACGTTGAGCAGGTACGCCGTCGTCTTTCTTTACAAATATGCGCCCTCCCTTAGTCCATACATATTTGAAGTGATGGCGTTTCCCAGCTTCGCGAGCGCTGTAGAATAGCTTGCTGTTGGTGCGAGTCAAGCGCTCGTTAACATAGACTCTCCTCGTCGGTTGTCCCTGCACCTGCAGGCCGGCGTCCGCAGTGGTGAGTCCGCGCCGCACACGCGCCGCGCTGAGCAGTTGGTCGCGGGCCGCGCGTCGCGCGAGCCGCACGACGATGTTGCGAGGCCGCGGAGGCGCAGCGCCGTCAATTTGCATCTGTTGCGAGTGGGGCACACCCACACGCTCAACGTATACTATATCGCGCTCATCGACAGCTGCGCCTAACTTAGTAGCAATAATGCTGAGCGTATGTGAGGGGTTTTCTCCTGCCTGTTCCGGCACTCCACTAATAACCACATCGTTAAGCAGCAGCTCCTGGTCGCGCTCGTTTAATTGAGACCTCAGCTCCGCTATTGTAGTGTCAAGGCCGCACGACGAGGTCTGGTTTTCATCAAGGCGCTTCTCCAGTACCGAAACCCTGCTCTCCATTTCATCAATTCTTTCATGGCAAGAACTGATAGACGCTTTAAAGTCTGCCATCTCGAGGCGAAGCTCACGAAGCTCATCGCGCATTGCTACAATCTCCGTTCGGAAACTCCGAATTTCGTGTACAATGTCCAAATTTGCTTTGCCGGCAGATGCCTTTGCCTGGCTGTCGCAATTCGTGCAATTCAGACCATCAGCGTTCGACGTGAATTTTCCGCAACTGTTACATTTAGCTTTAGGCATGATTATATTAATTTACACTTATGCCCAGCGCCACCTAGATTCCTTTGTTGACACTAGTAGATTCCGTCTAAGCGAATTGATAAGATTGCTTACTTAATTGCACAATAGTATCGTCGTTATCACATAGATGGCGTTGTATTTGTTATCATGAAAAAGTACTGTTTCAGGGGCTTTACGTGAGTACAACTAGAAACTTTGAGCCTCACTTTTTAAACACTGCACCGCACTATACTTAACTGGCAAGATATATAAGTAAAGATACCTTGATACACAGATTGTATTTATAGTTTTGGAGTTCCAGGTAGATATAAATCACTTATGCACGGACTAATTTTAATGATCAATAAATTTACGATTTTACATTGAATTATAACTGTATAGTTGTTACTGGTGTTTGTTGTAATATTAGCTGTCTATATTTTATCAAATACGTTCAATAAGATAGTTTGTTTTATTTTTAAAACTCGATAGTAACGAAAGCTAATCAACTGACACCGGCGTCCGTGACGTCACTCAAATGTATTAATTCTCTCTATTAATTACTAATGTAGCCAGCACGCGAACAACATTAACACTAAAAGCTAACGTTATTTTTCGATGTTTATTTAGGTAGTGGTGTATACAAACTATTGCTACGACTGGTAGGCACACAGATTTCGGTGTATTTGTTTTAGAAATAATGTTATTCTGTCACTTTACTACCTTAATGTGTCTTTCGGAATATGTAGCGTTCGATATGTCAACACTATTGCAATCATGTCGCTTTCAATAGTACCGAAATATCAGATACTCAAAACAAAGGTACATGGGACATATTTTAAAAGAAAAAATAAAATTTATTTATATTATTCCTTAAAATACATTACATAACATAACATCGGCCCTGTATATAAATTGTCCCACTGCTGGGTACGGGCCTATTCTCACTATGAGAAGGGTAAGGCCATAGTCCACCATGCTGGCCTAGTGCGCGTTGGCAGACTTCACATGTTTTTCGAGAAAATTATGGAGAACTCTCAGACATGCAGGATTTCTCACGATGTTTTCCTTCAACGTTTAGCAAGCTATAATTACCAATTTAATACGCACATAACTTCGAAAAGTCATTGGCGCGCGCCGTGAATTGGAACCCGAGACCCTCTGCGTAGCAGTCCGTCGGTCTCTCCACTAGGCTATCGTTACTTAAAATACATTAATAAACATACATTTCAAACTCAAAACTGATCATCTCTAGTGCGTACCTAATACTGCTATGCCAATCAATATTCGTATAACAGCATAGTAGTAACCAGCGTTTATGCAAAGTCAAAAAACAACGCATGGTAAGTTTCACTCATATTACACTTAAAAGAAACCGTCTACTTTCCATAGTAGAATTAAAGAAGTCAACCAACCGAATACCTAATAGTATTATAATTTATGTGCTTCGCTTTATTGCGTTAGTTTCATTAGCACATTAACTAGGTTCGTTCTGTGTATAAAAAGCGAAAATTTCCTTAGCCCTTTTAGTTCAAGTTTACTTTTAGATGTACCTTTCACTGCTGAGGAAATGGGTTAACACGTAAGGCGTGTGGCGTGACCGAACCACATAATTTACGTAAATATACCGATTCATATGAAATACAAGCATTTCTGCCTACAACTTAAGTTTAATTCATTTGAACGATGACCTGTCGTATTTATGTGATTGCACGTAATTATATTGGTAATTGGTAAGTGCTGCTAAATTGTAAACAAATATTTACTATAGATTCAAAATTGGCCAAGTGCGAGTAGGACTCGCGCACGAAGGGTTCCGTATAATCATCTATAAAAGAAAATCACGTTTGTTGTATGTTGTACTTAAATACTTTTTAAGTTACTGTCTGTTTATTAAGAACGAGAAAAAACTGTGTAAAATTGACGTTTGTTGTATGGGAGCTCCCCTTTAATATTTACTTTATTTTTATTTAATTATTAATTTTGAAAGGTAATATACAACTACTTACTCTGTGAAAATTTTATGCGTCTATCTGTTACCGTTGGTAATATTGAGCAAAAAATACGAAAAAAAACACGTTTATTGTTTGGGACCCCCCTTAATATTTTCATTTTTCTTATTTTAGTATTTGTTGTTGTAGCGGCAACGGAAATAGGTACCTAATTTGTGAAAATTTCAGCTTTTTAGCTATCACGGTTTATGAGATGCAGCCTGGTGACAGACAGACAGACAGACAGACAGCGGAGGCTTAGTAATAGGGTCCCGTTTTTTAACTTTTAAGTACGGAGCCCTAAAAATGAGCGTACTTTGTGAATGTTTGTAAACCTGCGATATAAGGTTTACTTCTAGTGTGGGAGTTTTAAAAGACTTATAACGTTGTAGTTGCTCTATAAAATAAACATAATTTGAATAATATGTAGCTCACTGTGTTACTCAATTTCTAACGGGTTAAATTACATACCATGCATGTTAGTGAAAACATGAAAGGTCATAGTATAGCTGCGGCTATCTTTTTGTCACCCTCTTTGCAACAAATTGAAATGTGTTTTTCTTTTTAAATTCCTCCACGTGGTCAGGCCGTTTAATTTTCTCCTGGTTTCCGAGAGTCTCAAAACTCGACGTCTGGGTCACTACTGCTGATTACAGCTACACAGGTGATACAGTAGCATGTGGATGCAACTAGCCTAATAAAAAAATAGTCACCCATATCACCTCGCGTGCTTAAAACCGACAAAACAAAAGCAGTAGGTTCCACATATCCACTATGTTACGTCCGTGACGTGTGGCTTCGATAAACGAAATAAAAATGGACACGTAAATTTATATATTTCATAAAATAAAGCTCCCGTATATAATAATGTCGAAATGCCGCAAGCGGCGAATTCAGTGCTCGTATGCAGTTTGTACGATCTATCCACAAATTATTGTACCGGTCTGAGAGTTTATCTCTCACTGAAGCAACTATGCTATGAAATTTTATAATAAGCTTCATCTTTCTAGAAATCAGTTTTAATCTTCCCACTTTCTTTTATATTAAAGCTTTCTGGGAATTTCTAAGTAGATACAATGCCAATGCTGTCAGTGTGATGACGGATTAAGAATACGAAATTTCACCACCCCATATCATCCCATAGATGTCGTAAGAGCCGACGGAGGGAGCATATTATTATACAACACTGCAAGAGAAGGAAACTTGATACAAACCCTATACCTGTGGACTGTTAAAGGCTGAGGATGCCAAAACATGAACCAGGATGCGATAAATAAACCTCGTTAATTACAGACTTCGATGTAAGTAGCTTTTATATCATTGGCTGAGTCCATACTTTTCAGGAAAACACTGACTTAAAATACATGCTGTATATATTAAAAAAGAGAGTAAAGTGTGTAGAAATACTATCAAAGATTCTGAACGGTATCAATTTGCTAATATTAACGCTTATATAGAATTTTATTCAAATCGTTACTTCACAAAACCGAATACGATAACCAAACTTATTTCAGTAGAAGTTTGTATTCTTGAAAGATAAACCGGTCGTAATTTAAATCACTAGCCTTGGGAATAATAGTGACAACGATTTGGGCATTATAATATCTTAAGGTAGCAAAATTTGTTAGCACCAAATTCCCAGAGCGGTTTAAAAGTTGGTCATAATCTCTTAACCAACATTATAACAAGTTGTTATCACTACCGACGATTGTCCTGAAGGACGAGCTAAATGTACCTTTAAAATATTTCTTCTGTACCCTTAGTGTCGTTTTGACGCGCATAAATGCCCCGTGGTCGTAAACGATAATGCAAAAACACTGTAAAATTTTCAACTGCCAACAGATGCAGTAAATGCTGTCTATATTTTTATGACAACATAATAAAATACCAATCATGTTCATCATCTCAGCTGTAAGACGTCCACTGCTGGACATAGGCCTCCCCTAACGCTCTACCTATATACATAGCGATGTTTAATCACCCCTATTGCTTTCTAGCCCGTGTGGTTGAAGGCATAAAATACAAGTGTCACCACCCCCTATCTATCCGTGGGGATAACACGATGCAAATACCATCTTTGCGTAGAGACGGAAAACTCGACATCAAACCCTATACGACTGCCTCGTTGGTCTCGCGGCATAAATGTGCGCGTGGGATCGGGAGGTCCCGGGTTCGATTCCTGGGTCGGGCAGTGTTATTGGGTTTTTCTGTCACGAAATTCTCAGTAGCAGCACGGAGTCTGGAAATGTGCCCGGTACGGCAATAGGCTCGCCCCTTATTACGTGGGACTAAAGTATATCTGGCGAAAGGTGGGTGTAAAATACACCTCTGCCTACCTCTTCGGGGTTATAGGCGTGAGTCTATGTACGTATGTATGTTTGTATTGCTTTCTTGTTTAAAAATGATAATTGTTCTATGCAAACGAGTCATCTTCACCGCTAAAATGTCATCGTAAACATCCCATCTGTAAACATGAAACGTTTCCCTACCTCCTTTCTCATTCGTACTGCCAATGTGTGGAACGCTTTGTATTAGTCTGTGTATCCTGATTAGTTCAATCTTAAGAAGCGAGTGAATTGTTTCTTTCTGTATAGATAAAATTGCAAAAATATCTGAGACCGGCGTATTTGAGTGTTGCGCAATAGAATTGACCGACTATAAAATAGTTTTGGCTTGTGTATATAGGGTCCCTAAACTTAGTAATTTTTATGTGTGTATAGAGAAAATACAAACGCTATTGCAAATACTATGTAAGAATTGTTATACAAATATTATAATAGTGGGAGATTTTAAAGTAGATTTATTGAAACAAAATGTGCAGATCTTAGAATTTGAATGTGTTTTTATGAATTTTAATATAAAATTAGCAGTATAAATTAACCTACTCGCTTAAAAAGTCAAACATGCATTGACAACATCGCACACAACTTTACAAAAAAAAAGTGTTACTCAAGTACGTGAACTAGGTTTGTCTGACCACACTGCACAAATCTTTAAGTTTCCTGTTGAAAAAGTCTTTAATAATAAATATTGGCGCGTCACTAAAAGAGACTATTGTGATGAAAACGTAAATAAATTCAAAGCTTGTCTAAAAAGCTTATCGTATTCGAATATATATGAAACTTATGATACATACTAATAAAGCCTACGATTATTTCTTGGATGCGTTTACTTTGTACTATATGTTATGTTTTCCTGAGGTAACTAAAATCATTAATATTATCAAAAAACCCAAGTAGATATCTCGCGGGATAAAAATATGTAGCAAAAGGAAACGCCAATTATTATGGCAAAATAAAAACCAGATGAAATAAACAAAAAAGTCTTTACTGATTATTCTAAAAGACTGAAACTTATAATTAAACTTACTAGAAAAGCACAAAAAAATTATACAATAAAGTCTTCTGCGTATAAGCCTAAAACAACGTGGAAAATAATTTATAGTTCAAAACTTAATTTACCAAAAGACACTATAAAAAAAAAAGAATCATCATTATCAGCCTTTAACAGTCCACTGCTGGACTAGGCCTCTCCTTTGAAAGGAGGAATTGGCCTACTATACCACGCTGGCCAAACGGGTTGGTATAGGGTTTGCATCAAGTTTTCCTTCTCTTACAGTGCTGTTCTGTGCATAATATGCTCCCTCTGTCGGCTCTTACGACACCCATGTGATGAGATGGGGTGGTGACAATCCGTATTCTTAATCCGTCACCACACGGACGACGACTACGTTTGCCACGATATTTTAATTAAGAAATTAGAAGCTTAGCCATCCGGGGTAACGTTTTGCGTCTTATAGAATCATACATTATTAATAGAAAACAATACGTAGAAATAACCTCAATGAACACACACACAAAACATGAAGAACTTTATCGATCATCTGGTAGAGTAGTCAAATACGGTGTGCCTCAAGGTAGTGTTTTGGGACCTTTATTGTTCATTATATATATCAATGACCTACCCAAAAATATCAACCAATACGTGACACTATTTGCAGATGTTAGTACCATAACTATTCTATGTAAAAATAAAGATACCTATAATGATGATATTAATAATTCCCTAATATGGATGATACAATGGTTAGTGTTTGAAATAGAATTAGTTTTTATTATAAGTCAAATCGATTAGATCGATTGAGTAACATTTTGTTTAGTCTATTGAAAATTTCTGACAATGGTCACACTGAACTGTCACTTCCGCCCGCGTAGAAAAGTTACCACGTTGTCGTCTCGTACGTAAAATATCGCCTTTTGAATTAACGCGAATTAAATTAAATTGAGTAAACCGCTTTGAACGCCGCCTGATCTAGAGCTGGCAACGGTAAATTGATTGTGAACTATTGATTGACATTTGTGAAAACTGTGAATCTGGTATCGACTTCCACGTGCCAACGTGTCCTGAAAACGTCGCGTTTGAAGCTTAATAGCTAAGTATAAGATACTTCATTCATTTATTTTGGCCAATATACTTGTATGAATGTGTCTAATTTAGCTCAAGCCTGACATCAGCAAGGATAGCGGGTGAGTGAAACCCAATATTGATATTCATTGATTTAAATTCATCGCTGTGCAACGCAGTGCATTGTGTCTGGATCATTGTCTATCGTGGTCAGGTAGATGTATTACATCTTCCACTGCGCACTTCTGATACACCTTCCTGCCTGGCTACGGTAATTCTAGACATAAGTTTTGGTGCAGAGCTGTAGTTGAAATTTAGCCGCTGTTGCATTACTGAGTATAAACTCAGATTGGTATGAGCTATATATCTCACCTTGTAGACAGTATTGTAGTGTTTGTCAGGTCAGTTATTGTCTAAAATACATAATATTTAATTGTATAAGTTGACCTAGATAATTTGAAACACATTGTCATATAACCTCAATCAGTAATTGTTGATTTGTATTGTTGGAAAATCTAACTTAAATTTGTTGTTGCATTAATAAGTCAGTTTGTTTGGATACATAACAGCTGTATGTATCAATAAATTTAGTAAATTTAGTTCATTGCATATATTCATAAACATTATAACCAACTTGACCTTGCCACTTGGGCGGGTCACATTGGTAAGCTTTGTTTTGTTATAATATAGATAATATTGCTAGGTAACACTTATTCTGTGCTTACTTACTATTGTATATCTCAAAGAACCACAGCCAGTCTGTCTGTTGCAAATAATTCATTAATTAATTTGAAGTTTCAACTTTATTAATTTGTTATAAGTTATAACTTTGATAACTTTTGTGTTTGTTTCAATATACTGAAACCTTTAATTTTGTTGGGCAGTAAATACCTGTCACTTGCCTGCACTTGCAGTAAACAGGCTAATACTTTGTTGGTTTCAAAGAATTGAGAAAAATTAAGTTTTGATTGTTAATATTGTTTAACGCTTGTCCGGGCTCTTTTGAAATTTTGATTATGTCAGCTATCAAGGACTTGCGTGCGGCTGCTGGTGCTATTGCGTCAGATTTGCGCTGGTTTGCCTCAGCCAGTGCTTTAGTGAACCGGCCTGATCGCCAGCAGGCCCTACTTCAAAGGTACGAGCGGATTGACGATCGCCTGGCAAGTGTGGAACAGCAATTCCGCACTTTCAGCACTTGCTGTCTTGAAGTGTCAATCAATGATTTCACCGCTGACCAGCGAAATAAGGTCAGCGAAGACTATGCCCAGGTCTTAGACCTGTATGATGCTGTCTCCAATACTGCGAGACAACTAGTTGCCGATAGGGAAGGGCAACCCGGCCTGAAGCAGGAGCTTCCTAGGTCAGCACCGGGGCTGGTGAGTAGGCTCCCTACTTTGGACCTCCCCCATTTTGATGGCTGCCTAGGAAGCTACCTGGGCTTCATTAACTTGTTCGACAGCCTGGTCAATGACAGGGCTGACCTTCGGCCAGCACAAAAATTGGCATACTTAATGTCGGTTCTGGATGGGGAGGCTAAGGGCCTCATCCAGCATCTGCCCGTGTCTGACGAGGCGTACCAGACGGCTCGGGACCTAATTACCCGTAGGTACCATAATAAGCGTGGCCTCGCCGACACGCACATTGAGCAGATTTTGGGTTTGCCGACGCTCACCCGGGTCTCTGGGTTGCGCACCCAACTGTTGAACCCGCTTTTGGTGGCCATCAACGCACTTAAGTGCCTTGACCTGCCCGTGGACCAATGGTCCTATCTATTGGTGCACATTGTGCTGAAGAAGCTGCCTGCCGACCTGAGGTCGCGTTTTGAACAGCGCTTTGGTGGGGATAGCGCGACCCATCTGCCCCCCTTTGCTGACCTGGAGAAGTTCCTGGAGGATGAGTGCCGGGTCTTGGACAACTCCGGTGGTGACACGCCGGCTAAGTCGCAGCCGCCCAAGGTCAAGGAGCAGGCTCGCGTTCACACCCGAGCCAGTGTTGACCGGCGCCCTCCTCGCTTTGCAGTCACGCAGAGCCCAGTGGAGTGCTCCTACTGCAAGGTCACGGGGCACAGAACGGCCAGTTGTAGGGCATTCTTGGACCTACATGTCGCCTCTCGTAGGCGCATCGCGAATGCCCGCCGCCTTTGCTTCTCTTGCTTGGGGTCCCACTACCAGCGAGACTGCCCAAACTCTCGCCCCTGTCCTCACTGTGGAGGACAGCATTTGGACATTCTTTGTATGAATGCCAGAGAGGTTGGCCGCTTGTCCAACCAGCCGACGCCGCGCACGGGCGGGTGTTTTGAAGGTGGCAGCCGAGGCTCACCGGCGCGTAGCCGAGAGTCGCCTCGCTCAGTTGATCGCCACTCGCCCCGCTTGGAGAACCGTAGCGTGCGCACGCCTCCTCTCTCTCGCGCACCTGAATGTGCGACCGCGCAACGTCACCAGCACCATGACTGCTGCCCCAGGTATTCCCCTCCTTTGGCGGAGCGTCCCCGCCTTGACTCGCGCCCACCTCGTTTTGGGCGGGTGCGTCACTATGACCCCCCACAGATGGCGCGCGGATCGAGTCATCGCGCCTTTGAGGACTTCAAGCCGCACCCTCATTTTGACTTGCCAGGTCCTGGCCAACGGTCGCCGCCCAGGCAACAATAGGTCATTGACCCCTGCCCTATAACGCCAACCTCCCCCATTGAGACCGTTATCCTACCAACGGTTGCTGTTAGGGTCTGGGGACCCACGGGGACCTCTGTTGTTGTCCGTGCTATATTGGACACAGGTTCACAAGGTTGCATTGTTTCCACTTATTTGGTAGGGCAGGTTAAATTAAATATGGGCTCCTTTCCGAATTGTATACGGGGCATAGGGGACGTAGCCTCTAATGTTGAAGGGCAAGTTAAGGTTTTGTTTGGCCCTGTTGAATCTTCACACCCGAGGATTAAAACCTCGGCTATTGTGTTGAAGAATATTTTGGGTATGCACCCACAGAAACAGCTACCCGCTGCTGTGGTGAATTTGACATCGGGATTGGAACTGGCAGACCCCAAATTTGACACACCGGGACAAATCGATTTGTTGATTGGCTCTGATGTCCTCGGTGGAATTTTGATTGGTGGGAAACGGGTCTTGGTGCCAAATGGTTTGACTGCCATCCCGACCATATTTGGACTTGCTTTGATGGGACCTGTACCTAGGGACCCCCCTCCACCTGAACTTGATAATTTGTTGGCTGTAGGCTCTGCTCTCTCTGATGCGGTTCAGAGGTTTTGGGAAGTAGAGGAGCCCCCTCAAGTTGCCCGTTTGAATCCAGAACATGAGGAGTGCGAGCTGTTCTTCCAGAACAACACTGGTCGTCTCCGTTCTGGTCGGATTATTACGAGGCTACCCTTCCTGTCTGTTCGGCCTCCGCTTGGTGAGTCACGACCTTTAGCCGAAAAGAGATTGTTGGCTATGGAGCGTCGCATGGGTCGTGATCCGGAGCTCAGACAGAAGTATATTGAGTTCATGAGAGAATATGAACAATTGGGACACATGTCAGTGTCAAATTTGGATTGGCGTTCGGTGGAGCATTACTTTCTCCCGCATCATGCGGTATTGAAGCCATCGACTGGCAAGCTGCGCACAGTTTTTGATGGTTCTGCGCAGACTTCAACAGGCGTATCCTTGAACCAGTGCTTGCATTCTGGTCCCAAGTTGGTCAAGGACCTTTGTGACGTCATCACCAGCTTCCGACGACATCAGGTTGTCTTTGTGGCCGACATAAAAATGATGTTCAGGCAGACTATTATCCACCCTGATGACCGTCGCTTCCAGCTGATCCTTTGGAGAGAGTCTCCTCGCGATCCCATGGTCGTCTACGAGCTCAATACTAATACGTACGGGTTAAGGTCAAGCCCCTACTTGGCAATACGTTCTCTTTGGGAGCTCGCAGACCGCGAAGGCTTACGTTTCCCAAGAGCCTCCGCCATCTTGAAGGACGATATTTACGTCGATGACATTTGCTCGGGCGCCTCCACAGCGGACGAGGCGATCCTCCTGCGGGACGAATTGATAGGTATTTTGGCCTCCGCTGGTTATGAGTTGCGCAAATGGATTTCCAACTCACCAGCGCTTTTGGAAGGCTTGCCAGAGGATCATCAGCAGGATCCACATTTGTTTGAGATTGTTGACAACCCCGCCATGATGGCTGTTCTCGGCGTTCAGTACAGACCAGTCCAAGACATCTTTACATATAACGTAGACTTGAAATTGCCGTGTTCTTGGACTAAACGTCTCGTATTGTCTACTGTCGCCAGAACCTTTGATCCGAACGGTTGGATCTGTCCAATTATATTTTGGGCAAAATGCTTCTTGCAGAAGCTTCGGACAGCAGGATTGACCTGGGACGAACCTCTACACGGCACTCTTGTTGAGGAATGGACCTCTTTTGTATCCTCACTTCCTGCCGTCAACGAGATCTCCTTGCCTCATCCCATCCTTCCTCCCGGGAAGTACAAGGCCACCCTTCACGGGTTTTGTGATGCCTCGGAACGTGGTCACGCGGCTGTGGTGTACTTGCGCACAGTCAGTGCCTCAGGTCAGGTGAGAGTTTCCCTGATCATGGCAAAGAGCAAGGTGGCACCCCTTCGGACATATCTGACCATTCCAAAATTGGAGCTCTCGGGAGCAGCTCTACTTGTACGCTTGTTGAACCACGTGTCCAGTACTTTGGGTAAAAGCATTTGCATTAATGGGACCTACGCCTGGACAGACAGCCAAATTGTTCTTTGTTGGTTGAAGGCTTCTGTCCACACTTTGGAGGTATTTGTCGCTAATCGCGTTTCCCAAATCCAGAAATCCGAAGTCAAACTTGTTTGGAGACACGTGCCAGGTGAGCTCAACCCCGCTGATTGTGCCTCGCGCGGATGCTTGACGCCTAGTTTGATAGGTCATTCGCTGTGGTGGGGTCCGGAACGGTTGAGTCGACCAGAAATTGATTGGCCTCGAACGCCAGTTTTGAATACTTCTAATTTGCCGGGTCTACGAACACTCGCTCTTGAGAAGGTGGAATGCGCCTTCGACCCCGATTTTTTGTTGAATCGTTACAGCGCCCTCGACAAGTTGTTAGGTGTCACTGCTTGGATAAAGCGTTTTGTTTTTAATTTTAGGCACCCACAACAGAAACGTCTGACACCGTTTCTTTCACCACAGGAACGACAGGAGTCCCTCACCTTTTGGGTTCGTTCTGTGCAGTTGGCGCATTTTGAGAAGGAGATTGCTGTCCTTAAGTCAGGTAGATCGAAATTATCGGGAGCTGTATCTAAATTGAACCCCTTTTTGGACGAAACGGGTCTCTTGCGCGTTGGAGGGCGTCTCAAGAACGCCAACCTCCCTTACGGAGCACGTCACCCCCTTTTGTTACCTAAGGACGGTCATTTGGTACGCTTGTTGGTAACTGACCGTCACCTTAAAAATTCGCATGCTGGTTGTAATGCGCTCTTGGCCATTTTGCAACGCGAGTTTTGGATCTTGTCTGCCCGAAGAATTATTCGGAGTGTAGTCTTTCGCTGCATCCCTTGCTATAAGCTCATGGCTTCTACCATGCAGCCCTTGATGGGAGACTTACCGGCAGATCGCGTAACTGAGAGCAGGACGTTTGACGGTGTTGGCACGGACTTCGCTGGTCCCTTCTTGGTGAAAACGTCGACACTTCGAAACAGCAAGACTGTTAAGGCCTACTTGTGTGTTTTTGTTTGTCTTTCCACAAAGGCCGTACATTTGGAACTGGTCTCCTCGCTTACGACCGAGGCGTTTGTAGCCACATTTGACAGATTTGTATCCCGCAGAGGGCTGCCTTCCTTGATCCGTTCTGACTGCGGCACTAACTTCAAGGGCACCTATAATTATTTGAATGATGTTGTTAATTTCCTTGAAACCAACAAAGCTGATATAGGTGATAGGCTTGCCCGACGTGGGATAAATTGGTTGTTTTCCCCACCAAATTGTCCACACTGGGGTGGTATATTTGAGGCCGCCGTAAAATCGGCCAAAACACACTTGCGCAGGACAATCGGTGAGTCTGTTCTTACATTTGAGGAACTCGCAACTGTGTTTTGTAAGATTGAGGCCGTTTTGAACTCTCGGCCATTGTGCCCGATCTCCTCAGATCCGAATGATTTGGAGGCCCTTACGCCGGGCCATTTTTTGATTGGTCGCCCACTTGTCGCCTTGCCTGAGTACCCCTATATTGATACGAGACCTGGTCGTCTCTCGCGTTTTGAATTGGTACGCCAGATTACTCAGAGCTTTTGGAAACGCTGGAATTTGGAATATTTGCACATACTCCAGCAACGCGTTAAGTGGACCGACAAGACCGATCCACCCAAGATTGGTGACCTCGTTTTGATCAAGGAGGCTAACCTTCCGCCACTCAGATGGCGCAGGGGGCGCATCCTTCATTTGGTAACTGGGGCTGATGGAGTTCCCCGATTTGCTGAGGTCTTGGTGGACGGTTCGATTCTGAGGAGAGCGGTTGCAACATTGTCACGTCTACCAACCGATTAGCGGACCGGTAGGCCGGTCCGGGGCGGGTGGATGTTTGAAATAGAATTAGTTTTTATTATAAGTCAAATCGATTAGATCGATTGAGTAACATTTTGTTTAGTCTATTGAAAATTTCTGACAATGGTCACACTGAACTGTCACTTCCGCCCGCGTAGAAAAGTTACCACGTTGTCGTCTCGTACGTAAAATATCGCCTTTTGAATTAACGCGAATTAAATTAAATTGAGTAAACCGCTTTGAACGCCGCCTGATCTAGTGCTGGCAACGGTAGATTGATTGTGAACTATTGATTGACATTTGTGAAAACTGTGAATCTGGTATCGACTTCCACGTGCCAACGTGTCCTGAAAACGTCGCGTTTGAAGCTTAATAGCTAAGTATAAGATACTTCATTCATTTATTTTGGCCAATATACTTGTATGAATGTGTCTAATTTAGCTCAAGCCTGACATCAGCAAGGATAGCGGGTGAGTGAAACCCAATATTGATATTGATTGATTTAAATTCATCGCTGTGCAACGCAGTGCATTGTGTCTGGATCATTGTCTATCGTGGTCAGGTAGATGTATTACATCTTCCACTGCGCACTTCTGATACACCTTCCTGCCTGGCTACGGTAATTCTAGACAGTTAGAAAGCAATAATTTAAAAATCAATTTGGAAAAAACTAATATTATGCACTTTACACAAAGAGGATCTACTATGTCTAAACTGAACAGACACTACAATAATAAAATTATTAATGAAGTAAGCAATGCGAAGTTTCTTGGTAAATAATTATCGATAAAAAACTTAATTGGAAAACGCACACAGAGGCCTTAATAAGAAAAATAAGTAAATCTTCTTACGCAATTTACAAATTAGTACCAATGCTCAACATAGACGCCCTTCTTACTGCATACCATGGTTTAGTTTCCTCCAATCTTAGATACGGCATTATCTTCTGGGGTAACTCTACGAATAAAGAACAAGTATTTAAAGCCCAGAAGCAATGCATAAGGACTATGTTCAAACTAAAGGTCACGGAGAGCTGTAAATAGTTTTTTATTTAATATAAACTATTGACACTACCTTCTCTTTACATTTTGGAAAGTGCAATGTTTGTTAAGAGCAATCCTAACTTATTTCCACGTATGTCTGAAGCGGTCGTTCGTAATAGACGCGATAACAGTAAACTTCGCCCACATAAGTCAGAAACTACTCTTATGAATAACAGCATATTTTGCATGGGTCCAAAAATATATAATAAAATTCCCAAGCTCTGGAAAGAACATAATAGTAATTTATTTAAAAACAAACTAAATAATTTCCTTGTAAATAAAGCCTACTATAATATTAAAGATTTTCTGCATGAAAACATTGATCACTAATTGCTAACAAATTATTACACACTGAGTTACTGCTAATTAAACGTAATAAAATGGAATTTATAAAATACACAAAAATAATAATATATACGAAATTGATTAATGTATGTATCAATAAAATATTGTATAATTACATGGTAAATGAATGTAATGTTAGATTAGTAGTCATATATTTAGATTTTCATTGGCTGTATGTTATTTAATACAATTCATTAATATAATTTATAAGGCGAAAGGTAATTAACCTAGTATTGTTTAAAATATTATTGTATATATTTGTACGCTGTAAAGGCTAAACATGACTGTCTATTAAATTTCCTTTAACAACTTGCATGCATAACTATGTATGTATACTCATTTTAATACAAATAAAATGATCTTTATCTTTATCTTTATCTGTATTATTGCTTAACATCAGGTGAGATCCAGAACAAATGTCTGCCTGTATGAAAAATAATTAGTTGTTCACAGAAAGACAGTCTAGAGATATTTTAGTAAAGGTGGTATAGATAGAATGAAAATATATTAAAATAACGAAGCAAATTCAAATATTTTCTTCGATGCACTGAACGAGAAAATATTTGATATTATCTATAAGATCTTGCTCCAAAAATAGTCATACATTAGCCCATAGACAAGATATTCACAAAATATATACATTTATGTAAGTAAAAGCATTCATAAACATCTAAAAATATCTGCGATATGATATTGGTTTATCATTTGTCTACACTAATATTATAAAGAGGAAAACGTTGTATTTTTGTTTGTAATGGATAAACTCAAAAACTACTGGACCGATTTTAAAAATTCTTTCATCATTAGAAAGCTACATTATCTGCAAGTAACATAGGCTATATTTTATTTTGGGTTTTTCGGGTACGTGAAGTAGTTCCCTCAGGACGCGGGTGAAACCGCGGGAAACGGCTAGTCATTTGATAAAAATATACTTTTATTTATAACTTAAGAATATTACATTATTAGTGATATCTTGTAAATAAATTACAGCCATTCTACTTTTTCCATTAGGTACCTTAAAAAATAGCACTTCTCACCTCTACTTCGAATTAGAGAAAAATCCATTTATTTAATTAACAATTTCGGTATCACTGGATACCAAAATGTTTACACCATTTACATTTTCAAATAACGAAACAAATTTTCTTCGATGCACTGAACGAGAAAATATTTGATTTTATCTATAAGATCTTGCTCCAAAAATAGTCATACATTAGCCCATAGACAAGATATTCACAAAATATATACATTTATGAAAGTAATAACATTCATAAAAATCTAAAAATATCTGCGATATGATATTGGTTTATCATTTGATAAAAATATACTTTTATTTGTAACTGTGCTTTATGGAAGCACAGGTGTATGATTTCACATTTCAGTTACTTTCCAATTTTTACGCAGTGAGGGAGGTTTTAAAAACGTACAGCGCGAAATATTTTAAATCCAATACGGGTAAGTTTTAAAATGCAAATCACACGATACTATTCCCAAGATGGGTATAAGCCTTCAATATAATATCGAGTTTGCTTTAAAAAAAAGGACTACATTAGGTATATTGATTTACTGGATACATGTTAATTCTAAAAGTGAAGGACATTATGGCATCCGTCACACTATTATGAAATCAAAATATCCTCTATGTTATGTAGATTTAGGTATATAAATGAATACTGTTAAAACTATAACTTGAGAAGCTTTCAAAATTTATACGCTTACTTATATTTTTATATGAATGGTCATAATAGCGTCATCAGTTAAAAATAATAGCGGAATACTCTTTATTCTACTTGACGTTTTCTTCAGATACTAACGGGTTCCCTTTATTGTTTCATTTTCTTATACTTGTGTGATCAAAATAGCAATATAGGCGTAAATTTCAAGTTTAAAAGTGATCACCGTTATCCTCTTTTCTGTATCACCCCGTGATCACAACAGATGCAAATTCGTCGAAAAGTAAGGACATAAAGAGGTATTAATACCTTTAAAATTATACTAGATGAGCCCAAGGTTACAGCCGCGTTATTTAAGGCTACTGCTCTGCTCCCGTGGCTCATAGCATGATGTTATATATCCTATAGCTTTTCTCGATAAATGGGTTATCTAATACTGAAAGAATTTAAATCGGACCAGCAGTTCCTGAGATTACCGCGTTCAAGCGAACAAACAAAGAAACAAACTCTTCAGGTTTATATAATTATTAGTAAGTATTAGATTATTCAAAAAAATACCCTTCAATAATATCATGTGAAAGTATTTACTGGCGTAATGCGCCTTTTCAACAGATTTCCATAAATACTTCATTCCAACTATCGTTAATCATACGGCAGAATTTGAATGTGGTATTTATGGAAATCTGTTGAAAAGGCGCTTTCGACTATCACTATATTTGGACAGAATTCAAACGATGTTTGAAGTAAAAGAAAATGTACGCTAAGTTTTTTGTCGAAAAAATACATAAATATACCAATAAAAATGCTCACAAACAAATTAAGTGCTAATAAAGAGTAGACTATAAATACGTATAATTGAAGTGTCTGTCTGTGATTTCAAAATAACTATGTGTTACCAAGTGCAGTCAGTTACACGACACCAAGTCGTAAACAACCGTATTTAAATTTTTGTTTGTCGGTCTGTCTGTCTTTCTGTTTTTCCGGGGTAAGCTCTGGAATGGCTCAACCTAAGATTCTTATAGGACTTGCACTGAAGGGTAGAGAACTTTGTAGAGCCACATAATTTGACCCGGTAATGCTTTTTGTAAATAAGTTCATTAATGCCAATGTTTCACAATTCCAAATAGCTTTTGGGTTGGGTATTCACTCAAGTTCCGTTTGACACGCTATTTTGAGAAGATATTTCAAAGACAACCCAAAAACAACTTTTCGTAACAAGGTTAAAATTTCGTATAAAATTACATAAAGGGTTAAAACCGATTCTATCGTCACCGAATCCTTCAAAGCTTGGTATCATTTGTATTAAATCTAGGTGAAGTATCTGAGCCTCACTTCAATATGATAGCGCTTCAATCCAGTCTTTGATCGCCAATAAACGCTTTACCCCTTCCGTTTAAGGCTCCATTTCCACTAAAGCAGCGAACAACGGCACTGTGTCAATATAACCAAGCGAAGTAACACTGTTGTGTGCAGTATTTTTGTTCATGTTACACAGCTTCTCTCCGTTCTGCTTTGGTTGACGAGCAGCCTATGGTTTAGATGGTTGACTTTCCATGTTTACTATGTACAACTATGTATGGAGCGTGTAATTGAAGTTTGATAGTAAATCACGCCGTGTTATGTAGTGGGAATTTTGCCACACTTCGTGTTATTGCTTTACAAATACTTGATGGGATTTTGGTTATATGAAAGGTTTATGCGAGTAGTTCACAGATTTTTTACATTTTTTTACAGATGGTTACATTTTTTTTATTATAACCTATGTCTGCACTGTACAAATTTGGCATGAGTGTTCTTTGGGAAGCATTAGGAGCGGAATTTTGGGCATTCCTATATAGGGAAAAATATTTACCACTTAGATAGCGCCGCGAGCAAAGTCTATTTATTTATAAAAGATTTAGCTTTAATCAGCTCTAGTGAAACTCGTAGAAAGATAACTAATACTTAATTTAGAAAATCCCAAAGATAGAGAAATATTTTTTTATAGACTCACGACTGTTTCCTCGAAGATATTACATCCAAATTTCGACCAATGAATTTTAGGTCCCACGTAATAGGGAGCGAGCCTATTGCCGTTACCGGACACATCACCAGACTCCGTGCTGCTACTGAAAATTCGGAAATACCCAGTAACACTTTTGATCGACCTGGGAATCGAACGCGGGACCTCAGATCAGCAGTCGTATACGCTATGCTCTTGACCACGGAGGCAGGCAGGCAGTATTTTTTTTACTTTCATAATAATTTATCACAAAAACAAGTCAGAGAATTATCACAGATTTTTATTAGCATATAGTTATCATTCTAGACGTATTAGTTTTTATGAACACAACATTTGTATGTAAGCTTAAAACAAACATCCCAAACTTAACAAGATCACGAAACGTAACAATAACATTCTTTCGTAAACAAAACCTAACAGAGCTTCACCTTAAATCCAATTCAGGAGCGGAAACATTTGCACACGACACAACCTTTGTTTACACTTATCTTAAAATTTAATATCAAGATTATACATGTATGGTATAACCAGACGCAGGTGTTCTAACAAATTGGGAGTACAAGCGAGTTGGTATTATTACCCGCTTCGTTGACTACCTAAAATACTAGATAGGGCAAAATAGTCAGCTATACCCAATTTTTGTGTAGTTCAGCCTTTTTGTGGCGATGTTCTTTTCTTGAACTATATGTAAGATTCGAGATTTTCAAGTGAAGCTTTGCTTGTTTGTGGAACTCGGTATTTGAAGACTAAAGAATTGTCTAGACGGAATATTCAAACAATCCCTTCTAGTTAAATAAAATGAAGGATAACAACCTACTTTGTCGACGACAAACAATGTTGATTATTTCGTTCAAATTTTTATTACAATGGTTCTAATAAAAGGCAAACTAATACCTGTTGCTAGGCAAATAAATACTTTAAAGCAACTAGTTGTAAATAGTGTTGACTAGCAAAGAAATGAAATGAAAAAATTAAAATGAAATGAAAATTTATTGTTCTTAAAAAAGCGGTACAAATTGTTTTTACACTTAACAGAGGTATTGACACTTACAGCTAATTATTACTAGTTAAGTGGAAAAGATCACCTGTTACCTATACTAGTTGAAGAACTGTTTCACAGGCAACAGGGCCTTCCCTAAGAAATGTGTGTTAAATGAGTACAATTTAAAATGTATCGGAAAATATCAAAATACTAACATTAAATACACATCAAGAAAAACAAAAAAAAGTACAAACTAGACAATGAAATTATATAAAAGAAAAATGAATAATACTAATAATACTATTCATATATAAAATTATTGTTCAATAAAATTGTGTGCGTGTGCGTGTGCGTGTGCGTGTGCGTGCGTGCGTGCGTGCGTGCGTTCGTGTGTGTGTGTGTGTGTGTGTGTGTGTGTGTGTGTGTGTGTGTGTGTGTGATTGTGTGTTCTATGACCTACAGAAGGGCAACACAGCTTGTTTGTCGCTTACTGTTCAGTGATGAGATAATGTATGTTGTACTGGCATGTTTGCGCAGAACAGTTTGCATGATGTACAACTGCCGTACTGTGAGAAGCTTACTTGTGCGCTTTGCGAAGCATAACCTTTAACATTGCTCTTTGAGCCCTTTCAATTTTGAGCATCGCTGTGATGTGATTCCCTCCCCACACAGGTATACAATACGAGATGAGTGATTGTGCCAGCGCGTAGTAGACGAATTTTAGTGTGTTAGAGCTTAGGGTCGATCGTAGTCTTTTAAAGGTAAAGGTTAATTTACGTATATACCCTGTGAGTACATTAATGTGTTTGTGCCAACTAAGGCAACTGTCTAGGTAAACACCCTGGTATTTGATAACATCAGCTCTTACAATATAAGGGCAATGGCAGTTTGAGGTACATATCTCAGGACAACCGTGAGCTTTAATTTTAATCAGATTAGCTGGGGACAGGGTCTTGAAGCAGGTAGCAAATGTAACAAAGCTAGTTTTAGTGACGTTTAAGGTAAGTAGATTATTATTAAGCCAGGACATAAATACTCTGAATGCACTTTCTGCTCTTAGCTGAACTTCGTGCCATGAATGACCTTCAATGAAAAGAGCTGTATCGTCTGCGTAAGAGGAAATCTTACAAAGAGGTAGACTTAATCTGCAAAGCTCATTGACATATATTAAAAATAAATAAGGGCCAAGCACGCTACCTGGAGGCACACCGTATTCACCAAAACACATGTACTCACTAATAAAAGATTCTATTTTTAGACGTTGGGAACGCCCGGATAAATAATCCTTAAATATATCCAAAGCTAACCCCCTAATTCCTAAACGTTCCATTTTATTCAGAAGGAGAGAGACAGAGACAGTGTCAAATGCTTTTGAAAGGTCAAGAAATATAGCTGCACTAGCTGCTTATTTTTATTATCTAAAGACCTCTTTATGTTATTTTTAAGAGCCATTACAGCATCTTCTGTTGATTTATTTTTCCAAAAGCCGTACTGGTTTTGCGCTAGTATATTGTTCTTGTCTAGATAATTGACAAGACGAGAATTAAGGAAATTCTAAAATATTTTTGAAATAGAGGTTAATACCGATATAGGTCTGTAATTACTGACACTGGCTCTGTCTCTTCCCTTGTGTATACGGAATGCAAGTGCTCTTTTTAGGATGTTGGGGAACACACCATTAAGCAGGCAAATGTAAAGCAGATGTTTCAACGGACCAATAAGAGAGTTTCTGGCTGCCTTTATAAATGAAGGGGGGATTCCATCGGAACCAGTCGCACTATCAGTACGTAAGCTCATGATGATGAGATTTATCTCGCTTTCATGGGCTGGCAAGAATGCCATAGATTTACCGGACGGATTCGTTTGTCTATCACAGGGGATTTTAGTCAGATCTTGAACAGGTGAGCAATTTTGAGCGCTAATTCCTCACCAAAGGTTCCGAAATACCTATTTACTTCGTTTACGGATGATAGAGGTTGATGAGTAATGTTGAGCAGGTCTACGGCTGGTTGAGATGTACTTTTCATATTTGCTAGCTCTTTAATGATCTTCCAGGTTGCTTTAGGATTTTTGCGGTGCTTTTCCAATTCAGCTTGGTTGTAACTACGTTTCAATTTGTGAAGTAAATTGTTGCAAAACTTACGATAGCGGATGTAAATGGTCTTTGCCACTAAATTGTCAGGGCCTTGTTTAGTTGCATGGTGAAGCTTGTCGTTGTGTTTAATGCATCTTTATAAACCTGGCGTGATCCACTGTTTTCTACGTGGTATTTTTTTCATTTCCGTGTTTAATTCTATAATGGATTTTAAGGAGTTTACAAATGCATTTGTAGCTTCAGTTGGGTCGTTGCAACAAAGTACATGAGAGAAATCCATATCCTCAACGTTCTTTACGGCGTTTGGTATGTTAATACGCTTTATCTGAAATAAGACCGGGATGTGATCATTAAAAGGAGAATCGAAAATGATTGTCGTAGATCGCTTATTACTTTTCAAGAAGACACGATCCAAGCAGCTGTTTAAATGAGTTGGTATCTGATGGACTGGGAGTAATCCATGAGAGGCAGTAGTATTGAGGTAGTCTTCTGAATTGGGATCTGCATTGTGAGCCACAATATTAATATTAGTGTCACTAACCAAGGCGATTGTGTTATATGCAGACAGTGTTGTTAGTAAGTTGTCCAAGTTATTTATGAAAGGGTTGGTATTATGTGTAGAGGGGGAACGATTTATAGCAATCAGGGCAAAATCTATGCCACGAGTAACGACTAGGCAATTTGAATCACAAAGTTGCATTTCAGAAACGGTACAGTCAAAACAGTTTCGAACGTATATAATAACGCCGTCGTTTTGGTTATTGAATTTAGACGCATAGGCTGTGTAATTTTCCAAGTGCGGTAATTCATTCGATACTTTGCTAAGCCAGCACTCTGATAATACTATTAGAGCTTCTATTCTTTGCAATAAGAGTATCAAAGCATCGTAGTTACAATTTACGCTTCTAATATTGACGTGTAAAACAGTTAGTGTTTTCGAACTTTTGCTCAAATGAAGTGAGGTTTGTTCAGGCGAGCATATTAATTGTTTTGATACGTGGAAGTCATCTAAATCTTTAAAGAAGCCTTCATTGTCATCCATTTTCTTTTATTAAAATATAGTGTATATAGTTGAGGGAACTTTATGCCAGACAGCATATAACTGGCAATACTATGGTTTATTGATAAACAGCCAAATACCTTAAAATAATTATGTAATGTGGTATTTTGTGTTATTGAATAATTGTGAGTTGTTTGTAAGTGAGTAAGTATATTAATAGTGTGTAAGAGTGAGTATCATATTCGAACAAGGTTGTAAGAATTTAAAGTTGTTAGGTAGAAATAAATATTTAGGTTAATTAAATTACCATATATTGCAAATACCGAACTGATTTATGTATTTGCTCAAACAATTTAAGGAATTAAAGGTAATTTGTCGGTGTGGTACCAAATTTGATAGTAAATCTGGTTACACTAAAAAGCAGACCCTTGTGCTCCAAAGTGAAAGTTTGGGATGCAACGGGATAACCATACTTAATACATGGATATTTAAACATTTTAGACGAATTAAAAAGTGATCCAGTGCTGGTAGATAAGAGGATCTAATAGTAAGGAAATAACGTTTAATACCGGGTCCTTTAAGCGGCGCGTGAAAACATTTTAATTTAGGCCACCAAGGTAAGCAGCGATAGTTGAGTGGAGAGCCCGACAGACTGCTACGCAGAGGGTCTCGGTTTCGAATCCACGGCACGCACCAATGACTTTTCGGAGTAAGGTGCGTTTTAAATTGTTAATTATCACTTGCTAATCGGTGAAGGAAAACATCGTGAGGAAACCTGCCTGAGAGTTCTCCATAATGTTTTCGAAAGACATGTGAAGTTTGCCAACCCGCACTTGGCCAGCGTGGTGGACTATGTCCTTACCCTTCTCATAGTGGGAAGAGGCCCGTGCCCAGCAGTGGGACAGTATAAAGGGCTGATGATGATCAAGGTAAGGGCCAGCATGTCATATTGATATCATATTGGGATGATGACCTTTACTATGGGACTCTTATGTCAGCTTAAGATTAGGCCGCATAGAGTCAATTAAATTTGATAGGCAATGATAATGGAATAAAGAAATACCTAAACTACGTTTCTTATCCGACTGATTAAGGATATTACATTATAAGTGATATCTCGTAAATAAATTACACTTATTCTGCTATTTTCAATACCCCAATAACAACACTTATCTACTTTGAATTAGAGAAAAATCCATGGATTTAAGTTACAATTTTGGTATCACTGGATTGTAAGTAAGATGTAAGTATTGTAGCGCTCATAGTGAGACTTACCTTGCCGTTTGTAATCGATCGGCAAAGTTAAGCAACGCTTCCACAGGTCGCCACTTGGATGGCTGACCGCGTGTGGCATTTACATCTGAGCGCTACCGTGCTTCGGCGGGTCCGTAAAGCTATCGGTCCCGGTTATTATCTCAGGATAAGAATCGTTGGGCCATATCGGAGGCCTTCGGGCGGTCTGAAAACTCTGACACTAGAGTTGCCCACACACTCACACGAAAAACAAAAAACTTGATGCCAACATGTTTGGACTATTAACCAAAAAGCGAAGCAATGATTAGTAATAGTTTTGACCAGCCGGAAACATCACTATTGGCCGCTGCAAAAATTTTAATTTTCTTATACACCACTATTTTTTAATTAGTACAAAAACTTTAAGGACAGATTAGCGAAGATATTATTATCATATATGTGACGTAAGAATTTCATAATATCAATAAAGAGCAAAGTTATTATCATTTGTTTATTGTAGAAAACCTCACTTAAATCATAGTCATATTTTACAATCCATTCACTAATTCATTGATAATATTCCATCCTGCTCATTCGCATTCTCTCTGTCGCACTTATGATGTAGGTAGCCATAGAAAATAAAATGAAGGAAAATAATAAATATGGGTAGTTATTTTTTAATTTTGTTAATTCTACCCTCTCCTTCATACTTCATTCGGGCTTAGGACCGGTAAAATTTATCGTTTAACAAGTAATTAAATACGGAGGCATGTTATTAGAAAACAAACAAATATCAAAATAAAAGATGGTGTTCTGGACTAAAAGAAAAGAGTAATTTTGGCGTATTTATGAAGTTAGAATCATCTGCTATTTACAAATTATTTTATCATCATCATGTCAGCCTAGAGACGTCCACTGTTAAACATAGGCCTTCCTCAAGGTGTGTGGAGAACACAGACCGATTTTGAGCCGCCCGCATCAAATTATTATTTACTTAAGTACGTATTATTTACTAAACTTACAAGTATTTCCATTGTCCTTCGAAATGTCCACCACCGTTGTCAAAAGCATCCAATATGCACTGTTTTAATTGTTTGACAATGACCTGGTCACTTTTGTACACTCACAATACGATGTCCATGGGTACACAGCTGCATTCGTGATTTTTCCACTCAAAAAGTACGCACGAAGCATAGCTACATACTCCCGTGATATGAACTGATATGATAGGCCATCGCGTCGGGCAAACATAGACAAACAATTAACTTTTGCAACGAAATTAGATACGCTCACTTTAGCTAACAATTTAGTACTGTTTGTCGCATCGTCGGGGCGTGGCGCAGGCGCAGAGGGGCGGGGGGGGGGAATTTATCAATGGTTAATTTTACTATTATAGTACACGGGTCGGTCATAGTATTAGTATTGCATTTACCAATTATCACGTATTTTTGTGGACAGTTTTAAGACAGTTTTGGGACTTAGTGTTTTTATTTTTCAACTACATAAATATGATCAGTTAAAGATACTTAGTGCCCTGTTCAATTTTTTGTACTAATTAAAAATAGTGGTGTATATTTACACAGCGACTCGCCGAACATAGCACAGGACAGGGAAGCATGGTGGTCTATGAGAGAGGCCTGTGCCCAGCAGTGCGACACATTTATAGGCTAACTAAAAATATATACCTATATAATATTAAAAAATAAGTAGCCAGTGTATTATATTCCTAGCTCTATGTTTTGGGCCTTGCCCTTAATTCTAAGCAGGAAATGAGCAAGGTGGCTAAATCCTACATATTTACAATAATCTTTACATGTGTGCGCATACTATAACGTACGCCTTTATTATTATTATATAGGGTTAGCGTTTAGACTTTGTACACTTAACATTAATATAGAAATCCGAAACAAAGGTACAAATATATCCCGTAGAAAATGTAAAAGCAATATTTACGTTCTTATTCTATGATAACTCAATTTTATATTTGTGACATGAAAACTACATAAATAATATTCACCCCGCAGCCTCACCCGCGTAGGTGTCGGTTATCTAAAGGCCGATTATCGTATTTTATATGACATTGAAACTATATTTTAAACAAAATCAGATTACATTTTGAATCGACTCAGAATCAGTATTCTGCTAACTTAATGTCATTATCATCGCATTGGACTTCTGTAGTTCGACGTTGACACACGTTGTTCAATTTACGATCTAGTCACGATAACATTCAAATATCAGTTAATTTAGGAGAATAACGTACCTACTCTTATGTATGGTAGTGATAGTTGGGTATGGCAGAAAAGTCATGAAAGTAGAATAAATGCTGTGCACTGAGAAGTATGTGTGGTGTCTCTCTGACTGACAGAGTAAAGAATTGTGTGATAAGAGAGTGTTGTGGGGTAAAATAAGATGTAGTGACAAGCATCGAGAAAGGTATTCTAAGATGGTTTGGGCATGTGGAGAGGATGGATGACGAAAGACTGACCAAGCAGATATATAAGGCAAGTGTGGAAGGGACAGGACGAAGGGGAAGACCTAGGCGGACGTTCTCTGATCAGATTGGAGACATCCTAAAAACAGGACAGGTGAGAAGTAGCCTGAACAGAAGACCATGCATGCGGAATCTGATGGGAGTGAATGAAGCAAGAGAGATATGTCTGGATCGTTGCAAATGGCGTTCCGTAGTCCCTGCCTACCCCTCCGGGAAACAGGCGTGAGTCTATGTATGTATGTATGTAATAACGTTTGTGACATAAGTATGACACTGACATTGAAAAACTGTCACTAAAATACTAGATAAAAACTATTTAGGACAATTGGGCCTCTGATGTATAGAATCCGCAATATAATAGAACTTTATAACCTGAAGTCAACTGGCTATATTTTAATATTATAGGTTTCCGATTAGTTCTTCACAGAGCACTAGCTTCTGCCCTCAGCTTTGCTCGCGTGGGGGAACTGTTAGCGGGACAAAAGGCATCCCATACAAAATCTATTGCAAGTTGCATTAACATGTGTTCCGAAGTTTTTGCGTGTATGAGTAATAAAACATACATCTATCCTTAGTCGGAATATTTCGCGTTTATGATAGTAGTAACACTGTCCTAATATGTATATCTGTACCTTAGGAGAGAGTAAGAATTTTTTTGACATAATGCCACGTAATATCGAGCTTTCTTGGATACTTGTAATACCTAATCATACCTATTTAGCAACAATATGTGTAGTTTTGCGAAAATTGCATAGAAATTTTTCTTTGAGACCTTATTATGAATGTCAATGTCAAAAATAACAAGTTCAGTTTGCTTTGTGAGCCACTTATGAATATCTTACGAGTGTTATAAGACGATATTATTGGGAACTTATTCTAAATAAGTACTCTTGAATATGGGACTTTTTTATAGGTTGGTGCTTGTGCTATTTCTACGTACTTCTATAAGCCTACTGATGTTACAGTGTTGTGACTGAACTTGTTTAGAAGACGTAGCTTGTTAAGCCAAGGTTAAGTGTTATTTTTATCAAGGTTTAAATATTTTTTTAAATTACTTTTATAATTAAATTATACATACCTAATTTTTCCTGTAATGGTTGTCTAATTCTGTAAAAAATACAATGGATTTCCAACGTAGTAATTAAATTTAAATATTTAACTTTACCTACATTAAAAATAGTGAATTGTAAATTCATACCACAAGATTACGTACAAAGGAAAAATCCCTATCTTTTGTCATCAACATCATTATAATCCCTTTAAGGCCAATCCAAACTTATTTAAAAACTTGAATATGTTGTGCTATATAATTTACAATTATCATCACCACCGTTAAACATCGTTAAACCATCAAATTTAAAATCACTAAAAAATGATATCCAATCACGACACCAACGCAAGCTGTTTAACAGCTACTCTACACAAACAAAACGCCGCAAACCACACAACATCGGGCGGTTTCCAAAACCGAAGCCAAACAGGATTTTTCGTTTCACTAAACGCGATTTCGGCCGTCAGGACCGTGGCGTAGACATCTAAAAGCCGGCGATCACGTATAAACACAGCAAAAAGTGCTTCGACAGATGTCACGACGTCCAATCTCAGCATTCGATCAACGGGAATCGGTTTAGTCGAAAAACATCGGTCGTGGAAATTTTTACTTTTTGGGATAAATCCAAGTAGGATTTGTGAATGACTTTTGAGTTGGTACTGAATTAGTGCTTTTTTATTTTTGTCTCAAACTATTTTGGCTAAATAATTGCATATAAAATGGCGCCTGCTCTTAAGCAGTCATGAAGTCCCATAATAAAAGTCATCATAAGCTGGGAGAAAAAAACCTTTTTCAAACAATGCTAATTAGAACCTTTGACTTAAATAATGTTTACTAAGCAAGCAATGCTGTGTTTCTAAGGAAATAGACACAGGTGTACACGAACCAACACAGATTTAATCATGTTTGCAGTCGTATTGTAAAGAACCGTTTCATTAATGTCTAGGGACACATTACCCGACTCTGATAACAATTCCAATTTCACTGCTTACAAAACAGTTACACACAAAATGCAGTATTGAAGAAAACCATGAATATTCTCGAAGTTCGGCACTTAGCGTCAAATTGTGTTTAAAATTAAAACTGTCGATATATTATAAATGTCGGTTTAATTTTTATCTAGACATGACCAAAATTGCATAACATTAATCTGTCTTTTAAGATATCTTAGTCCTGTAATTCTTACAGATACGAAATCTATTTTAGTAGTGATATGAAACAGATCTAGCTATGTTTGGCATCGATTAATAATTTTCAAAGGTACCAGCCAAAATCAAGGTGGTAACTACTTGAGTTGCACGCATAAAATGATAATTTTCATTATTATGAAACTAAAGTCAGTCTTGTACGAAAACATAATAAATCTAGTATCTATCATAACACGTCAACAGAGCTTTAAGTAGTTTAATAAAATACGATCACCATGAGCCAGAAATATAGAAAATTATTTGAAGTATTTGGATTCAAACAACTCAATTCCAAATTACTCTTCCCAATATAGCAAATAGTGTTACCCATTAAGCAAATGTTTGTATCAAGCACGGTCACCAAAATTAAATACCGACTATGCAGTACAATTATTAATTTACATACATTAACAGTTCGATACGGCTCGCTGGTTACTGCAAATAGCCCTGCAAATAATGTAAGTACATGTCCCATGCTTTATTAACTTTTGAAAGTCGGTTTGATCAATATTCATTACGGTACAAGTGGATCTTTCTTTTGTATTTTTAATGCAGAGTTGAATGGTGTTGGATTATGTCTTATTTGACTCTCATTTCTGTCTGATCTTTTCGTGTAAAGGGAAAGATAGAACTAACTATGGGTTACGACAGATTTCTATATTAGAATTATATTTGTTATGTAAAGTCAACTACCTTAAATCAAAGTGACCTGATTGAATTATTTTCATTGCTGTCGGAGATCGGTGCAGTCATGAATGCTCGTAGCTAAGAGTTTGGACAATTCTGATTATTTTAGAACTAGTCCTACTATGTAATCAATTGGTTTCAGCACCGCATCCATATTGGCAGTATTGGAAGTTTTACCGTGCTCAGTTTGTGTAATCTATAAATACTTGGTTGAAATCTAGATTTATTTAGACCCTCTTGACACAGGAACTAGTAGGTACCTATACCTTCGTATTAACTCATTCAATAGATTTTGGTGTGACCTAGTGAGGGAAGCGGTGATTCTTCTTCACTACCGGCCATAAGAAGTCATGGAAGTCAGGTGTAGCTTAACCAGTAGGAGCCTGGTATTATTAATTGATTACCGAGCCATAAGCAGAGCCATTTCATGAAAAAACTCTACATGAAAACGATACTCCGTAACCAATATGGAAATAAAATTGTTACCTTTATCAAAATCTCTAGACTGTGGCTTCTTTAGTAGTACAGGTTCGTGGTCCTCTCTTCTCCAAGTTATCTTGGGGAGTCCCGTCGCCTTGCACGACAACGTGGCGTTCTCCAGCTCTTGAACTGACACGTCGCCTGAAGTCTCGTCGCTGATGATGTCGGGAGGGACTGAGGACAAACGCCTAGCTTATAATAAACTGATTTAAAAATTAAAATCATCTTATTGCTAGATTTTGTCTTTTTAATAATTAAAAAGACAAAATCTGTGATATATGAGTGGAATTATTCCACTCATACGATTTCTTTACTAAAGACACATCTGATAATCTTAATATATAAAATCCTTGCGTTACTGACTGACTGACAGACACGCTACAGCCGAAACTACGCGGCGCAAAAATTTAGCATGTATGTTCCTTGGGGACCGTAGGGGTGCACTAAGACGGGATTTCCCGAAATTCCCACGGGATCGGGCAAAACGGGAAATTCGAAATTATGTGCGTGCGAAGCCGCTGGCGTCGACTAGTTAAGTATAAAATTGTAAGATGAATAAGTCACATATGACACAGGTTAGATTAGAAATTCAATACATACTAGATCAGTGAGTGAAAATGAATATTTTGATCTTCCTAAATAACAATATCGATTAATGAAAAAAGAAAAAATAATTTAATAAATAAAAAATAATGCTTATCAAGAAAATATGATCACAGCTAATGCAACAAATAAATGCAGCATTAGCCCATGAATTCATACTTTTTAAAATGCAATCTCGGCAATAAGCTCCCAATATCATAAATCCCAATTTGACAGGGAAAGAGAAATACAAAACTAAAAATCACAACGATAAAAGCAGAAACAATTCATTGCCAGGGGCAGCCAATTTTTAACGCGAAATGTTTTTGTAGACTAAGGGGGTGACCGACTCGACGGAGAAAGAGGAGGGAGCAGAAAAAAAGGTAAATTTTCACAATATTTTTATGATTTATGGTCGGCCGCACGCTTTAGAAACTTTTTGGTACTTTAACCGTTTGACGCGGACATTTGCATTCGGCCAGACTTAAATTTGGTTAAGTTATGGTTTATTCATGCTCAGAATCTTTGTTGTTAGCCTTTGTTTCAGTTATGAATGTGGGCACAACTCGTTTGCCAATGTTGTCTCAATTGGTGCTTCGTCGACGAGCGGAAAGTTTTTAATTATTACTTATCTATAGATGGAAGATTGCTTACCGTGACTGAATGATGCATCGCAGGCCCTAAGCTGATGGAGCTGCATGCTTGGAATTTTGGCAGTTGATGATGCCTTTTATGCCATGGATGCCTTCTTGACGAAACATTTTTCGGTTGCACGCCTAGTGGAGTAAAAACGCGCTAAGAGCCTTTGTTTTAATGAGAACGCTAATGTTTAAACCGGTATTGCACCTATCGACATCCCTAGCCACTACCACGGTTTGCTCTCTTGTTGCCTTATGCAACGTTATAGTGACCCAATTAGTATGTCAGCAAGTCACCGCCTGCCCAATCTGACGTCCGTTAGAAGTAATTAGGGCAGGTACTTTCACAAAAATCATTTCATTAAACACTCATCCCAATAAAATACAAACATTTATTTTAAGCCAGTAGTCAAGCAGACGTAACATTCATTCCTTATTTAAATAAATTTTAATTTATGTTTTAAAATATCGTTAGTAGAAAGAAATGTGAGACAGAGCATTTATTTCTTTTGTGAGTGCAATATTTTAACGCCAGGCATAATTAAAAGGCTTGCCTTGCATAATCATAATTACCACAGCAGAACGCCATTGGATGTGATTATAAATGAATGAAAGACAGAAAAATTCCGTTCATTTACTTATTTTCCCTATCTACCTTTTCATTGCCCAAAGGTTTAAAATTTAAAGTCTCGTATCTCCAGCATTATTCATTTATTTTTTTATAGACTCACGCCTGTATCCCCGAAAGGGTAGGCAGAGGTGTAATATTACACCCAAATTTCGCCATGAATTTTAGGTCCCACGTAATAGAAGGCGAGCCTATTGCCGTTACCGGGCACATCAGTATTATTAATTTAATTATAAATTTAAATCTTTCTCAGAAATCACACTACTTTTTTTTATAGACTCACGCATGTATCCCCGAAGGGGTAGGCAGAGGTGTGATATAACACCCACATTTCGCCATGAATTTTTAGGTCCCACGTAATAGGGGGCGAGCCTATTGCCGTACCGGGCACATTACCAGACTCCGAGCCGCTACTGAGAATTTCCTAACGGAAAAACCCAATAACACTTTGCCCGACCCGGGAATCGAACCCGAGACCTCCCAATCCCACGCGCACATTTATGCCGCGAGACCAACGAGGCAGTCTCACACTATCAGACACAAATCACACTATCTATTGGTGAAGCCATACCAAAATCTGTTTGGTTGACATACAGATAAGACAAAAGAGGACTTCATTTTGTAATAAGTATATATACATATATTACGTTTTCCTTTATGCTAGCATTTTAGCAGCAAATAAATAGGTATAAAAATCCCAAAGCAATTTGCTATACACAGAAATAGATCATAAGATGTCACGATCAAATACAAACTATCCGCTAAACCAACAAGCTTTAACCTCTTGTATGCCGGAATACCAGACACAATTAAAAAGCTATTGTGTCTCGCGTAGATCTGCGTTCCGGCATACAAGGGGTTAAATATAAAGTTACGTCATAAAATAATTAAGAACCTGACGTTTAAATTATAAAAACTTGCAACGCCAAGATTTAAGTCACGCTAACCAGAAATACGTCAAATTGATTAATGAAAAAAATATCTATGAGAGCTCTTTTTCATCTTTAACGAAAATAAGAAGTGTTTTCTGGAAACTAATTAATGAGGGCTATGAATTTTCTCGTTATCGTTTAGGCAATAAAATTGAAGACTTTATTACCCAGTAAATCTGATTTTGTTTCGAAGTAATTTTATCAAAATGACGATAATATCATTAACATCATTATATAGTATAGAGTATCATCATCATACTGTCCCACTGCTGGGCACGGGCCTCTTCTCACTATGAGAAGACATCACAAGTCATATAATTAGGACTATACTTAAGTATTTTGTGCTATGATAGTTATGATTTTGAGGCAGCGATAGCCGAGTGGATATACCAACAGACTGCCATGCAGAGGGTATCAGGTTCGAATCCACGGCGCGCACCAATGACTTTTCGGAGTTATGTGCGTATTGAATTGTAAATTATCGCTTGTCCCGTGCCTCGGAGAGCACGTTAAGCCGTCGGTCCCGGTTGTCATGAAGATCTTTGACAGTCGTTACAGGGCGTCAGTACCTTCTAAATAAACTGACACTAGTCTAAACCATGGAATATCGCTATCCCTTCGGGTTGCGGAGGTCAGACAGGCAGTCGCTCCGTGGAAAAGCTAATATTCAGCCAAATCCGGTTAGACTAGAAAGCGGACCCCAGACTGAAACTGGGATAACGCTAAGAGAAAGAAGAAGATAGTTATGATTTTGTACAGGCAGATGCCATGTTCTCTATGTTTCTGATTTGACACCGTTGGTTTAATATATAACTATCGTTGTGTTTTATATAACTATCAAAAGAGTGTTTTAGTATGTACTTTTATTCTTCTTTCTGAGAAAACGTTAAACAGATCTCATACCATACCCAAAATAACTCTACGCAATAACCAAGGGAAAAATAAAGACTGATAAAAAATATTACAATAGTAGTATAATCCCTGGCGAATTCTACAAAATTATAAGATGGAACAGACCTTGGCCATAAAACTATTCACCTATACAAATTATTTTCTATTGTATTTCCAACAATACATTTCCCTACGTCTCATACAGAACATAAAGCTAAGGTTTAAGGCCTCCATCACATTAGCCATGCGATTACTTTGTACTACAAAGTGACCGATCTAGCGGTGATAGCCCAGTGGTGGTCTTGGTTTCGATCCCCAGGTAACCCGGGTACACACCTCTGACTTTTAGTTAGAGTTATATAAATGTGCATTAAATATTTTCATTATCGCTCGCTTCACAATGTACCTGGTAGATGGCGTAAGCCTAGCCCCCCTATTACATTGGGACCTAAACATAACTAGCTAAGTGGTGGTGTGTAATACACTTCTGCCTTCCTTCAGGGATAAAGGGGTGAATTTATGTTATGGTATGTAAAAAGTGACTGCTGAGCGCACGCCGGACACACGCCGCGCGCCCGCTCAAGGAACGCGCACAACTAATGTGTGGTTCACGTAACGGTTCGATATCGGAGCAAGCCCAGTGTTATTTTTAGCTCATCGCATTAATATTGTAATAGGAAGTAGCATCGGCGCATTACTGTTTTGTATTGATAGCCTGAACGTTTTTTATGACAAAGTAATTGACTGATTTGTAACCATTAGTAGTGAATCAATCGTGATCACGGAATCTACCGGCCATGTTAAACGAGCGGAATGATTTAGTTTGATTCTTATAGCAAGAAATGAGTCATCGAACATTGCAGGTTTTAGTAATAGACTATGAAATGTGAAAACTTATCTGTATATACAGGGTGTAAAAAGACCCTTAACGAAAACTGAAATCCCATGTTTTACCAATCACTACGAACATTTTTTACTTCGGCACCATACCTGGGAAATTACTGGTTCAGGATATATTGAGGCTCAAAGTTAGTATGGATTTTTTCTAATAAGGTACAAAATCGATGCATTTACCCCGCCAATATGTTCTTTAGATGCCCTATAACCCCATGGATAAGTAGGTATTTCGAGCATTGCACGCGTGCGCTTTTAATTGCGGTTTAAAAAATGTGAAAACTTCAAAAATAATCGTTTCCTAGGTATTCTTTTTGGTTAGTATGACGTGGCATGATGTTCCCAACGAGTAGACTTCGGCTTGGTGATGGGTCTTGTGACACCCTGTATATTACAATTATGAAATTCTAACTAACTGATTGACATACTGGGTGCAAGGAGCTGAAATTTGGCATCAAGGTTCCTGGTGGTCTAACGTACATAAAGGGTAGGGGTGCACTAAAGGATTTTCTGCAATTCTCATAGGATCGGTGAAACAGATAAATTGAAATATAATATACTCGTAGGTAAGTTAGTAGTAAAAGGTAAGAGTATTTTTCTTTTGGAAAAGGCATCGGTACTTTTAATACTCGTTCAAACAATTTTCAAAAACCCTCACGATAGGCTGTTTGTATTCATGAAATGCTGCAGAGCATGAACTGCTGCGGCATTTCGTACCTCACGCGACAACTTCGGACGAGTGCATGTGCATAAAGGAACGATACGTTCGTCCAAAAGCATATTTTCATACCGTCCGTTGATACAAGAAACTGTTATACATTAGAAAAGTAATTTATGTTTTCGTTTTAAATTACGAATATAAAGAATTAGTACTCTTAAGTACAGCTTATAAGTAATTTGACACCAACTTTACATAGCAATTAACTTGAGAAATGTGTTTACAACCCAACTATAAAATAAAAATGTAAATGTAAAACCAAAAATCATCCTTCACGCAGATAACACTAAAATCATATCCATTATAAACGAGAATCTCTTTAAAAATAAAGACGAAAATCTACGTCAAGATTGAAAAAATAAATTCAGGAAACAATCAGACCGCAAAATGTTCCCCTACAAGACATCGAAGAGGCACACGCTTAAAGAGCCGCGTCAAATGGGTGTTCCCTATTTTGCGAGCAAAACATTTCCCGATTCGAGGAAAAAAATATTTTAACATCACTAATAGCTAAAATAAAATGAGACGTGAAAATAGGTGGAAAATACCACCAACCGCCTAAAGATGCCAAATGATTTTTGTTATTGCTACCGAACATTGTGTTCAATTATATTCTGACTGTGTTTTCGAAGAATACGTTTGTTCGTCTTTGAGTAGCGCTACACTTGTTCTGTAGGTGGAACTTTAAAGCATGTATTTTCTTATGTGGCATAGTAATCTTATCAAGCTATAATCGCCGATTGTAGAACTAAACTGGAACTATCAAATAACTGAATCTTGACAGGCGGGACCGATGGCCTAACGTGCTCTCTGACGGCCCGGTCACGGCCTACAGCGGCGGGCGGCAGCGGCGAGCGTTTTCGATGTACATAGCACGTTTAGTGTGACGCAGCGCGCGGCAGCCTCAGAGTAAACGCGCCATGTACATCGCCCCTGCCGCGCCGCTCACTGCTTAGACCGATCGCGATCTCGTGACCAGGCTCTTCATTGCCCATATGGGGAAGGAGGAGAGGATGAGGAGGATTAGCTGAGGGGGCGGTTACCGCAGCATACGTGGGACCAGTAGAGTATCCGTGGAGTCATTGTGTGGGTAGTGTGGGTCGACTCGCCGGCCTGGGAGACCCGTAGAAACGTTGGTGCCGCTGGCCGCCCGCGGCATAGTATAGGGGCCCAACTGGGACTAACCATCTCGGGAGGCTGCCCCACCAGGCCACGCATAATCTCCTGTTGTGCCTATTGGTGACCGGACGGTGGGACCCGGCGACCACTTCCGGGAGGGTACGAAGGCCCTTCCGTCCGGCGGGTCGGCCACCGCTATACCTCACAGTATAATGGCAATACAATACTCTGCGCTTTGTCACGCGCTGCTGCGTTGACTGCCTCCTCTTTTCACGCCCCCTTTTCTTCTTCTATGGCAGCTTCAAGAAATGGTTCCGGTCAAACAGCAGCGTCTTCGTTCCCCACCAACTCACTTTTTGAGATGGAGTCCGCTAACATCCGCGGACTCCATTCGAACCTCAACGCCGTCCACCATTATCTCGACGCCATGCTTTTCTTGACCGAGACTCAAATACGCCATCCTGACGACACGACTTATTTGCATTATCCCGGTTATGCACTGGAGGATAACTTCCACGCAAAAGCTGGAGTATGCTTGTTCGTCAGAGTGGATATTTGCTGTCGATGTCTACGCTGCCTAGAGGACCCGTCCTTTTCTGTCCTATGGGTACACGTAAGTCTGGGTTCATTGGCCCGGATTTACGTGTGCCTTTACCGTTCCCACACCGGAGATGCCGAGACAACTCGACTGTTTGACTACTTAAGTCCGGCAGCAGATAATGCGCAGGAGCAGTTCCCAACCGCCGAGTTGGTCTTTTTGGGAGATTTCAATGCCCACCATGAGTCCTGGCTGGGCTCTTCTAAAACGGACCACGTGGGACGAGCTGCTCACGCATTTGCTCTAACGCATGACCTGACTCAACTGGTACTCCAGCCCACCAGGATCCCAGATATATCGGGTCAAGCGCCCTCGTTGTTAGACCTTGTGCTGACGAGTAACCCGGCCCAGTACAGTGTGACGGTACAAGCCCCTTTGGATTCCTCCGACCACTGTCTGGTTCGCACTACAGTGCCATTCGCTTCACCTACACAACCAGTGAAGGCAAAGCGACGCTTGTGGTACTACTCGTCAGCGGATTGTGATGGCCTGCGAGACTATTATGCGTCCATCCCGTGGTCTCAACGCTACTTTGGTGGGAGGGATCTGTCAAAGAGTGCGTCTGCTGTTGCTGGTGAAATCATCCTGGATATGGAATATTATATTCCATCCACTGACGTCTCCAGCAGCAGCGGAGTACGGCCCTGGTTCGATCGCGAGTGCGCCGATGCTGTAAAACAAAAACAGTCGGCTTACCGCGCTTGGATCAGGGCTCGGTCTCGTCGCGATCCGAATGTCCATCTCATCAAGGCAGCCAATAATAGAGCCACCAAGGTCTGCAAGAGGGCATACATAAGAACGGATGCACAGCGCATTGCACGGTTTGGTCAAGAATTCTTGTCGCACCCCACGGGCAGCTGGGGATATTGGCGATTGGCCAAAGCCGTGCAATCTTATTTCTGCCAGCCTTCACAGCCGCCGTTGCGATGCCCTGATGGATCACTGGCCCATAGGCCGCAAGAGAAAGCTGACCTGCTTGTCAATCTGTTTGCGGTCAACTCTCGAATCGATGATCGTAGTGCGCAGCCGCCTTCGATTCCCTACTGTGGCCACTCCATGCCTGATATTAAAATCAGGCAATGCGATGTTCGCGCGACACTGCGATCTCTCGATGTCCGGAAAGCCAGTGGACCTGACGGAATTCCAGCGGTTGCGCTTAGGAAATACGCAGCCGAGTTGTCTCCAATGCTTACACGCCTGTATCGCCTATCATATGCCTCTGGCGTAGTGCCGCAGGCTCTTTCCAAAGGCGAACGTACAATCGATTCCCAAGAAAGGGGTTCGTTCTGATCCGGGCAACTATCGACCCATTGCTATCACCCCTATCCTCTGCAAGTTGTTTGAACGTTTAATCACCAACCAACTCGTTCGCTACCTAGAAGATCCCTCTCTCATCAGTGATCGTCAGTATGGCTTCAGACTGAAACGATCAACGGGTGATCTTCTAGCGTATGTCACTCACCTTTAGGGTGAGGCGATGGACAGGCATGGGAAGTCGTTGGCTATTAGTCTCGACATCTCCAAAGCCTTCGATAGAGTCTGGCATCGTGCGCTTCTTTCCAAGCTTCCAGCCTACGGCTTCCCGCCTCGATTGTACAACTGGGTTGCCAGCTTCCTGCATGAGCGCCGTATACGAGTCCTTTGTGACGGTGAGTCATCGAAGTTTCTCCAGGTGAATGCTGGTGTGCCTCAGGGGTCCGTGTTATCGCCCGCGCTTTTTCTTCTGCATATCAATGATATGCTCACTTTTGGGGGCATACATTGCTATGCAGATGAAATAAATGTACATGGGCGATATTTCTGACACCCTGCGGCTAAGCAAGCCGATACTGAGGAGTATATATAGTATAGTATTGCTGAGCTTGACCAGGACCACCCTTTCTGAATTGCATCTCGCATTGGGGTGATGAGAACCTGGTCGAGTTCAACGCCAAGAAAACACAGGTGTGCGCATTCTCAGCCAAGGTATCTCCATTCCTTCCCCATCCCTCTCTTCTGGACACTCCACTACCGATTCAAGACAGCCTTAGTATCCTGGGTATGGACATACGCAGAAATCTCAACCAGAAGAACTACATCGAGGGTGTCATCAAATCCGCATCTCGGAAACTCGGAGTCCTGAACAAGGTGAGGAGGTTTTTCACGCCGGAGCAGTTGTGTCTGTTATACAAGACCCAGGTTCACTCCTGCGTGGAATACTGCTCTCACCTTTGGAATGGCTCCGCTCAGTACTTATTGGATGCCCTCGATAGGTTGCAGCGGCGTGCTGTCCGTATCATCGGGGATCCAGAGGCCACTAAGACTCTTGAGTCACTGCAATTACGCAGAGACGTGGCTTCAATGGCTGTCTTCTACCGCATCTATCACGGTGAGTGCTCTGAAGAGCTCTTTCAACTAATCCCACCCTCTTCTTTCCTATCCCGAACGACACGTGCTGGGTTGAGGTGCCACTCTTACACGGTAGAACAGATACCGTCACGCACCAAACGGTTCGGCGCCTCTTATCTCTGCCGTACCATTAAGATGTGGAACTCTTTACCAGTCCACGTGTTTCCCTCCACTTATGATCCCGGGTCCTTAAGCGGGGCGTGAAAAAGCTTTACTCAAGGCTGTCAAGGTGAGGGCCATCATGCCATAATGCCATGCTGGCTGCTGGGATGATGGTCCTCACTATGGGACTTCACTGACTGCTTAACATCAGGCAGCATGGAGTCAATTTGTTTGGCAGAAATAGAAAAAAAAAACAATTGTAAAAATAAATTCTTCACTACTAATTTTTTTACAAGGTATAAAATAAACTTCGTTTATTTCAGAATTAATTTGGAACTACTTACACAAAATTTCAACAAATTTTATTAAAATTAACCTTGTATTACCATGCAATAATCTTTTAGTAATAACTGCGTAAGATACACGTCCCATTTATAACGGTACAAATTAGCTATAGAAGGAAGATTGTACACCTTAAAGAATGTGCCAGCACGCATTGGAATCGCAACAAGCTGTGAAATCTATACCTACGCTTGTACCTCATCATCAGCCTTGATAATAATCTACCTGACTGCTAGGCACATGCCTTTTCTAACATTAAGCTACTGAAGGCGCTAGTGTCTCGACTACGTACAGGGATGTTCTAGCTTAGCTCTAAATATTACTATTTAATTAAAGGCTCAAAGTTTGATCTGAAAATAAGGAGAAGGTATAGGTGCTGGCTTCCACTGAATCTTCTTTGTGAGAAACAATTAGAAATTAAAATTGTCAACACGAAATTCAATTCACTGCACATTCATTTAATTCTAACTATACATGTTAATCCAACAACTGCAACATTGCCCACCTTTTCACGAAAACCAAGTATCCAATTTAACTAAAAATAATTACTTCGTTTCGAAATGTTGCTTTACATTTTACTTTCAAATTAGCGATGCTTAAAATACTTTCTCAAAACTGCGCGTATTGCATGTTTTTAACGAAATTAACTATCTAGGACATAGCCTAAAGGTTGTTTAAACTTTTCAATGACTATTATTTATTACCTAGGGTTATATAAGTCGGTCCGTAGTCAGCAATTAATTTCCCTCATTAGTACACTACCTTTAAATTAATTACCCAATAAACACCCAATAGTTTCGGCTGTAGCTTGTCTGTCAGTCAGTCAGTAACGCTAATTTTATACACAGCATGTTTTATAATTCGACAAATTCCTTGAAGGAGGTTAAATTTGAGGTCATTTGCACAAATTTTATCACCCGCAAACTGGGGGTCTTCAAAAACCTCTTGGGCTTTCCAAAAAGTAACAATTTAGAGCAAAAAAGTGAATAGTGTTTTTTTATCATTTCGATTATTTTGATGACAAGGTAAATTTCAAAAAAATCCTCAACACTTGATGTCTCAGAAACCGTTGACCCCTAGTTGACGGGGTAAAATTGTTGCAAATGACCTCAAATTTAACCTCCTTCAAGGAATTGGTTGAATTACCAAATATCTTGTATACAGACACATTTCATCTTAATTAAATATGTTCATTGAATGTGTGCAACAAACATAAATTGTTCGCCATAAGGCATCAAGTTCGCCGATATGTTGATGAGTTCATAATATCATATGGTTATTATCTTACCCTCACTCAAACACACCGGGTTCGACTTCCGGGTCGGATAAAGTGTTGAAGGGTTACGCTATTAGAAAATGTATAATCAGGAAATGTTTTAGTAGAGCAATAACCTCGTGCCTTGTTATGTGGGTATTCACAATTAGAGTGAGATAAAATAATTAAAGGTCATTACGGCTTAAAATCCCGAAGTCAGGCAGGCGACACTTATTGTATTAGAATTTGACAGGTATCCACTATTTTTTTAACAAAGCTAAATACACCACCCAGCAAAGTGATAAAGATTTCACTTTCTGACACTAGAAATATATAATATGCAATGGAAAACTATAAAGGTATTTCTTTATTATTCCCAGAAACGAAAAAACAAACACTGGCTAAATCTCAGACACAATTTTTAATTGCCTAATTTAAACTCTATAACCAGTACACATTCTTGTGTTCACTATATGCAATACAAGGGCAGCGATAGCCTAGTGGAGATACCAACAGACTGCTATGCAGAGGGTATCGGGTTTGAATCCTAGGCTCGCACCAATGACTTGATGATTATCGCTTGTCCCGTGCCTCGGAGAGCACGATAAGCCGTCGGTCCCGGTTGTCATGAAGATCTTTGACAGTCGTTATAGGGAGTCAGTACCTATCTCTGAATAAACTGACACTAGTCTTAACCAAGGCATATCGCTATCCCTTTGGGTTTCGGAGGCCAGACAGGCAGTCGCTCCGTGGAAAAGCTAATATTCAGTCAAATGCGGTTAGACTAGTATGCGGACCCCGGGTTGAAACTGGGATAACGCTAGACGAAAGACTATATTGTTACGCCATCTATCGGTGAATGGGGGTACTAGAAGAGATTGAATGTATCGGTGGTTTAAAGGTAATTCAGCTACTCTGTACTAGATGGCGTTACTGTATCGAGTAATAGACTGTTCGAGATTATTTTGACAGTTTTGTAGAAGCATCTAGAATGCGCTAGTGATGTTATCCGGCCAGTATAAATAGAGCGCGACCGAACGGACACAGTTACAATTGGAAGAATCGACAGCGATCAAGAAGCGAAGAGAAATAAGTCGGAAGTGTTTAGTGTTGTTCTAGTGGTGTGAATAGTGTGTTTTATTAGTGTTGTGAAAATAAGTGTGTGTATCTAGTGTTATTGTGTTAGTGAATAAAGTGCAGTTTTCTGGCATAGTGTATATAATTTATCACGAACCCCAGCTCGTAACAAATTGGTGTCAGAAGAAAGGGATAAATTATGCCGAAGGAAGAAATTGAAGGTGTGCGTACCAGGAACCAGCACCAGCAAGACCTGGACCAGTGACGCTTCGGAGACGTTCCTTCTCCATCGTCTGGTGGACCAGGCGAATCCACGGATGCAGTGAGGCTCCACTGCATCCGTGGATTCGCCTGGTCCACGCAAGCACACACTCCATGGCAGTGCCCGATATCGCGGCTCTGATGACGTTCATGCAGGAGCATGCGCGCCGCCTGGAGGAACAGCTACAGCGCGACAAGGAGGAACAGGCCCGCCGCCTGGAGGAACAGCTACAGCGCGACAAGGAGGAGCAGGCTCGCCGTCAAGAGGAGCACGCGCGCCGCCTGGAGGAACAACTACAGCGGGACAAGGAGGAGCAGGCCCGCCGTTTGGAGGAACAGCTGGTGGTGATGAAAGACCTAAGCACCGCTGTAGGGAAGGACCTGAAGGTGGTAAAGGAGGAGCTCCAGCAGCACGAGGCCCGTATCAGCGACATTGAGAAGCGTGTACACGACCAGCTCGAGACCCGTATTGCCAGATTGGAGAAGAAATTGCGTGGGCTTGAGACCAACGACGTTACACCTGCAGCTGTGGCGCCCTCGCCTCGTTGGTTTAAGGTTCCACCATTTGATGGCTCGTCATCATGGTCTGCATACAAGATCCAGTTTGAGGCTGTGATGCGATCGAATGGGTGGACCAAAGAGCAGCCCTTAACCGCCCTAACCTTGGGCCTTCGCGACCGGGCCTTGACAGTGTTGGAGGCACTCGGACAAGACGTCACCTACGAGAAGCTTCTGGAGGCGCTGGAGGCGAGGTACGGAGACGCGCACCTCAAACATGTGTATCGTGCTCAGCTGAAGGACAGGACACAACGCACCGGAGAAACTCTGCAGCAGTGGGCTCTAGAGGTGGCTGGAGGCTGGTCAGGAAGGCATACCAGTCGTCGCCTGCGCTCATTGACGGGAACCTCGTACAAGCGTTTACGGATGGGATCCGGGACCTGGAAGTTAGAGCAGCGGTAAGACTTGGGCACTTCAAGTCCCTGAAGGCAGCCTTAGCCTACGCTCTGGAGGTGGAAGCAGCGCGTCACGAGGATCGAACTTACCGTATCAGGGAAGTTGTTTCCTCACCTCGGTGCTACAACTGCGGGGAAAGAGGCCATATCCGCTTGAGCTGCCCAAAGCGCAAGCGGCACGTTGGTACCCTGTCTCCACCAAAGGGGTCACCTGACGTACCTGTCTGGCGGCAAGAGCAACGTAGCGCAGATGCTCTGACAGGTAGGGCTTACCCCGACCAACGCAAACACTGTGCAAGACAGGAAGCGAAGCCGGCAGCGCTAGTGAGAATATTGAAGACGGATCTAAGCGACGAATGGAGAGAAGCTTTGCAGAGTGCTCAGCAAGATGACAAGGATGTACAGCCGATTCTTGAATGGAAGAAATCAGGCGCTCCTAGGCCCAAATGGAGTGATATCGCAGCAATGAGCCCTATCACCAAGAGTTATTGGGCACAGTGGGAAAGCTTGGTCGTCCAGGATGGAGTTCTGTGCCGCAAAAGGGGAAAACGCTCGCGGTAACCAGTGCCATTTGCAAATGGTAGTGCCCAAAACTAAGGTGCCGGAAGTCTTGCAGCTCTATCACAATGGTGCTTCGGGAGGTCACATGGGAGTTAAGAAGACCCTTACTAAGATCCGGGAGCGGTTTTATTGGCTCCACTGTCGGGATGACGTCGAGGATTGGTGCCGCAAATGCACAAGTTGTGCGGCTGTCAAGAGGCCACATACTCGAAGCAGAGGTGCATTAAAGGTGTACAATGTGGGAGCCCCATGGGAGCGCATAGCCTTGGATGTCGCTGGGCCGTTTCCCGAGAGCCAGGATGGAAACAAATACTTCTTGGTTGTGATGGATTACTTCACGAAGTGGCCTGAAGTGTTTGCAATCCCAAATCAAGAAGCTACCACAGTGGCCGACAAGCTGGTGCATGAAGTCTTTTGTCGATTCGGGGTACCCTTGGAAATCCACAGCGATCAAGGCCGGAACTTCGAATCCGAGGTGTTCAAGGAGACTTGTCGCGTGATGGGTGCACATAAAACCAGGACCACGGCTTATCACCCGCAATCAGATGGCATGGTTGAACGATTTAACCAATCACTGGAAAGGTACCTGGCGAAGGTCGTGGAGAGCAAACAAAGAGATTGGGACAAGCACATCCAACCATTCCTTCTGTCATATCGCAGTGCGGTCCACGAAACCACAGGAGTAACACCAGCTTTTGCCAATTTCGGCAGAGAATTACGTTTACCAGCAGACTTAATCACCGGTATTCCGCCAGAATCTCCACGCAATGTAACGGATTACGCGACCGAGCTACGCAACAAGATGAACGACGTATACGAGCACATCAGGGAGTCAGGACAACAGATGTCTGAAAAGATGAAGACTCGCTACGACCGGAAGGCAAACAACAAAGACTTCGACGAGGGATCATTGGTGTGGCTTCATAACCCAGTACGAAGCAAAGGCAAATCGCCTAAGTTACAAGCCAGAAGGGACGGGCCATATCGCATAATTACCAGGATGAACGACGTCACCTATCGAATCCAGAAGGGGTCGCGAGGTGCACCGAAGATAGTTCATGTGGACCGGTTGGCTCGTTACCATGGGTCCAATGATGTTCGAGACGAACACGTTTAAGAGGGGGGCAGTGTTACGCCATCTATCGGTGAATCGGGGGTACTAGAAGAGATTGAATGTATCGGTGTTTTAAAGGTAATTCAGCTACTCTGTACTAGATGGCGTTACTGTATCGAGTAATAGACTGTTCGAGATTATTTCGACAGTTTTGTAGAAGCATCTAGAATGCGCTAGTGATGTTATCCAGCCAGTATAAATAGAGCGCGACCGAACGGAACGGACACAGTTACAATTGGAAGAATCGACAGCGATCAAGAAGCGAAGAGAAATAAGTCGGAAGTGTTTAGTGTTGTTCTAGTGGTGTGAATAGTGTGTTTTATTAGTGTTGTGAAAATAAGTGTGTGTATCTAGTGTTATTGTGTTAGTGAATAAAGTGCAGTTTTTCTGGCATAGTGTATATAATTTATCACGAACCCCAGCTCGTAACAATATGTTATACAATATTTCGTATATGTCATAAATAACACTAACATTGCATACAAATGCCAATATTGATACAAAATTGGCATATTATTCAACTGCCAATTAAATACCGACGTGGATCGATCAATCCTTGATCAATGATCCGTACTCTAAACTTTTTATTTTGTGTCACTCACCATAAATGTGACCAAAAAACTGAAAATTTTCGAATCAATCCTGTTTTTAGAAACGTCCATACAATGGAATTTCAAAATAATTTATTGTCTTAAAATGCACGATATATGCTGAACATAGAACTTTAACTTTAGATCACTCAACTTAGTATAAACATATTGGACAATATTCAGTTTTTTTAAAGAGCATTTTCTCTTTTAGCTGCGCTTTGATTATTTCACAATTTTGTATAAAAGTAAACCAATTCCATTTTCTATTATTTTTGCAAAGCTCAGCACAGCTGGTGTGCAGCAAACACACATGATGTTTCTCGCGCATTTGAAAGAAATTATACCTTTGCGCCTTTTAAAGTATTCTATCAAAAGATTATCAAAAAAATAAACTTTGACTACAGGAATGGCAAAGTGGTTAAAACTGTAGCCTCAATGTTGATTTAATTTAAATTAATGTCTGCCATCATACATTATTTCTCACCGAGAGTAACATATAACACTATAACTTTGCACATAAATCTAACAGCGTTTTTGATAAATATTACAAACCTTGTTTATAAATGTACACATCCATAAAACAACGTATGCCTGTCCACAATATTTACAAATTTGTGGACACGGTACATCGCTTACATACCAATTTTTGCATCCCTGAGTGCAAAAACTCGTCGATCAATCATTACGGATTTAACTGTATAGAGTGGAATTAAGCCTTTATTGACAGCAGACGGGACAGAACAATCTTTTAACCAGATTTTTTTTTAAAGTTCGGTTTATTTTGGGTTAGTATGAATTCATAATGTTGTTCTGTGATTTAAACGTACGAGGGTTAATCGAGTGACAGCCCGAGTCGAGATTAATAAATGTTATTTGAAATCTGAAATATGTAATTGTGATTGTTTTTTATTAGCGTGGGCGAATATTGTTCGCTTTTGAGTTTATTGTTTAGTGAACGGCTGATTTTCACTAGATTTATTTTCACAATTTTATCTTATTTAGGATTGAATGTTACTATTTCAGCTTCACAAACAAATCGTCACATAGCAATGGCACACAAAATTATTATTATAATGAAAGAAGACATTCCTACTAGCGTTGTCTTAATTGCCTTAATTTAGACTAACCGTATTTGTATGAATATAAGTCAATACCATCACGCTAGGCGGATAAAACTTTATTTTTTTAAGTTAAACAATGTATATTTTGACTGACCTGTTGATCTAGTGGTTAAGTGATCGTGATTGATGGACTAGACCTCCAAAAATTGAGAGGAGTCCGTGGCCAGCAATGGGATTATCTAAAAATATGGCTGATATTAAGTATTATTATAGTCTTTACTAATATAATAAAACTTAAAAGGTTTTTTTGTTTGTTGGTTGAACTCGCTAATTTCAGGAAATGTTGGTCCGATTTAAATTATTATTTTTGTGTTGGATATCTCATTTATCGAGAAAGACTATAGGCTATTTAACATTACACTATGAGCCAAGGAGAGAGGCAGTAACCCTAGATAACGCGGGTGTAACCGCGATCTCATCTAGTTTTAAATACAGACAAAGTACGAATGAATCCACGCGGTGTGAAATAATATCTCTCTTTGAACCTCAGTATCATTTTCTTATCCAGCTGTGCTTTATATTTACCAATTACTGTCAGACTGCATAAGACAGGTTGATAGCTTTCACAGGCCACGCTGGCTGGGTGTCAATTAGGTGACTTGTCGTAGCTTTGATCTAAATTTTATCTGTTTTAAACAGAATCAAAACGGCGAATAACGTTCACTAGAAATAGTCAAGACATACTCAAGTTAAAATAAAAGTAACATAGAAATTAAATTTATTTGTAGAAATGTGATAATTGGCATTTTAAAATTATGTTTTTTGCACTATCGCTAGATTATCCTATTTTGATTTATTTTTTTGAACACTCTTGGTTGTTGTTTCTACGTTAACAAATATTTGGTTCGGTTGTCATGAAGATCTTTGACAGTCGTTATAGGGAGTCAGTACCTATCTCTGAATAAACTGACACTAGTCTTAACCAAGGCATATCGCTATCCCTTTGGGTTTCGGAGGTCAGACAGGCAGTCGCTCCGTGGAAAAGCTAATATTCAGTCAAATGCGGTTAGACTAGTATGCGGACCCCGGGTTGAAACTGGGATAACGCTAGACGAAAGACTATATTGTTACGCCATCTATCGGTGAATGGGGGTACTAGAAGAGATTGAATGTATCGGTGGTTTAAAGGTAATTCAGCTACTCTGTACTAGATGGCGTTACTGTATCGAGTAATAGACTGTTCGAGATTATTTTGACAGTTTTGTAGAAGCATCTAGAATGCGCTAGTGATGTTATCCGGCCAGTATAAATAGAGCGCGACCGAACGGAACGGACACAGTTACAATTGGAAGAATCGACAGCGATCAAGAAGCGAAGAGAAATAAGTCGGAAGTGTTTAGTGTTGTTCTAGTGGTGTGAATAGTGTGTTTTATTAGTGTTGTGAAAATAAGTGTGTGTATCTAGTGTTATTGTGTTAGTGAATAAAGTGCAGTTTTTCTGGCATAGTGTATATAATTTATCACGAACCCCAGCTCGTAACAAATTGGTGTCAGAAGAAAGGGATAAATTATGCCGAAGGAAGAAATTGAAGGTGTGCGTACCAGGAACCAGCACCAGCAAGACCTGGACCAGTGACGCTTCGGAGACGTTCCTTCTCCATCGTCTGGTGGACCAGGCGAATCCACGGATGCAGTGAGGCTCCACTGCATCCGTGGATTCGCCTGGTCCACGCAAGCACACACTCCGTGGCAGTGCCCGATATCGCGGCTCTGATGACGTTCATGCAGGAGCATGCGCGCCGCCTGGAGGAACAGCTACAGCGCGACAAGGAGGAACAGGCCCGCCGCCTGGAGGAACAGCTACAGCGCGACAAGGAGGAGCAGGCTCGCCGTCAAGAGGAGCACGCGCGCCGCCTGGAGGAACAACTACAGCGGGACAAGGAGGAGCAGGCCCGCCGTTTGGAGGAACAGCTGGTGGTGATGAAAGACCTAAGCACCGCTGTAGGGAAGGACCTGAAGGTGGTAAAGGAGGAGCTCCAGCAGCACGAGGCCCGTATCAGCGACATTGAGAAGCGTGTACACGACCAGCTCGAGACCCGTATTGCCAGATTGGAGAAGAAATTGCGTGGGCTTGAGACCAACGACGTTACACCTGCAGCTGTGGCGCCCTCGCCTCGTTGGTTTAAGGTTCCACCATTTGATGGCTCGTCATCATGGTCTGCATACAAGATCCAGTTTGAGGCTGTGATGCGATCGAATGGGTGGACCAAAGAGCAGCCCTTAACCGCCCTAACCTTGGGCCTTCGCGACCGGGCCTTGACAGTGTTGGAGGCACTCGGACAAGACGTCACCTACGAGAAGCTTCTGGAGGCGCTGGAGGCGAGGTACGGAGACGCGCACCTCAAACATGTGTATCGTGCTCAGCTGAAGGACAGGACACAACGCACCGGAGAAACTCTGCAGCAGTGGGCTCTAGAGGTGGCTGGAGGCTGGTCAGGAAGGCATACCAGTCGTCGCCTGCGCTCATTGACGGGAACCTCGTACAAGCGTTTACGGATGGGATCCGGGACCTGGAAGTTAGAGCAGCGGTAAGACTTGGGCACTTCAAGTCCCTGAAGGCAGCCTTAGCCTACGCTCTGGAGGTGGAAGCAGCGCGTCACGAGGATCGAACTTACCGTATCAGGGAAGTTGTTTCCTCACCTCGGTGCTACAACTGCGGGGAAAGAGGCCATATCCGCTTGAGCTGCCCAAAGCGCAAGCGGCACGTTGGTACCCTGTCTCCACCAAAGGGGTCACCTGACGTACCTGTCTGGCGGCAAGAGCAACGTAGCGCAGATGCTCTGACAGGTAGGGCTTACCCCGACCAACGCAAACACTGTGCAAGACAGGAAGCGAAGCCGGCAGCGCTAGTGAGAATATTGAAGACGGATCTAAGCGACGAATGGAGAGAAGCTTTGCAGAGTGCTCAGCAAGATGACAAGGATGTACAGCCGATTCTTGAATGGAAGAAATCAGGCGCTCCTAGGCCCAAATGGAGTGATATCGCAGCAATGAGCCCTATCACCAAGAGTTATTGGGCACAGTGGGAAAGCTTGGTCGTCCAGGATGGAGTTCTGTGCCGCAAATGGGAAAACGCTCGCGGTAACCAGTGCCATTTGCAAATGGTAGTGCCCAAAACTAAAGTGCCGGAAGTCTTGCAGCTCTATCACAATGGTGCTTCGGGAGGTCACATGGGAGTTAAGAAGACCCTTACTAAGATCCAGGAGCGGTTTTATTGGCTCCACTGTCGGGATGACGTCGAGGATTGGTGCCGCAAATGCACAAGTTGTGCGGCTGTCAAGAGGCCACATACTCGAAGCAGAGGTGCATTAAAGGTGTACAATGTGGGAGCCCCATGGGAGCGCATAGCCTTGGATGTCGCTGGGCCGTTTCCCGAGAGCCAGGATGGAAACAAATACTTCTTGGTTGTGATGGATTACTTCACGAAGTGGCCTGAAGTATTTGCAATCCCAAATCAAGAAGCTACCACAGTGGCCGACAAGCTGGTGCATGAAGTCTTTTGTCGATTCGGGGTACCCTTGGAAATCCACAGCGATCAAGGCCGGAACTTCGAATCCGAGGTGTTCAAGGAGACTTGTCGCGTGATGGGTGCACATAAAACCAGGACCACGGCTTATCACCCGCAATCAGATGGCATGGTTGAACGATTTAACCAATCACTGGAAAGGTACCTGGCGAAGGTCGTGGAGAGCAAACAAAGAGATTGGGACAAGCACATCCAACCATTCCTTCTGTCATATCGCAGTGCGGTCCACGAAACCACAGGAGTAACACCAGCTTTTGCCAATTTCGGCAGAGAATTACGTTTACCAGCAGACTTAATCACCGGTATTCCGCCAGAATCTCCACGCAATGTAACGGATTACGCGACCGAGCTACGCAACAAGATGAACGACGTATACGAGCACATCAGGGAGTCAGGACAACAGATGTCTGAAAAGATGAAGACTCGCTACGACCGGAAGGCAAACAACAAAGACTTCGACGAGGGATCATTGGTGTGGCTTCATAACCCAGTACGAAGCAAAGGCAAATCGCCTAAGTTACAAGCCAGAAGGGACGGGCCATATCGCATAATTACCAGGATGAACGACGTCACCTATCGAATCCAGAAGGGGTCGCGAGGTGCACCGAAGATAGTTCATGTGGACCGGTTGGCTCGTTACCATGGGTCCAATGATGTTCGAGACGAACACGTTTAAGAGGGGGGCAGTGTTACGCCATCTATCGGTGAATCGGGGGTACTAGAAGAGATTGAATGTATCGGTGTTTTAAAGGTAATTCAGCTACTCTGTACTAGATGGCGTTACTGTATCGAGTAATAGACTGTTCGAGATTATTTCGACAGTTTTGTAGAAGCATCTAGAATGCGCTAGTGATGTTATCCAGCCAGTATAAATAGAGCGCGACCGAACGGAACGGACACAGTTACAATTGGAAGAATCGACAGCGATCAAGAAGCGAAGAGAAATAAGTCGGAAGTGTTTAGTGTTGTTCTAGTGGTGTAAATAGTGTGTTTTATTAGTGTTGTGAAAATAAGTGTGTGTATCTAGTGTTATTGTGTTAGTGAATAAAGTGCAGTTTTTCTGGCATAGTGTATATAATTTATCACGAACCCCAGCTCGTAACAATATGTTATACAATATTTCGTATATGTCATAAATAACACTAACATTGCATACAAATGCCAATATTGATACAAAATTGGCATATTATTCAACTGCCAATTAAATACCGACGTGGATCGATCAATCCTTGATCAATGATCCGTACTCTAAACTTTTTATTTTGTGTCACTCACCATAAATGTGACCAAAAAACTGAAAATTTTCGAATCAATCCTGTTTTTAGAAACGTCCATACAATGGAATTTCAAAATAATTTATTGTCTTAAAATGCACGATATATGCTGAACATAGAACTTTAACTTTAGATCACTCAACTTAGTATAAACATATTGGACAATATTCAGTTTTTTTAAAGAGCATTTTCTCTTTTAGCTGCGCTTTGATTATTTCACAATTTTGTATAAAAGTAAACCAATTCCATTTTCTATTATTTTTGCAAAGCTCAGCACAGCTGGTGTGCAGCAAACACACATGATGTTTCTCGCGCATTTGAAAGAAATTATACCTTTGCGCCTTTTAAAGTATTCTATCAAAAGATTATCAAAAAAATAAACTTTGACTACAGGAATGGCAAAGTGGTTAAAACTGTAGCCTCAATGTTGATTTAATTTAAATTAATGTCTGCCATCATACATTATTTCTCACCGAGAGTAACATATAACACTATAACTTTGCACATAAATCTAACAGCGTTTTTGATAAATATTACAAACCTTGTTTATAAATGTACACATCCATAAAACAACGTATGCCTGTCCACAATATTTACAAATTTGTGGACACGGTACATCGCTTACATACCAATTTTTGCATCCCTGAGTGCAAAAACTCGTCGATCAATCATTACGGATTTAACTGTATAGAGTGGAATTAAGCCTTTATTGACAGCAGACGGGACAGAACAATCTTTTAACCAGATTTTTTTTTAAAGTTCGGTTTATTTTGGGTTAGTATGAATTCATAATGTTGTTCTGTGATTTAAACGTACGAGGGTTAATCGAGTGACAGCCCGAGTCGAGATTAATAAATGTTATTTGAAATCTGAAATATGTAATTGTGATTGTTTTTTATTAGCGTGGGCGAATATTGTTCGCTTTTGAGTTTATTGTTTAGTGAACGGCTGATTTTCACTAGATTTATTTTCACAATTTTATCTTATTTAGGATTGAATGTTACTATTTCAGCTTCACAAACAAATCGTCACATAGCAATGGCACACAAAATTATTATTATAATGAAAGAAGACATTCCTACTAGCGTTGTCTTAATTGCCTTAATTTAGACTAACCGTATTTGTATGAATATAAGCCAATACCATCACGCTAGGCGGATAAAACTTTATTTTTTTAAGTTAAACAATGTATATTTTGACTGACCTGTTGATCTAGTGGTTAAGTGATCGTGATTGATGGACTAGACCTCCAAAAATTGAGAGGAGTCCGTGGCCAGCAATGGGATTATCTAAAAATATGGCTGATATTAAGTATTATTATAGTCTTTACTAATATAATAAAACTTAAAAGGTTTTTTTGTTTGTTGGTGGTTGAACTCGCTAATTTCAGGAAATGTTGGTCCGATTTAAATTATTATTTTTGTGTTGGATATCTCATTTATCGAGAAAGACTATAGGCTATTTAACATTACACTATGAGCCAAGGAGAGAGGCAGTAACCCTAGATAACGCGGGTGTAACCGCGATCTCATCTAGTTTTAAATACAGACAAAGTACGAATGAATCCACGCGGTGTGAAATAATATCTCTCTTTGAACCTCAGTATCATTTTCTTATCCAGCTGTGCTTTATATTTACCAATTACTGTCAGACTGCATAAGACAGGTTGATAGCTTTCACAGGCCACGCTGGCTGGGTGTCAATTAGGTGACTTGTCGTAGCTTTGATCTAAATTTTATCTGTTTTAAACAGAATCAAAACGGCGAATAACGTTCACTAGAAATAGTCAAGACATACTCAAGTTAAAATAAAAGTAACATAGAAATTAAATTTATTTGTAGAAATGTGATAATTGGCATTTTAAAATTATGTTTTTTGCACTATCGCTAGATTATCCTATTTTGATTTATTTTTTTGAACACTCTTGGTTGTTGTTTCTACGTTAACAAATATTTGGTTCGGTTGTCATGAAGATCTTTGACAGTCGTTATAGGGAGTCAGTACCTATCTCTGAATAAACTGACACTAGTCTTAACCAAGGCATATCGCTATCCCTTTGGGTTTCGGAGGTCAGACAGGCAGTCGCTCCGTGGAAAAGCTAATATTCAGTCAAATGCGGTTAGACTAGTATGCGGACCCCGGGTTGAAACTGGGATAACGCTAGACGAAAGACTATATTGTTACGCCATCTATCGGTGAATGGGGGTACTAGAAGAGATTGAATGTATCGGTGGTTTAAAGGTAATTCAGCTACTCTGTACTAGATGGCGTTACTGTATCGAGTAATAGACTGTTCGAGATTATTTTGACAGTTTTGTAGAAGCATCTAGAATGCGCTAGTGATGTTATCCGGCCAGTATAAATAGAGCGCGACCGAACGGACACAGTTACAATTGGAAGAATCGACAGCGATCAAGAAGCGAAGAGAAATAAGTCGGAAGTGTTTAGTGTTGTTCTAGTGGTGTGAATAGTGTGTTTTATTAGTGTTGTGAAAATAAGTGTGTGTATCTAGTGTTATTGTGTTAGTGAATAAAGTGCAGTTTTCTGGCATAGTGTATATAATTTATCACGAACCCCAGCTCGTAACAAATTGGTGTCAGAAGAAAGGGATAAATTATGCCGAAGGAAGAAATTGAAGGTGTGCGTACCAGGAACCAGCACCAGCAAGACCTGGACCAGTGACGCTTCGGAGACGTTCCTTCTCCATCGTCTGGTGGACCAGGCGAATCCACGGATGCAGTGAGGCTCCACTGCATCCGTGGATTCGCCTGGTCCACGCAAGCACACACTCCGTGGCAGTGCCCGATATCGCGGCTCTGATGACGTTCATGCAGGAGCATGCGCGCCGCCTGGAGGAACAGCTACAGCGCGACAAGGAGGAACAGGCCCGCCGCCTGGAGGAACAGCTACAGCGCGACAAGGAGGAGCAGGCTCGCCGTCAAGAGGAGCACGCGCGCCGCCTGGAGGAACAACTACAGCGGGACAAGGAGGAGCAGGCCCGCCGTTTGGAGGAACAGCTGGTGGTGATGAAAGACCTAAGCACCGCTGTAGGGAAGGACCTGAAGGTGGTAAAGGAGGAGCTCCAGCAGCACGAGGCCCGTATCAGCGACATTGAGAAGCGTGTACACGACCAGCTCGAGACCCGTATTGCCAGATTGGAGAAGAAATTGCGTGGGCTTGAGACCAACGACGTTACACCTGCAGCTGTGGCGCCCTCGCCTCGTTGGTTTAAGGTTCCACCATTTGATGGCTCGTCATCATGGTCTGCATACAAGATCCAGTTTGAGGCTGTGATGCGATCGAATGGGTGGACCAAAGAGCAGCCCTTAACCGCCCTAACCTTGGGCCTTCGCGACCGGGCCTTGACAGTGTTGGAGGCACTCGGACAAGACGTCACCTACGAGAAGCTTCTGGAGGCGCTGGAGGCGAGGTACGGAGACGCGCACCTCAAACATGTGTATCGTGCTCAGCTGAAGGACAGGACACAACGCACCGGAGAAACTCTGCAGCAGTGGGCTCTAGAGGTGGCTGGAGGCTGGTCAGGAAGGCATACCAGTCGTCGCCTGCGCTCATTGACGGGAACCTCGTACAAGCGTTTACGGATGGGATCCGGGACCTGGAAGTTAGAGCAGCGGTAAGACTTGGGCACTTCAAGTCCCTGAAGGCAGCCTTAGCCTACGCTCTGGAGGTGGAAGCAGCGCGTCACGAGGATCGAACTTACCGTATCAGGGAAGTTGTTTCCTCACCTCGGTGCTACAACTGCGGGGAAAGAGGCCATATCCGCTTGAGCTGCCCAAAGCGCAAGCGGCACGTTGGTACCCTGTCTCCACCAAAGGGGTCACCTGACGTACCTGTCTGGCGGCAAGAGCAACGTAGCGCAGATGCTCTGACAGGTAGGGCTTACCCCGACCAACGCAAACACTGTGCAAGACAGGAAGCGAAGCCGGCAGCGCTAGTGAGAATATTGAAGACGGATCTAAGCGACGAATGGAGAGAAGCTTTGCAGAGTGCTCAGCAAGATGACAAGGATGTACAGCCGATTCTTGAATGGAAGAAATCAGGCGCTCCTAGGCCCAAATGGAGTGATATCGCAGCAATGAGCCCTATCACCAAGAGTTATTGGGCACAGTGGGAAAGCTTGGTCGTCCAGGATGGAGTTCTGTGCCGCAAATGGGAAAACGCTCGCGGTAACCAGTGCCATTTGCAAATGGTAGTGCCCAAAACTAAGGTGCCGGAAGTCTTGCAGCTCTATCACAATGGTGCTTCGGGAGGTCACATGGGAGTTAAGAAGACCCTTACTAAGATCCGGGAGCGGTTTTATTGGCTCCACTGTCGGGATGACGTCGAGGATTGGTGCCGCAAATGCACAAGTTGTGCGGCTGTCAAGAGGCCACATACTCGAAGCAGAGGTGCATTAAAGGTGTACAATGTGGGAGCCCCATGGGAGCGCATAGCCTTGGATGTCGCTGGGCCGTTTCCCGAGAGCCAGGATGGAAACAAATACTTCTTGGTTGTGATGGATTACTTCACGAAGTGGCCTGAAGTGTTTGCAATCCCAAATCAAGAAGCTACCACAGTGGCCGACAAGCTGGTGCATGAAGTCTTTTGTCGATTCGGGGTACCCTTGGAAATCCACAGCGATCAAGGCCGGAACTTCGAATCCGAGGTGTTCAAGGAGACTTGTCGCGTGATGGGTGCACATAAAACCAGGACCACGGCTTATCACCCGCAATCAGATGGCATGGTTGAACGATTTAACCAATCACTGGAAAGGTACCTGGCGAAGGTCGTGGAGAGCAAACAAAGAGATTGGGACAAGCACATCCAACCATTCCTTCTGTCATATCGCAGTGCGGTCCACGAAACCACAGGAGTAACACCAGCTTTTGCCAATTTCGGCAGAGAATTACGTTTACCAGCAGACTTAATCACCGGTGTTCCGCCAGAATCTCCACGCAATGTAACGGATTACGCGACCGAGCTACGCAACAAGATGAACGACGTATACGAGCACATCAGGGAGTCAGGACAACAGATGTCTGAAAAGATGAAGACTCGCTACGACCGGAAGGCAAACAACAAAGACTTCGACGAGGGATCATTGGTGTGGCTTCATAACCCAGTACGAAGCAAAGGCAAATCGCCTAAGTTACAAGCCAGAAGGGACGGGCCATATCGCATAATTACCAGGATGAACGACGTCACCTATCGAATCCAGATGGGGTCGCGAGGTGCACCGAAGATAGTTCATGTGGACCGGTTGGCTCGTTACCATGGGTCCAATGATGTTCGAGACGAACACGTTTAAGAGGGGGGCAGTGTTACGCCATCTATCGGTGAATCGGGGGTACTAGAAGAGATTGAATGTATCGGTGTTTTAAAGGTAATTCAGCTACTCTGTACTAGATGGCGTTACTGTATCGAGTAATAGACTGTTCGAGATTATTTCGACAGTTTTGTAGAAGCATCTAGAATGCGCTAGTGATGTTATCCAGCCAGTATAAATAGAGCGCGACCGAACGGAACGGACACAGTTACAATTGGAAGAATCGACAGCGATCAAGAAGCGAAGAGAAATAAGTCGGAAGTGTTTAGTGTTGTTCTAGTGGTGTAAATAGTGTGTTTTATTAGTGTTGTGAAAATAAGTGTGTGTATCTAGTGTTATTGTGTTAGTGAATAAAGTGCAGTTTTTCTGGCATAGTGTATATAATTTATCACGAACCCCAGCTCGTAACAATATGTTATACAATATTTCGTATATGTCATAAATAACACTAACATTGCATACAAATGCCAATATTGATACAAAATTGGCATATTATTCAACTGCCAATTAAATACCGACGTGGATCGATCAATCCTTGATCAATGATCCGTACTCTAAACTTTTTATTTTGTGTCACTCACCATAAATGTGACCAAAAAACTGAAAATTTTCGAATCAATCCTGTTTTTAGAAACGTCCATACAATGGAATTTCAAAATAATTTATTGTCTTAAAATGCACGATATATGCTGAACATAGAACTTTAACTTTAGATCACTCAACTTAGTATAAACATATTGGACAATATTCAGTTTTTTTAAAGAGCATTTTCTCTTTTAGCTGCGCTTTGATTATTTCACAATTTTGTATAAAAGTAAACCAATTCCATTTTCTATTATTTTTGCAAAGCTCAGCACAGCTGGTGTGCAGCAAACACACATGATGTTTCTCGCGCATTTGAAAGAAATTATACCTTTGCGCCTTTTAAAGTATTCTATCAAAAGATTATCAAAAAAATAAACTTTGACTACAGGAATGGCAAAGTGGTTAAAACTGTAGCCTCAATGTTGATTTAATTTAAATTAATGTCTGCCATCATACATTATTTCTCACCGAGAGTAACATATAACACTATAACTTTGCACATAAATCTAACAGCGTTTTTGATAAATATTACAAACCTTGTTTATAAATGTACACATCCATAAAACAACGTATGCCTGTCCACAATATTTACAAATTTGTGGACACGGTACATCGCTTACATACCAATTTTTGCATCCCTGAGTGCAAAAACTCGTCGATCAATCATTACGGATTTAACTGTATAGAGTGGAATTAAGCCTTTATTGACAGCAGACGGGACAGAACAATCTTTTAACCAGATTTTTTTTTAAAGTTCGGTTTATTTTGGGTTAGTATGAATTCATAATGTTGTTCTGTGATTTAAACGTACGAGGGTTAATCGAGTGACAGCCCGAGTCGAGATTAATAAATGTTATTTGAAATCTGAAATATGTAATTGTGATTGTTTTTTATTAGCGTGGGCGAATATTGTTCGCTTTTGAGTTTATTGTTTAGTGAACGGCTGATTTTCACTAGATTTATTTTCACAATTTTATCTTATTTAGGATTGAATGTTACTATTTCAGCTTCACAAACAAATCGTCACATAGCAATGGCACACAAAATTATTATTATAATGAAAGAAGACATTCCTACTAGCGTTGTCTTAATTGCCTTAATTTAGACTAACCGTATTTGTATGAATATAAGCCAATACCATCACGCTAGGCGGATAAAACTTTATTTTTTTAAGTTAAACAATGTATATTTTGACTGACCTGTTGATCTAGTGGTTAAGTGATCGTGATTGATGGACTAGACCTCCAAAAATTGAGAGGAGTCCGTGGCCAGCAATGGGATTATCTAAAAATATGGCTGATATTAAGTATTATTATAGTCTTTACTAATATAATAAAACTTAAAAGGTTTTTTTGTTTGTTGGTGGTTGAACTCGCTAATTTCAGGAAATGTTGGTCCGATTTAAATTATTATTTTTGTGTTGGATATCTCATTTATCGAGAAAGACTATAGGCTATTTAACATTACACTATGAGCCAAGGAGAGAGGCAGTAACCCTAGATAACGCGGGTGTAACCGCGATCTCATCTAGTTTTAAATACAGACAAAGTACGAATGAATCCACGCGGTGTGAAATAATATCTCTCTTTGAACCTCAGTATCATTTTCTTATCCAGCTGTGCTTCATATTTACCAATTACTGTCAGACTGCATAAGACAGGTTGATAGCTTTCACAGGCCACGCTGGCTGGGTGTCAATTAGGTGACTTGTCGTAGCTTTGATCTAAATTTTATCTGTTTTAAACAGAATCAAAACGGCGAATAACGTTCACTAGAAATAGTCAAGACATACTCAAGTTAAAATAAAAGTAACATAGAAATTAAATTTATTTGTAGAAATGTGATAATTGGCATTTTAAAATTATGTTTTTTGCACTATCGCTAGATTATCCTATTTTGATTTATTTTTTTGAACACTCTTGGTTGTTGTTTCTACGTTAACAAATATTTGGTTCGGTTGTCATGAAGATCTTTGACAGTCGTTATAGGGAGTCAGTACCTATCTCTGAATAAACTGACACTAGTCTTAACCAAGGCATATCGCTATCCCTTTGGGTTTCGGAGGTCAGACAGGCAGTCGCTCCGTGGAAAAGCTAATATTCAGTCAAATGCGGTTAGACTAGTATGCGGACCCCGGGTTGAAACTGGGATAACGCTAGACGAAAGACTATATTGTTACGCCATCTATCGGTGAATGGGGGTACTAGAAGAGATTGAATGTATCGGTGGTTTAAAGGTAATTCAGCTACTCTGTACTAGATGGCGTTACTGTATCGAGTAATAGACTGTTCGAGATTATTTTGACAGTTTTGTAGAAGCATCTAGAATGCGCTAGTGATGTTATCCGGCCAGTATAAATAGAGCGCGACCGAACGGACACAGTTACAATTGGAAGAATCGACAGCGATCAAGAAGCGAAGAGAAATAAGTCGGAAGTGTTTAGTGTTGTTCTAGTGGTGTGAATAGTGTGTTTTATTAGTGTTGTGAAAATAAGTGTGTGTTATCTAGTGTTATTGTGTTAGTGAATAAAGTGCAGTTTTTCTGGCATAGTGTATATAATTTATCACGAACCCCAGCTCGTAACAAATTGGTGTCAGAAGAAAGGGATAAATTATGCCGAAGGAAGAAATTGAAGGTGTGCGTACCAGGAACCAGCACCAGCAAGACCTGGACCAGTGGACGCTT